>OY728157.1:1316338670-1316963670 GCA_963277665.1 Viscum album
ATATATATATTTCTTTATATTTATATAAATTTATTTATTTATTTTAAAATTTCAATTATTGTAATTATTTTATTAAATATTTATTATATTATAGGATATCTAGTCCTTGGATGACCTAACTGAACAACACATTCACCAAGATGGAAATACGTTTGTCCTTTAATATATTTGAATGTCACCCTAACATGGTAATAATGAATATAGGCTTGGTACAACACTAGCTAGTCCATACCAAAAATCAGTTAAAAATACAATATATCAAGCATGAAAAAGTACCATATGAATTTATATCCTCCAAACTCAAGTGAAAACCACTTATATTTCTTTATATTTTCTTCTCATACCCCTAAGAGTGTATTAATTGATATAATATTATTCATATGTTCCACTAATAGGCCCAACACAACTACAAACTAATCATAAATAAAAGAATGTGAAGCAATTGTATCTTACAAAGAACAATAAAGCATGGAATCCATAAAGATCTTACATCGAATAGTAGATGGAAAAACCTCACTACCTATAGTTGTATGCTAAACTCCTTGAATTTGAAATACGATCTACCTTAAGATGATGTATGAATTTATAGAGCTACAATGCCCTGCTGATATGAACTCCCTTTCCATGAGGTAACTCATCTAAATACTCTATAGGTATGGAAAGTAGATCGCCAACTGCCTATCTAATATAGGTTAAGCAACCCCCTATCTGAAATATACACTATCATCAGGACTCCCTCATTACCATCCTTTCAAGTATTCCTACAGAACCTCTTCGCATGTCCCACTATTCCACATGATCGAAGTTCGACTGGTGTTCAGGGGAAATAACCACACATGTGTCCTGATCTTTCAAATTTATTCTAAAACACCATATCACCACCATGATAGGATGATCCTCACTTATGACTACTCTACACACTTACACCCTAATGATGATTTTCGAAATGATCAATCATTCCCACTAAATTCAAACCACAGGTCCTTCCAACTGGAAACACATGCCTGTCACCTGAATCCTCTTAAAAGTTACCATAAAAAATAAGGGACTGATACACCAATTCTGATAACCTATTTAAATGAAATATAATAACTTCGTCCTTAATATCTTCTCTAAGACCATCCTGTAAATGCCTTGTCATAACAGCCTCATCCCTTTCCAATGCTCGAATAATGCGCTGCATGTCTGTTTAGTGGCCCACATAATCCAACACTGACAAAGATCAATTTGTCTACCTCATAACATCTGTAACGTGATACATTATCAATATCTATTAATGTAAATTATCCAAAAACCTTTCCAAAATGCATTTCCATAGTACACTGTCATCATGTTGTGTTTGTACGATTATATCCCAATAGTTCTTTTTCGAACCACGTAACATTTATACTGCCACCTTGAAACTCTTCTTTGAAGGAGTCTCCATCTGATCCAAAATCATTGGGATTAAATCTATCCATCACTCTAAAACCATGGGTCTACCGACTCTAGCAAACATTGTTGAGTTCTATATCTGAAACTCTATAGTCAGACCAAATATACATGGCACAAACCGCCAAACGCCTCATTCCATCATATCTATAAAATGAGTGATGTTATCTTAGAACAAAACACCACATATTTCCCCATAAACGATTGGGTACTCTTACCCATTATCAAGATGATAATTCTTAGTTATCTCAAATTATCAACCAACTGGAACACGTCGTCACGATGTCATTTTTCTAAAATTACAAACACATTTCATAAAACAGATAAACTAAATCTTCCATAGTTTATGTAAAATAAGGCACACCACTATCCATAAACAACCTATTTCTCATACGCTATCCAAAAGGATATCGTCCCACTTATAAAACTACTATCTACCATTCCAACCATTGGTCCTCGATAACATAGGATAAACCAAATTTCATATTAACTTGTTCTTCATTGGGAACCTTTTTCTAAAACTACTCCCACACTCATTACATAAATCGTTCATATAAAAAGAATTTCCCATTCAAAACATATTAAAACCATCATTTTTATATCATTAAAGAAAAACATTTAGAATAGTACATTGAACATTATATAGAATTTCATCTATTTATCCATTTACCTCATCTTTATTAGACACCATTTTCTTCAAATTTTCAATAAAATAAAATAAATTTCAACCTTCATGTCTCACACCCCATCCTATGTGTTCCTATCATGATGCATGGCACTTACATACCTTGGTTCCTATAATGGTGCATGAATGCACAACCCCATGCCATTATATCTACAAGTAAAGAAAAAATATTAGTCACATCACACAAGACATTCATCACCCAACAGGGAAATATCATTCAACCATAACAACACACACGATGAACAACAATTCCCACACTGGTTGTCTTGGGTTTTCCTTCAGACATGGGTCACCTACTTCCAACCACGATCTCATTTCCAATGCTTTACAGATCCAAATCTCCCATACACCCTAAATAATGAAAATTACATAGAAAAGAACCACTACGAAACCACTTTTTAGAGTCCATAACCCAGGAGACACTAATAGGTGCCCCAAGTCAGGTCTCCACATGACCTCAAGTGCACCTCCCTATATGAAATAGGTTACTGAATCGTAGTGTGGGACTAAAAAACGATTTATAGATACTATACCCTCATTACCAGAGTAATCCAACATAGTTAACATAAGAAATATGGGAAATAATATGTAATAAATTAGAAACCTACATTACAAAACATTTATCAAATAGGGTAAAAAGCACATTTAATGCCAAATTCGCCCTGTCAATGAAAATAGTTCAAAAATGAAAGAAACACCCAAATAAATATAAAAAAATGAAAAAATATGTATTAAATCCTATTTCAGATCCTCATCCATGAAAAACCCCAGCCGAAATCAACTTCTTAGTGTAGAGCCCTTTTCCTTGTCCTGACCTGCAATAATGATGTCTGGACGGGTAAACAACGATGGCCTGAGTAGGGTGAGACATCCACCACCAGTAGTGTCTACAAAATATCAATTATAAATAGATAGTACATGAATGTACTCAAAAATGGATAAGGTAACCAAAAGACAACTCCACTATCATTATTTAACATTATTCACATTAACCATTTCCAAATTGATTACAATTTTCCTCACTTATAAAATCTTAACAAATAAATTCATTTTCAATACATGTTTCTATGGGTTAGGAATTTACATCATTTACTCAATGGAATAATCCAGACAATTATCATGCATAAAGGATTAAGTCAAGTTCACTATCTCAATAAGGAAAAACATTTCATAAAATAGTACATCACACATACCATGGAGCCTCAATCCAGAAAGTTTCATCCAATGAAACTGATAGAGGTATTGCGCCTTAGTCCCCTTCCCGAACCAGTGTATTATGGGGTGGGGTTTAGATCCTTAATCTAAACTATACCATTATAAAATATCTACAAGTCCAATACCCCACAACTAATAAACCATGTGCACATACTTATTTTAATATTTTCCACATTTATTATATCATATAACATACAAAATCAATACTCATAACATTCACAACTCACATTGAATTGCACATTAAACAATATCCTGCCATATGCCCCTAACAAAATTACCTTTTTTTTAATTTAACCCATTTCCCTTTCCATACCTTAACCCATTTTTCAATTTTTGTAATTCCCATTCCATATGACATTTAACCCAAACCTCAATTTACAAGAAATATTCCAATTACCATAATCATAGATTCATATTCATTAATCAATTTACAATTTTCCATAATCGTTTGATAACCCATTTGGAACATTCAACTTAATACATTTATCCATTTTTTTCTATATTCTAAACAAACACTTATGGCAATACCAACAACTAGACACCATCACTATTAGTTCCTCTTTATGATTTAACCAAACAAGTCGACATTTTTATGATGGACTCTTTTTGAACACAAATGGACATTAGAATAAACATTAAAATTTAACATGATCGGGAATATTGGCACACCCTAGGGGTAGCCTTAAATTGGTCAAATAATCCTTAATGCATCCCATGAAGATCACTAGTGATCTAAATTATCATTTAGTCAATTGTTTATACTAAATCCAATTAAGGAATAAAATAGACCACAATAGGGAAGAAATATCATAACCGCACATGCACAAATAGACAATAAAGACTATGGGATATAACATGTATACCACCTAATTTGAAACCGAAATTGAATGAACCCTTAACCATAGAATCAGATTTGGATTCAAGTATCACCTGAACCCCCAACCTATGCTCTACTAGAAAAATAGTGTTTTAGGGATTCGAAAGATGTAGAACTAAATCACAGGCCCCAATGTAGAAACAAATAGGTAAGAGGAGAATTATAATTACCTAGTGCTTCTATCCTCAACTGTTAACACCCAAAATAGCCTATAATAGATTTAGAATGATCCTTGGGTTGATTTGGGAAGTTTGGTTTATCAATAGGTCTAGAAGAAGGAGGAGGAGGAAAATCAGGTGAGATAAATAGAATTCAAATGGTTTTATTGCTAAAGTAAATATTTTAATGGGTTACATGGTTTAGCCACATGGTTTTTGATACCAGGAAAAAACCATGCATTTTAAACTATTCAAGAGGGGTTAAGTTGTATATTTTTCTAGGGAGGACCGTATAATAACCAATCTTTTATTACATATTTAAAACATGATTTATTACAAAAAACCACTTTATAAAACATGGAAGATAGATAGGTCTAGTGTATTTGGGGCATAGGAACATTAAATTGCATCATAAAATACAAAAAACAATATCTTATAGATAACATCCTTTATATGACCACTGTATTGCCTCGTACATAGCATTGCATGGGATAACTTGAGGACATGAATATGATGAGGGTGAGCTATAAAGCTTAGTAAGGGAGTAAAAAGGAATAAAATAAAGATTAAAATACATGATAGGTAATAGTAATATCAATGGAGAATAAGGGAATCAGGAACATAAAGTCATGATAAAGAATGATAATCATAACATGGAAATGTGGCAAAACACTTAACATGGGATTTGCATGAGCCAAGTCTTGTTGCCCATGGAGAATGAGTAAACCCTCATTTAACATAATGAAATATTAAAATATCATTGAACATGAATTATAATGAGTCAACACTTTTTTCACAAGATGTATGATGATATAATACTTTACCCAATGAATTGTAGCACAATCAGGGCGCACCCTTCTTAAACATTTCAATTAATGTATAAGTGTGCCACATGGATAATATAACCTGGAATAAATCAACATATTAAGCTATTAAATTATTAAATAATGAAGAATAAAAAAATTAATGTATCATTATATATTTATATTCTCTTAAAGGTTAATATCCTTGATAAAGACTTTGGTAGGATATTCACTACACAATGATCATGGCTTGGAAAAACACAGTTCAATTTCGGCAGCATAATGACGTGACATAAGGATTCATGAAAATGATTGATAATATAGAAAAGATTGCCTCATCACATGTACATTAAATGGTCCATAATGGGGACATATAGATAAATTTCCCTAAAAACTTAATGGAATTTAGCTGCATAATACAAAAGGATTACTTGGGTGTACAAGAGGAGAGATAAATCTCTCACCGAATTTCGGCATGGTAACAGGTGTCCATGGGAGGAATTAATGAGAGAGAAAGGGATTTCCCATCATCCAAACATAAAAAGGTAAGTATTGGGGAGGTTATGAATCCTTACCCAACTTTTGTAATAAAAAAATAAAATTTCATAACATCTTAATGAAAATTGGACAAAAATGAGAATGGAAGAAATCCCTTAATTGCATGTGTGATCCCAAAATCTTGGGAGATGTTTGGGAGAAGATTATTTGGCGCTAGGAGAACCTTGGGAGAATTATAGATAGAGTAGGTAAATTGTTGGTTGTACTCAAAGGGGTTTAGTTAAGAATAAGTGGGATCTTGGTTGGGATTATATAGGAAAGGAGAGGGAATTGTTTATTATTTAGGATTGGGACACCTCACATTAAACAAATCAAAACCAGAAACCAGCCCATGGTTTTTCCCATGGTTTTTTCAAAAGTGGAGTGGAAAAAAATATTTAATAAGGCCAATGGCCTTAATTCTTTAAATAATAGGGTTGCTTATGTGGATTTGTGTCAAACTCTTAATTAAAACAATTTAAAAAGACAAAATGTTTTATAGGTCTTGGAGGGTCCTCTAAACCATTGTAAAATAATCAAAACAAACCAAAAATCACAGTATTTGAATGGTAAAACATATATTGGCCGAAAATAATGTTTATATTATTTTATTACATCATTATTATATCATTATGATGTCATAAAACACATTATATATTTAAACAGTATTTTTTTTACCCAAAAAATAAGGTGTCACAAAAAATATGAAAAATTCACCGTTTGATAATTTCGACACACTGATTCAAAAATAATATTTCTTTTATATAAATATTTTTATAAATATGTGAATTTTTATTTTTGAAAAAAAATCCACATTTATCAAAAATTCATGTGTTTTGAAAAAAAAATATCATTTTAACATTAATAAAAATTACAATTGAATTCATCAAAATATACAATAATTTATATTTAATAAAATTTAATTTGATAATAATAATAATAATAATATATTATTTAAATGATATTTAATTCAAAAGTCCATTAATTCATCAAAATATATTTATTTGTTGAATATTAACTAAAATTACTATTTTTGATTTAATAACTATTTACGAAGTAACAATAATAAAATTAATGCACATTATTTATTCAAAAATATTTTACATAGTCATAGTTATAGTGTCTCATTACATAACCCTTTATAACACCCACATAATACCGAAGTATAAGGTGTGCGTTGGTGACAGACTATTGTGGTGGCTCAAATAACATCACTTGTGTGGTAATCCCTATTAAATTCCACTTTCCCCGTAGTAAATTCTACTCAAGAATAACTTTTTCATGCTTATCATTGGATTGGTCAATAGCGAAGCCCAATGACACCACCCCCTTTCCAAGATCCAACAAATGGGCTTTGTACGGGGAAAATCTATTGGATGAGACCATAAAATCCTTTTTCTATGTAAATTTCATCTATTAAAGCCCCATATTTATACTAATAATATGTTCACTACTCAACAACACTATTAGCAACAATCACAAATCTTATCTTTAGATTAAAACCCAAAAACAAAAAACCAATGAAGTTCCTTTTTTATAGAAAATTTACCTAATGAGAAATTTAATTAGATCAAGATGAAATTTTATTAATGAAAGTTTGGTTTGTTACAATCTTCCCCCTTAAGAACTTTCGCCCTCAAAATTTCATTTTCCCACTCTAAAAAAATGCACGTAACTTTTCCTCATCACTTCCTCGGATTTCCATGTCGCTTTATCAAACATGTGATTTCTCTAAAACAACTTCACGAGGGAAATTGTCTTATTTCGTAGAGGCTTTTCTCTACGATCTAGGATTACCACTGGTTGCTCATCATAATAAAGATCATCTTCTAAATGTACTACCTCTGAAAATAGAACATATAAAGGGTCTGGTATGTACTTCATTTAGATGGATACATAAAATAAATCATGTACATTGTCCATGGTATGCAGAAGTTCTAGTTGATAGGCCACCACCCCAACACAGTCAGGAATCTTGAAGGGTCCGATGTACCAAGGGCTTTACTTTCCTTTCTTTCCAAACCTCGTGACCATCTTCCAAGGAGATATGTGTAAAAATACAATGTCTCCAACATTAAACACAAGGTATCATTGATGGTTATCTGTATAACTCTTATGTTGACTCTAGGATGCCTTGATATGCTACTGAATGGTTTTAACCTTCTCCACCATTTCATCGACCATTTCTGGTCCTTGCTGCTTAAGCTCACCGACTTCGTCCCAACATGCTTGTGTTCTTCACCACTTCCCATATAGGGCTTCATAAGGTGCCTTTCAGGTTTTAGAGTGGAAACTTTTATTGTAAGAGAATTCAAGTAGAGGAAGATGTTGGTCCCACCATCCATTGAAGTCCATAGAGGATGATGTTAACATATCCTCTAATGTTTGAATAGTTTTCTCATATTGGCCATCATTTTGAGGAAGATAGGCCATACTGATGTCCAATTCAGTGTCTAGAGCATGTTGAAAACTCTTCCAAAACATAGTGGTGAATCTTGGATCTCATTCAGATATAATAGATAGTGGCATTCTATGCATCATTACCAATTCTCTAATATATATTCGTGCTTGTTGATCAAACTAGAAATACCCCTGAATTGCAATGAATTGTGAAGACATTGTTAGAAAATACACAATACCCCAGATTGCATTGTTGCATTTGGTTGTCTTCGGAATTATGGTAAAAAAGTCCATAGTGAGGTTCTCGCATTTCCATGCTGCTATGGGAAATGGTTGAATTATCCCTTTATAATTCTTCCAAATTTCTTTCACTTGCATACACAATAGGCACTTTTATGTATACTTAGCATTCGGTTTCTTCATATTATCCAACAAATAATGCACATGGATATCTTGATACATTTTTCTACTTCCGTGGTGAATAGTGAAATTTGAACTATGTGCATCATCCAAAAGTTCCTTCTTCAGCTCTGAACATTATGGAACACATAGTCTTTTCTCAAATCTCACAATTCCTTCTTCATTAACATTGAACTCTGAGGATTTCCCTCTTCTAATAGCTTCCACATTCTTCTGAATTCCCCAATCATCCTCTTGATCATCCATTAACCCTTTCAAAAGAGATGGTTGAGAAATCATTTGTGAAAGGATTTATAGTGTTCCCTTCTTTATGATTCCCATGTTCATCTTCATAAAATCTATGAAGATTGGATCCTTCTCAATTATCATCAATGATATAATTTCTGGGTTTTTTCTCATAGATAATTTGCTATCTTGTTCAATTTACTAAGGTGGTAATTGATTGAGGCATCATTGTAATTTATTATCTCTAACAATCTTCGTTGGATCATGTTTAACTCTTTCTGTGTGAATATATACTTGTGTATTTTGTGGTTCGTATATATTTCACACTTTTCCCCAAAGAGAGAATGCCGAAAAAATTCCTAAGAGAAGATGACTGAATCCAACTCCAAATCATGTGTTGGATAATTATTCTCATGAACATTCAATTACATTGAATCATATGCATTGAATTTGTCATTTTGCATCAACACACAACCCATTCCCTTATTCAAAGCATCATAGAATGCCACAAAAACTTCTCCACTTGTGGGTAATGTGAGCACATGCACAGTGATAAGCCTTATTTTAAATTCCTTTAATATTTCTTCACATTCATAAATCCATGATATATTTACTCTCTTCGAAGGAATATTAGTTATAGGGTTGGAAAATCGTGAGAAATTTATCACAAATCGTCGATAATTTCTAGCTAAACCCAAGAAGCATCGGATATCTGTTAGCGATGTTGTCCTCATCCAACCATATATGGATGTTATCTTAGAGGGATCCCAAGATATCCCATTGCATGTAATGATATGGACCAATAATGAGATGTCCTTTAAACAAAACTCACACTTACTGTACTTTTCACAGATATTCTTCTTTGGTAAGGTCACTAATACAATTTTTAGATGCTCCCCATGATCCTCCTTAGTTTTCAAGTAAATTAGAATATAATCTATAATGACTACCTTAAATATGTTGAGGTAATCCCTAAATACTCTATTAATTAATTTCATGATGTTTTTTGGATAATTAGTGAGTCTGAAATGTATTACGATGAATTCATACTGTCTGTATCTTGTACGAAAGGTAGTCTTGGGGATATCTTCCTTTTTCACCCATACTTGATAATATCCATACTAAAAATCTACCTTGGAGAAGTATTATTCTCCACGTAGCTGATCAAACAAGTAATCAATTCATGGGATAGGATACATGTTCTTTATCGTGATTTTGTTATACTCACGATATTCGATGCAAAGGCACATTGATCCATCCTTCTTCTTGACAAAGATGATTGGTGATACCCATGGTGATGCACATGGGCATATAGACCCCTTATCCAGATTCTCCTGTAGTTGTTTCGTCATCTCCTCATACTCCACAATAGCCATTATTTATGGGGTCCTGGATATTAGCAATTCCCCATGTATATGATTAATTGAGAAGTTAACATATTTTCTAGGAGGAAGACCTGGAAATTCCTCGAGAAACACTTCTACAAATTCCCTCACAATCGACATGTCCTCAAGGATGGTTGCATATTTAGACTCAATAATTTGAGCTAGATACGCGTGCTCATAGGGGAGTAATATCAATGTTTGAGATGATGAAGCTAAAAAATATTCATTTTCATCCTTGCACATGTATAGAATCAGGGGTCGATTCTCTACATGGATTGTTATTTCCCTCTCACAGTAATTTATGTTGGCTCTATATAATGAAATCCAACCCATGCCAAGAATTGAATCAAATTCCACCAGAGGGAGTATGACGTGGTTAACCATGAAATTAAATCCACAGGTTATGACAATGGAGGAGTTAAATTCATGTCATTCAATAATTTCCTCATTTCTCATACTCACCGACATCCTTACATCCATGATTTGTGGTCGTGTTGGGATTATCTTACTAATCATTATTGATATAAAATAATTCATAGAATCTGAATCAAAATTTATGTTCACTATTATTTAAGGAATAACTAACATACCTTTCACCACTTTGTTTTCGGGGTTCACTTCTATAGTAGAGATGAAAAAATATCTCCCTTGTTTCCATGGAGGTTGTTGGTTACCTCTGAAAACCCTTTTCTTGGGGAAATGTGTTGAAAAGTTCCCTAGTTGATTGTATTTTAAGCAATGAAAAATGCATTGAGGTTCGAGCAGAGCATTCCACTCCTTTGTTGTAGACATGGGTTTTTCTTTTCAGCAGTTAACATCTAGGTTCCCTTTTCTTCCACACCAAAAGCATTTCCTAATCCCCTTCATGAAATTTACGAGGTGCTTAATCCCATACCATTGGAAAGTGGGGTGATATATATTCTTAACACCATTGGATTGATCCATAGGACCACTAGAATTATAGTACTCCTTATACTTTTTATCCCCATGATACCCCTGAGATTCCCCAATCACTATTTTGACCTTGAGGGCACACCAGACTATTTCATCATAGTTTTCAAAGTCACGGATCGCTAGCGCTTTCTGCAGGCTGGGTTTCAGCCCACCAAAGAAGGGGAAAACCTTGTATTCTGGGGTAACGACAATGTTCGATGTGTATCATGAAATCCTAGTGACTTTTTCCTCGTACACTCTGGCATATTCATTGCCTTTTTTTCTTTATGACAAGGAAGTCCCTTTATATCTTATGTTAGAGGCTGTGTAGAACGTATTTATCAAAAAACATCTTCCAAAAATCTATCCATTCCAATTGGTAGATCTCCTCCTTAGGCTTTATATTTTTATCAATCTCCACCATTGATTAGATTCACCATCTATAAGACAAGAAGCCACAAGAACCTTCTCTTGAACAGAACATTGAATGATGGATAGTATCTTTTCAATGGTGTTGATCCATTGTTCAGTAATTGAGGATTCAGATGATCCATTTAAAGTAGGAGGCCTTTGCCTCATGAAACTCTCGAAAGTGAAATGTTATTTCATAGGGGTGTTGAACATTTCTCTTATCCCGTGTTTCTATTCAAAGCTTTGTTTAACTGAGTTAGAATCATGAAAATGTTCACGATTTCTACTCCCATCAAATTGGGCATCTCATTAGCACAACCATAACATTGATATTCACATCAGTTATTAGCCCGAGTCCTTTTATTGTTTCCCATTTTCTAGAAAAAAAGGAATGTTAGGGGTAACACAAAAAGGGAATTCGATGGAAAAAACTGATGACTTATAAATAACATTTATTTCCTTAACATATGAATCCATAGGCTTAAATATATAATAGTTATGATCTACATTCTATAAATATATTCTTAGGGCTATTTTTTTAATTCCCTTAATAAGGGTTAATACTAAGCATGTGAATTTCCCAAATAATATCACTCATGAGTGTCGTAACAATGTGTGCCTCAAGGACAGTTTTTGTGCACTACTTACCATTCAAGTCTATCTCAAAGATGTGTTTTCAGGTTTTACCCCTAGGATACATCTTTGTAAGAGCTACCTCTACATGGTCGTATCTAGATAGAGATGTATTTTCTTGATAAGCCACTACTCAATATTCACCCATACATAGAGATGTTTTTATTATAATTATTCTTGTCATTAAATCTTCACTAAATTTTTCTAATACTAATCCCTAAAATAACTAAACCTAACATTTTATACCAACTATAACAACCCCGGTCATTATTTAATACTTAAAAATGATTTATTACATAATATTCACATGATAAATCATGGATTATTAAGTTTTGTAGTGTCTTTGGGGATTAGGAACATTACATAACAACTTAAAATATAGAACACAATAAATTATTGAGAACTTCTTTTACATGACCTATACATTTCCTCATACATAGCATTGTAAGGGATAACCTGAGGACATGCATAATAAAAGGATGAGATATAAAGCCCAGTAAGGGAGTGAACAAGAAATAACATGAATATTATTATACATGTTAAGAATTATGAATATTAATGGAGCATCAGAGAAACATGAACATAAAGGCATGATAAAGAATGATATTCCTAACATAGAAATGTGGCCACAACACTTAAAATAGGATTAGCATGATCCAATGCTCATTGCCCATCAAGCATGAGTAACCCATCATTTCACATGACACCTGATTAAAATATAATTGAACTTGATTTAGCATGATTCAACACTCATTTCACATGACATATCATGATACTATATTTTACCCAATGCATTGAGGTGCTATTTGGGAGAACCCTACTAAAACATTTCATTTCATTCATTGGTGTGTCACATGGATCATATAACATGGAATCAATCAACATAATAAGTTATTCCACAATTAAGTAATGTGGAAAAAATAAATTAAAGTACCATTAAATATTTAGATGTTCATAAAGTTGAATACAGTTGATAGAGACAAGGGCATGGTATTCACTGCACAATGATATTGGCTTGAAAAAACACGGTGCAATTTCAGCAGCATAACAACATGAAATAAGGATTCATGAAAAATATTGATGAGAGAGAAAAGCGTGTCTCAGAATATTATCATGAAATGGATAGTAAGGGGTTCATATAGATACATTTTACAATAAACTTAATGGAATTTATATGAATAATAAAAAATAATTACTTGGATGTAAAAAAGGAGAGAGAAATCCTTCACAGAATTTCAGCATGGTAACACACATACAAGGGAGGCATTAATGAGAGAGAAAGGGGTCTCCTATCATCCAAACATAAATAGTTCAGTGAAGGGGAGGTGAGAAATCAAACCCTAACATTTGTAATTGAAAAAAATGGCATAACAACTTAAAGAAAATTGGGCAAAAATGAGAAAGGAAGAAATCCCTTACATGGAAGTGTCACACCAAAGGCTTGGAAGTGGCTTAAGAGAGGCTTCTTAAGAGCTTGAATAACCTTAGTAGGATTCTAAAGAGAAGAGGGACGGGGTTGGTAAAACTCTGAAGGCTATTAGTGAAGATGAAGTTGGAGCTTGACTGGTTTGATATAGGGAAGGAGGGGGAATTCTTTATTATTTAGGTTTGGGACACCTCACATTAAACTAATCAAAACACCAATCCATCCCACGATTTTTTCCTCTGGTTTTTATCAAAGGGGGGAAGAAAAAAATATATTATAAGTACAATGGCTGATATTCTTAAAATAATAGGTTTTCTTATGTGGTGGTGAGTCACACTCTTATGGAAAACTATTTAAAAATACAAAATGTTTTATAAGTCTTGAAGGGTCCACTAACGTTTTTTAAATAAATCAAACAAACTCAAAATCAAATTATTTTAAAAGTAAAACATTCATTGGCCAATCATAATTTTTATATTATATCATTATATCACTATAGGGTCATTATGATGTCATAAAACACATTATATATTTAAAAGATATTTTATTTTTACCAAAAAATTCGACTGTCTCCGAAAATTATGAATATTTTACCATTGGATAATTTCGACGTCCTAATTACAAAACTAATATTATTTTTATCTAAATAATTTTATAAATATTTTAAATTTTTACGTTTAAAATAAAAAATACATTTATGGAAAATTCATGGGTTTCGACAAAAATAGCTTTCAAACATTGATAAAAATTATAATGGCATTCATAAAATTATACGATAATTTATACATAATAAAAATTAATTTGATAATAATAATAATAATATTTTAATAAAATATTATTTAATTAAAAATCCAATAATTCATGAAAACATATTTCTTAGTTGAATATGAACTAAAAATACTATTTGGGTTTTAAAAACTATTTACAAAGTAACAATAATAAAATTAATGAACATTATTTATACAAAAATATTCTACATAGTCATAGTGCTAGGGTATCATTACATAAACCCTTATAACACCCAAATAAGACCGAAGGGTATGATGTGCGATTATGACAGGCTCTTAGGGTGGCTCAGATAACATTGCTCGGGTGGTAATCTCTATTAACATCTACTTCTCGCGTAGTTGGTAATACACAATTTTAACGCGTTCAAGCTCGGCTTGGGCTTGTTTAAGAGTGAATCCCAATGACGCCACCTCCTTTTAGAGCTCTGACAAATGGGCATTGTATAGGTAAAGTCTATTGGTTGGCTCCATCACTTCTTTTGTCTGATTAAATTAGATTTGTTAAAGCCCTATATTTATACTAATCTTGTGATCATTATTCAATGAATATATTAGCAACAATCACAATTATTAACGGTATTTTAAAATTAAAAAACATAAAACCAATGAAGTTCACATTATATATAATTTTTTTTATAATGAGATATTTAATTAGATCAAGAGGAATTTTTATTAATGAATGTTTGGGTCGTTACAAACTGCATGGATTAACAAACTATGCACCAACTGTGTGGAATGCCTCTGTCTAAGGTTACCCTGTTTGGATCTCCCATTCATGCTGTTTTGTAAAATCATGCGCCCTCATAAATGTTAGTGTGTTTCTAGATCATGGTTATCTATAACCCTATGCCAATCTTGCAACATGCAATGGATGGCCAAAATCATTCTTCATACATTTTTTCTACTCTTTGAACACCACAGAACCTCCTCATACATTCGGTAAACAATACATTTATAAATATTTAGCGATTAAAAACAAAATTTCAACAAAGACATACTTCTATAATGTTTTGTATCATACATATAGAATAAATTATTGAAAAATGAAAAGAAACACAAAAGAATAGTAAATAAAAACTATTTTACATGATATAAACATTATTATTTACATAATTTATGAGCATGATTTTTATTATGAATTATTTCTTAATTCAATTATTATGAACACTATTAATTAGGTTATTATTATTGAATGTTAATATAATTCATATATATATAATTAAAAAAATATATAAATTTTTTTAAAAAATATTTTTATGATTATAAATATAAAATTATATATTTACATAGTTATAAAATTATAATAAATATATTTAATAAATAAATATATTTATTTTATTTATAAATATATTTTTATAATTATATATATATATAATTTTTTATTTATAATTATATATATTTTTATATATTTACATTAAAATTTATAAATACATATTTTAAAATATATAAATATACATATATTTATATAAATACGTATTTAAAATTTTATATATTTGTATTTCTTTAAAATTATATACATTTATTTATTTATTTTTAAATTTTAATTATAGTAATTATATTATTAATTATTTAATATAATATTAATTTTTAATTATATTAATTATATAAATTAAAATGCATTTGAATGTATGAATAAATATATTTTGAATTTATTTATAAATATGATAATTATATAATTATAAAAATATTTATATTTATATTATTTTTAATATTATATTATAATAATTTTCTTTTTAAAAAGGATTTTAAATTTATTTTTCTCAAAATATTTATAACTATATAAATATTCATTTATAATTATATATTTATAAATAATTTCATATTTGTAAAAATATATTTATATATATATATATATTTGAATATTTTCAATTATATATTCCTAAATATAATTATAAATTTAAATTTACAATTATATTTATTTATGATTTTGCATTTTGTTAAATAGAACAAAATTGCCAGATGATTTGGCCCTTCATTATCCCCTATATCGAAATATAGAAACCCTACACTCATATAATTTAAAAAATGTACAACCCTAATAAATTTTTCCTCTTCAAGATGGATGAGGTATGCAACACAATTTAATATTTCATGGAATATGGGTACCCCTTGAGGTGGAAGAACTACACTTATGTTATTTAACAGCGAGAAAAATGGCTTTTAACAATGCTAAAAAGCACTGTAAATCACAACGATGATAAAGTGGTCACCTTTATCAATGCAAAAAAAGAACAAAAAAGGGGTGACTTGATTTTCACTAAAAAGCTCTGATAAAGGGACCCTTTATTAGTGATATTTTTAGAGCTGGTGAAGGGCCCCATTTAATAGTTCTAAAATTACCACTAATAATATCCTAGCTAAATGGAATGTATTGTTAAAATAACAACACAACTAAAAATTCATGAAAAAACCAATAATTTAAAATAATGTTATATACTGTTAATGTGATTCCAGGACTACAAAAATATCCACAAATGGTATATGAATAAAACATAGATATATGCAATTCAAACAATGATTTATATAATTACATATAAAATTATGCCACAAATATTAAATAATAATAAAGTTTCAACTTTTTATGCTTATGATCCCCTCTCAATAATGTCTGCCCATGGTATCTGTTGTTGAACCAATCATCTCTACATGGTCAAAAGATTTAGCCTATATAAGAAAAAAATATTCTGTTAGTTATATTATAATGAAATAAAATAAACATCAATATTAAAGAATACATTAATAAAAGGTTAATATTAAAAAAAGACACATTTGGAGTTATACCAGTCATATTGTGCATACTTTTTAGGTATGGTTGATTCCTACACATAAAAAATTAGTAATGAATTGTTTTCCTAAAATATCAGAACAATCTGAATGTGATTTCTCAATTTTGAATATGTCACTTGTTCTTTTACTAAAATTAATGTCAATTTTAAATAATGACACATTTGGAGTTATACCAGTCACACATTGGGTTGTATTTATGTGCATCTGATTTGTACCTATCACAAATCACTGATGGGTTGTTTTTAATAGTATCAAAACAATCCAAATGTGTTTTCTCGATTTTCAGTATGTCAGTTGTAAATTTTTTACTATAATTTCATTTCAAACTGGAAACATGAATTATGAGTCACACTACTATCATCATGAATTGATTTGACATGAGACTACTTCATACACATAACAAATGACTTATTAATCATTTTTCTTGATTATCAAGAAAATCATAGAGTGTTTTCATCATTTTCGATGAGAGACACATTTTGAACTAAAATGTCAATTTCCAACTCATAACAGAATCATTTAGTCATATCAGTCACACCAATCATTGTATTGAGGTTCGTTTGACATATATTCATCAAAAATGACACATAGATCAATTTCCAAAAATATCAAAATAATCAAAAAGAGTTTTCTTGGTTTTCAGTATGTCACTTGTTGTTTTTACTTAAATTAATTTCTATTTTAAATAAAAAGAGGCACTTGGAGTTATTCCAGTGAAATTTTTCTTCGTATTGAGGTGAGTCTTGTTTTTACACATCATAAATGACATTTAGATCAATTTTCAAGAGTATAAAAACAATCCAATTTATTTTTATCAAAATTTAGTATGTCAGTTGTGTTTTTTTTACTAAAATGTCATTTCAAACATGCAACACACATTATGAGTCATACCAGTTGCATCGTGTGGAAATTTTATATGGGAATGTTTCAAAATGGACACATATTAATTATGAATTTATTTCATAATTTATAATGAAAATAATAGTGTGTTTTCTTGGTTTTTATTGAGTGACATGTTTTGAACTTAAATGTCAATTTTAAATAGATAACGAAATCATTTATTCATACCAGTCACACCATGTGTCAGATTGATTTGTTGTTGATTCTTATTAAAAAAGTGACTCATTTATCACATTTCTAAATAATCAAAACAATCCAAATGCAATTTCAATGTTTTTAGTATGTCACTTGTTTGTTTTATATAAATTAATGATAATTTTAACTAAAAAAGAGAAACTTTGAGTGATACTAGCCACACCTTGTATTTTTTTGAACTTTTATTGTATAATAAACATCAAAAATTATGTATAAATCATTTTCCAAAAATAGTAATTTAGTATCAATGCATTTGACTGGTTTTCAGTATGTCAGTTGTTGTTTATACATCAAATAATGTCGATTTAATTTAAAAATATACACTTTCATCTATATAGGCCACTCCAAGAATTTTATTGATAAAAATGTAATTAATAAATTTCAAAAATGAGATAAATATTATTTTCCAATATAATAAAAATAATTTGAATGTGTTTTATCTGCTTTTTATATGCGAGTTGTGTTTTTTACAAAACTGACATTTTAAACTAGAAACACACATTATGAGTCTTACCAGTCACATATTATGTCTTTTCAATGTGATACTGCCTCATAAATGTCAAAGATTAAATATGATTCATTTTCCTGAATTGTTAATACAATAAAAGTTCATTTTCACCGGTTTTAGTGAGTGAAACTTTTTGAAGTAAAATGTCAATTTTAAGATGATAACAGAAATTTTTAGTTTTACCAGTCACACTTTGTGTCATATTGAGTCAGAGTTGATTACTATAGGTAAAAAAATACTAATGGTCATTTTATATATTATAAAAACAATCCAAATGAGTTTTTATTATTTTTAGTATGTCAATTGTTCTTGTATATTATTTTAATGTCAATTTTAAATATAAAGAAATATTTAGAGTTATATTGGTACAAAGTACATCCAATTGATATTGGGTTGATTCCCAAATGTCAGAAATTATTAATGGATCATTTTAATAAAATATAAAAACAATATAAATGTGTTTTCTCATTCATGCCTGTTTTACTTTTTCTTTTTACATAAATTTATGTAAATTTAAAATAAAAAGAAAATCTTTGAGTGATATCAGCCATATTGTTTGTCTTATAGAGTTGGAACATATTCCTATACATAAAATACGAAATATAGATTTTTTTCCATAAAATATCAAAATAATTCGAATGTGTTTCTATATATTTAAGTATTTCATTTATTATTTTTAGTTAAATTGTTGAAAATTTTAAATAAAAAGAGACACTTTTTATAGAAACCCATGCATTTTACACATAACATTACTTGATTTTAACCATAATTATAAATCTCAGTACAAAAGAAGGATGATAAATTTTAGTGTATTGGAAGACTAGGTACATAATCAAACATTATAAAAACTTTATTTAAACTCAAAAATGAGCTCTTATTTTCCATTTTGATCATATATCTTCATAGGATACAATAGGGAACACATTAGTAATGGGATGAGATAAAAATCCTAGTAAGAGAGTATACATAAGAATAAGGCATTAACACATGGGTTAGAAGGCATGCCATAATTATAAAAAATCATTGAACATATGGAATAATAAAAAATAATAATTGGATCATATGAACATGTAATTAGAGTAATGAGGTTGTTACATAATACATTACTTTATTACAATTCATGGCTAACCACCAAGATCGTTTCACATGGTATCACAAGGAAAGGCTAACCGCCAAGACCGTCGCATATAAAATTTCCTGAGACATAACTTTAACCAATTAATTGGAGAACTATCTGTTAGAATTCATCTTAACATGTTAATTAATATTCATTCAACATAAATTATCAGACATAATAAATCATACAAAAACATAAGGGAACAGATGGAGAGAAATGGGTATCATATTCATGTCTTAAAGCATAATGACTAAGAGTATCATAAAAGTGTCCATGAGAGAAAGGAAATAAAACATAAATTTACATTAATGAGGTAAAATAAGAATATATAATGGTATGTTATGTAAAACAAAAGTGAAAACATTTATGAAGTGTATTATGAAAATTCTTACCATTAAAACATTTTAGTGCAGTTTTAAGGAAAATACTGAAGGGAATTTAAAATAAAAAATGAATAATATTTTATATAAAAATTGATGTTAAACTAAAAGGGTTTCATAATAATAAAACTGATTTTATTATTACAATATTTTATTTAATTATAGGATCTTGTTCACTAGAAATTGGGTACGAATTAAGGATGTTCCCTCAAAATAGGTTTTCTTATCGGGAAGAATTAAATAGGGAATCACATAAATACATGTATATCCCTGATAGAGAATGATTGATGGATCATGAAACATGAGTTTTTAGAATATATATTGAATTTATATGTTGTACATAAAAATAATGTACTACTTCATTTGGGTAAAAATAATTTTGGTGCAACCCTAAGGAATAAAAGTCTTTCGGGTAGAATCTCTTACCTTAAGATTGATGTTGTTCTCCACTTGAAATTAATGACCCGAATAAAAAAATAAGGTTAATTAATTAATAATTATAGAAAATCTTCTATATGAAATTTTTTTATTACAACCTTTCTGAGTTAATCTATAACCTTTTTGATTGTTTACGAATTCCAATTTCATTCCCTAGGGCCCTATGTTTCCTTGGTTCTAATGGTCGGTTCACTTGTATTCATGTTCATAGAATCATGTAAAATGGGGATGTACGTAATTAACTAGATTTATATTTTATTTTAAAATAATAAAATGGTAAAATGGTTTTAAATTTCATTTGGTTACATGGAGTGATAATTATTCATTAGGTGAAACATTAGTGAGAACCTTTTGTGTTAATTTGCAGTTTTTGGCCACCAGGGACATGTTTTGTTTTATAAATCAAACCTAAGTGTAAAAAAGGATTCTAGAATCATGTATGATACATAATATATATATAATATCTTTTTAAACAATTAAAATGGTTTCATGACCATAATAAAAGATGGTAACAGAAAGAGAAAACCCATCGTCATTGAATGTGGAAAATTAGGACATCTCAGATGGTGTATTCATTTTTAGTATAAAAATAAATGTAAATGAGGGATGATGAATAACAATTATGTTCTCATGAAAAAATTCTAATAATAGTATGATACTACTGTAATCACAACATTTTGGTTAAAATCGGAGAGAAAGGAAAAATATATTAAAGGTACATGAAAACAAAGAAAAAGTTGAGAGATCCCTTTCAAAAATTCGGCAGCCTAACAACGTCACATAACATTTCATAAAATGAATTATTGAGTGGAAAAAATGAATATAATTATATGGAAATAAAAATGTAACAAATATGTATTGATAATATCAAAACCCAACATATGAAAATGGAAATTCAAATAGATAACATAAAAGAATTGTAGATTAAAAGAGGAGGGTGAAAGGTTCCCTTACATTGCGATTTAACTCCGAAAACCAAAAGGATGGAACCATGGGGGATTGAGGAAACCATAGTATGGATACTAGAAAGATAATTCTACCATATATTATGAAATAATGAATATGGGATGAATGAAAATGAATGAAATAGTGGGTTTTTATAGTAAGAGAGAGGGATAACAATTTACTAATTTTACAGGAAACATCATTAGTGGTTTTTGAAGAACCATGGGCTTTCCCATAGTATTTTAACATGGTATTAGCAAAATAATAAAATTAATATATTATTATTCTTTAAAAAATTCCCCAAATTTTTTATTTTAATTATTACATCATTATGATGTTATTAAACATAGCAAAAATTTAAAACTGTATTTTATTATTCACAAAAAAATAAATTATTTTTGAAAAAATCCCAAAAATTCATGCTAACCATTATTAATGTGTAGAATTAAAAAATTAACCCTAATTTCTGAACAAAACTTCTAAATATTTTTCTATTTAATTTTTTTATAAAATAAAAATTTATTCAATGAAAAAAAATATTAATACAATAAATCATTCTATAACACCTTCAAAAATTTATCAAGGTACTGTAAAGTTATCTTATAACCTTAAGATAATAAAGAAACAATTTATGAATAAATTTTATGAAAATAAATTTCCATTTTAAAATATTAAATTAATCATAAAATTTTATGTAATATATTTTTGACATACAAAAATAAAAATTCTTATACTATGATCATTTTTTAACTATTAAAATATCTAAATTGTGTTTATATATTCATGGGTGATAATTCTATTTTTTTATAAAATTTTCTCTTCATTGGAATTCATTTATAATAACTAATGTATTTTACAATTCATAAGGGTATGTTACTATTATTGAAAAATTAAGTTGGTCTTATCAGACTATAAATAACTTACTGATCACAGTTGTCGATAACAGTTTTTCAAAATTATAATCACATAAGTGAAACAATTATGTTTAAAGATCACGTAGTACTTAGTAGGTCATTTTTTTGTGATTTCATATGATTATATGAAATTTTATAACAATATAATATCCATTGATAAAACATAGGTTGTTTCATTCTTTCACCCTTAATAAATTTAGCACTCAAAATAATTTTTTACATTCTAGGCCATAAACAGTTGTGGGTAAATTTCCTTCATTACTTCCTCCAGTTCCCATGTTGCCTCTTTGTACTTATGGTTCCGTCATTGTACCTTGACAATGGGAGTATACTTGTTATGTAGAACTTTATATATATGATACAATATCGTCCCTGACTGCTCCTCGTAAAAATACATCCTCCAATTATACCACCTCTGAAGAGAGTACATGTGAAAAATCTGGTATATACTTCTTTAAGAGGGATACATGAAAGGCATCGTGTACATTGGACATGGTAAGTGGATGTGCCTGCCTATTGTACACAACTCTAACTCAATCCAATATATCAAAATGGCCTATGTACCTGGGACATAGCTTCCCTTTCTTCATAAACCACATAAAATTCTTCCATGTAGATATACGTAGAAATACCATTACTCAAACATTGAATTCAAGGCCTCATCAGTTATTATCTTCAAAACTCTTCTTTTGACATTGGGATGACATGAGATGTTTTGTAATGGTTTTCAACTTCTCAACCATTTCTTCGACCATTTCATGTCCTAGAAGCTTATTCTCACCAACTTCATGTAATCACACTGGTGTTCTACACCTTTTCCCTTAATGGGATTCTTATAGTGCCATTCTGATGCTCGAGTAGAAACCGTTGTTGTAGGATAATTCCACATGTAGAAGATATTGGTCATATCCTCATTTGAAGTCCAAATAACTTGCTCATAGAAAATATTCTAGTTTCTGAATAGTATTCTTAGATTGTCTATCAGTTTGAGGATGATAGGTCGTACTGAAGTTTAGTGTATTACTTAGTTCATTTTGGATATGTTTCCCAAACATCGAGGTGAATCTCAGATCACAGTCAAATTCAATAGATAGTGGTACTCCATTTATACATAACACTTCTTTGATATATATCTATGAAATTTGATCTAATAATAAGTCCTATCGAATCGTTATAAAGTGCGATGTATTAGTAAGGTGATCCACAATGACCCATACAACATTGTTTCATCTAAATGTCCATAGAATTACATTGAAAAACTCCATAGTTATGTTCTCCCAGTTCTATGTTGGTATGGATAATGGTTTCATCATCCCCTTAGAATTTTTCCTCTCAGTCCTCACATGCTGACATACCAGGTGCTTTGGTTTATATTTAGCAATCTTCCTTTCCATATATTCCCGGTAAAAGTTTCGTCTGAGATCTCAATACATATTTGTGCTCCCTAGGTGGATAAAGAAGGGTGAATTATGTGTCTCATTCAGAATATGCTTCATTATCTATAGATCTAATGGTATACATAATCGTTATCCAAATCATACATCTCTTTCATCATCAATTTTGAAATCTAAGGATTTCCCATTTCTGATTGCTTCCTCCCTTTTCATAATTTCCATATCTTTTCCATGAGAATCCATTATATTCTCCATGAGAGATGGTTGAGAAATAATTTTAGAAAGGATTGATGATTTTATTCTCTTAATGATTCTCATGTCCATCCTCAGCAAATCTAAGAACATTGAATCCTTTTAAATTCTCATTATTGATAATGATTCATGATCCTTTATACATAGAGATTTTTCCTCATTTTTTGCCTTACTAGGAGGATAGTGGATTGAGTAGTCATAATCATGAATGAGCTCTATCCAAATTTTCTTGCGCATATTAATCACCTTTTTTTAATATATATTTGAGACTCTTGTGATCAATATATATCTCAAACTTCTCCCCATTGTGATAATGCCGTAATATTTTTAATGCAATGATCATAGCTTCCAACTCAAGATCATGCGTGGGATAGATTTTATCATTTATTTTCAGTTCCCATGAGGAGTAATCTATAAATTTGTCATTTTTCATCAACACACATCTTAATCCCATCTTTTAAGAATCACTTTACACTAAAACGAGTTCTCCACTTATGGGGAGTGTGATTAATGGAGCAATGATTAGCCTCTTTTTCAACTACATAAAATAGTCTTCACATTCATGAGTCTAGAAAAACATTACTCCCTTCTGTATCATCTTGGTCATTGTGTTTGACAATCAAGAAATGTTATTAAATAATCATCGATAATACCTAGCTAGTCCCAAAAAGAGGTGGATCTCCTTTACAGATGTTGCAATGGGCTACTCTTCAATTGACATTGTCCTGAAAGGGTATATAGGCATCCCTTTTCTATAGATAACAAGACCCAAGAATGATATTTCCTCCATAAATAACCCACATTTACTATACATTGCATAAAACTTCTCCCTTTGCAATTTTTTTAATAGATTATTCAAATTCTTTTCATTTTCCTCCTTTCTCATGGAGTATATCAGAATATCATCAATAATGACTACCAAAAATCTGTTGAGTTAATATCTAAAGACATTATTTATTAAATCCTTGAAAATTGATGGGTCAATACTGAGTTTGAAGGCAATAAATATGAACTCATAGTGCACATACCTCATTCGAAAGGCAGTCTTGGGAATATCTTCCTCCCTCACCTTTAATTGGTGATATCCCGACCGAAATTCCACCATAGAAAAATAATAGGACCCATATGATGATCAAAAAAATAATCTATCAGTGGAAGGGGAAAACTTTTAATTTTCATGATTTTATTGAGCTCGCGATAATAAATTCATTGGCACATTGATCAATTATTCTTCTTGATGAAAAGGACTAGCGCACCCCATGATGAAGTACTCAGGCGTATAAAACCCTTCACTAGATTCTCCTATAAATACTTCTTCAGCTCCTCTAGCTCTACAGTGGCCATTCTATATGGTTTCTTTGATATATGTAAAGATCCAAAAATAAGTTCAATTTAGAAATCGACCTCTCGTTCAAGAGGAAGACTATGAAACTCTTCAGGGTATACATTAGTGTAATCCATTATGAAGGGAATGTCTTCAAACATGATTCACTCCTCTGTCTTAGTTTTTTGAGCTAGATATAATTTCTTATAAGGAATTAATATCCACACTTGAGACAGTAATTCCAAAAGGGATTCAACATTTTCATTACACTTGTAAAGAATCGGAGGATTCTTCGGGATGTGAAGAGTGATCTCCCTTTCTAGATAGTTGTGGTTGTCCATGAATAAAGATAGCCAATCTACGCCCAAGATAGTGTCGAAATCCACTAAAGGAAGTATGAAAAGATTTTATGGGAGGTTTAGACAATAAAAATTAACTTGGGAGGAGGTATAGAACATGGATGCAATAATTTCTTCATTTTCTATTATCACAGGCAACTTTTCCAACAAATTTTGAGGTGGTGTTTGAATATTTATCCAAATATCCAATATATTAATGAATTCATAGAACAGGAATAATATAATGTGTAAAGACCCATAAAATTCAAAGGAATTTTTTTTAATTTTCTTTGGATTTTTACAAGAGCGCGGTTTCGGACGGCACCTGATTCCAAGGCCCGGTGTGCCTGGAATCAATTTCCGATGTTTGGCTCGGGTACATTCAGTGAACAAACAAGCGGGTTTTTCTAAATTTTGAACCAGTGCCCAGAATCGAATTCTGAGGGCACCGATGGGACTACAATGCCGGTAATTGCTTAGGAACTTATGTTCCGGTGTTGCGTTTACACGAGTGTTGATAATAAAAATTGTGGAAGTTTATTTTATAATTACACTACAATTTTTATTATTTTACTCAATGTGTAAGTTCTTGATGGAAGTTGGGTAAGCACCCAACCTCCATTGGGACGTTATGAGGGTGGTGGGGCCCACACGAACCCCGCCCCTTCATATCCTCTAAAACCCCCCTCAACTCCCACTTTAATTTTTGTTAACTTAAGTTTTAACTAATGAATTTAAGGTAATAAGTTTAATGAGGTGAGTTGTGTGTGGTTATTGAATTTAAAACTCTTGAAATTCAAAATAGTTGTTGTGTTAATAAAATAATAAAGGGTTTTATTTTTTTTGTTACAGTTTTGTCACCTTGAGAGGATTTGGGGAAGCGGTCTTCTTCTTCTTCAACCTTGACGAAGAACGTGAAGAACACCGTTCTTTAACGAAGAACTTCTCTGCCGAAGAACACGGTTCTTCCACGATGCCGTATCCACGACGCGACGTTCTTCTTCCACGTCGTCTCTTCCGCGACGGTTTCCACAACGAAATCGCCGTCAATGACTTCGAATCCTCGCTTCATGATGTTGACGTTCCCCCGCGACGCCCGACCTCCGCGACACTCATCTTCCGCGGCTCGTTGACGAACACCATTCCTGAACCGAGGTAGGGGATTATTTTTATTTAATTATTTTCGTTCATGATTCTAGTTTATCGATTATCGTGGATTTCTGACTAGATGTTATCATTAACGAGAGGGGGGGCAGACCTCACAAACAAGGCTGAACCCCCCTCCTATGTTCATTTTTGATTTCATTGTGGATGGAATGGGATAGCGTGGTGTCGTCGCACCACACGGGAATCACACGGTAAGTATTGAGCGGCGTCGTCGCACCGCGCCGTGGAAAGAAGTTTAAGAACGCGACGCCGTCGCGCCGAGTCGAAGAAAATCGAAGGCGCCGCGGCCGGAGCGGGGCTGCGGAGGTGGGGCGTGGTGTCGTCACACCGTGCAGGACGACAAGGCCACGACCGGTTATGGGCCGTGGCGGAGCAAGGTGACAGGCGGCCAGCCAGGCCGCCAGTGTCGGAGCTGGAAGGGGACCATCCACCGCCGGTCCCGTTGAGAAGGAACCTACCGGCCAGGTCGGGCCGGCCGGAAAGGGGGAAGCCGGGGAAAAAAATTCCCCAGGCCAGCTCAACGGCCCCCCATAAATTTGGGGGGTCCGCTGTTACACAAGGGGGGCATACGCCACCCCCCCCCCCCACTTTTCCAACAGCTCGGCCGAAGGACGAGCTGGCAGCACGCTGGGCGCACTGTGCCCCGCCTGTCTGGAGCCTGGCAAGTCTGCCAGGCCGGGCCGAGCCCCGCCGGGCCGGGCCGACCCTGTACGGGGCGGGTCGACCCGGTTCGTGTAGCGACCCCAAATCCGGGTTGCTTAATGAGACATGATATAATTAACATTACATCATTACAAATGAAATATCATGTCTCATTATAATAGAAGATCTTGGGGCTCAGGGTTCTGGGAAACCAACTGCTTTTGATTAGCTTCATTAATATCAACCGTGCCTGAAAAATTTTAAACAAAATGTAGGGGGAGCAAAAATGCCCAGTAAGGGGTTTTAAAAACATTTTTAAGAAAATAATTTCTTAAATAAGTGCTTTTTAAAAGAATAAAAATAATTTGCTAAAACATTGTCATTTCTTAAAACCATGAAATCCATCTTTCTTTGAAAACCACTTGCACAAAGAAGAACGTAACTTGAAATGATCTCTAATGTAAACATGATCAGAGTGCACATAATAAGCAATGCATAAAGTTAAAACAAGGTTACTTCAATTCTAAAAGAATTCTATGGCTATGCAGGGAAACATGCATATCATGGTTCATGAATAAAGTGTAGTTCATCTAACAGTTTACCATATGAAAAATAGTTCTTGCTACATAAAGTACATCTTCGTGATCTTGGGAGCTTTCAACTAGGGGTTGTCCTGTTAGTTGAACTAACCCCTGGTTAACCTTTATGATTACATGAAGAGGGAATGTATAATCCTGGACTTTTTCATGACTTTTAATCATGACCGTATAATCATACATAACAGGTCGAGGCTCACCGCCCGCCCTGTTTCTTTAGCACAAGTCAAGGCTAACTGCCAAGACCGTCGCACATGTTCGTCTCATGAGACTCTTGCTTTACCCAATGCATTGGAGCGCTGTATAATTCCGGGCGCACCCGTCACATCATTCTTGTTGCGCTATATAATTCCGGGTGCACCCGTCACATGTAAGTCCTATACATCCCTCACATATCTTGACATGGTCATTCGTTAATGGGGTTCCATGCATTCTTACTTCAACCCCAATTTTCCATTCATAACATGAAAACAGTTCCTTCATTAAAAACATTAAGACATGCATGCTCATGCTTCGTGCACATAAAAAGTTAACATTCAAAAACATGGGTTTTAAGAAAGTAAGCATAACACTTAACATTACATAACATCATCATTACCCAAATAATAAAAAGTTGTTCAAAACTTACAGTTATGATGGTAATTGGATATCAAATGTGTTTAACATAGGCAGTTGAGGTTACTATGTGCATAATCAAATCCATCTTGGGAATTCATATATATAATTGGGTAATTTATTCCGTTATCACTTTAAAAAAACGTGAGTACATACCTATTAATACATATATTCAATTATAAAAGTTCAAGAAGTCCATACAATCCATTTTAAGAAAAATCCTGATTATCCAAAGTAGTGATAAATGCAAATCCTCAGTTTCACGATTGAATTTGAAGTCTAACTAACCCATAAACCTCGTCATGCTTTAAAAAAATGCACACGTGGTAACTAAATTCATATTGAGGTATATTCACATACGTGTGAGTATATACACATCAACATACATCATTCACTTGCACAATTTTACCTATTCTTCCTTTTACTCAAAATATCCATTTTACTGAAGGAATGAAAAATCATGGGGTATAAATATTTAGAAAAGATTGCATATCATCTTATAATATGAGTGTATGAAAGTATATATAGATATATCATGTATATATAATTATATACATATTTATATAACAACTGATTCTTGAAAAAAAATAAAAAACCAACCGAAATTAAAACAGGACTCTTTCCTTGCTTGGAGAGGGGATGCAGTCGAGGAAAAAGGATCTGAAGGTATAAACATGGACGGTATGCACATGTATATATATATAACCCGAATATGCTTATATATTTATGAAAACCGAGGTATAACACAAAATTTTAAAAACAAGGTTCCACCCTTACCAGTACAGAGAGGAGAAGATGCAGCAATGAAATCCGGTGCATAACCATAAGATGTATATACATATATATATATATACATAACATATATATATATATATGAAAATATAAAAATGAAATACAAACATGAACCCGAACCGAGCTTCAAAACATCACCCTCACCAGTACGGAGAGGAGGAGAGGAAGACAACGAAGCCAGTGGAATCAGGTGCATAGCCACATGATGTATATATACATAACACACACACATATATATATATATATGGGTATATATATAAAAACGAAACTAAAACATGAACCATGACAAACCTCAAAACTTCACCCTTACCTAAACTCGACGAGGAGGAGGATGAGAAGAGGCAGCAACCCAAAGTCCAGGAGCCGAAGAGGTCAAGGGAGCTGGTCCTTCGGCCTTCGGTGCAGCAGGGGGCTTAAAAAAATGAAGATGGAGAAGAAGACTTCGGGGAGTCTTCGGCCGAGGCTAGGTGTTCGCGTCGGCTTGTGGAAAGGAGGGAGAGGCTCGGGTCCAGTCGTCGGCCTAGGAGAAAAAAGGAGCCCCTATGATCTCTGGTCTGGTGACGTGCGGAAGGAGGAGAACCGCAGGCGCGAGGAGGACGAAAGATGGAAGAAAAAACGGACGGCCGAGATCGCACGAGGGTTGATCGTGCGGCTCAGAATTGGCGCGGTATTAAAAGGAAACAACGTCCGTGATCAAGGGGCGGAGATGATCAGACGGCTAGGAGATGTCGTGGCATAAAAAAACGCGGGGTCTTCTCCCTCCCCCCTCTTCCCACGTTTCGTTTCCCTTGTTTTGTAATTATTTTTAATTTATTATTATTCTTATTATAAACTTTATTATTATTTTATCCATCAATTATTTGTAGCTTTTATTATTTTAACTAGGGTCAAGATTCGTTTAATATAATTATGCATTAATTCATCCCTACCCATGATATTTTCATTATTTTAAATACCTTAAACCCACAAAGTAAAAGATTTTATTTTAACATTGTTTATAAAAACATTAAATGAACCATACCATTACATGTTCATATTAAGCAGCAAAAGAATCTAAAGTTTTGAAATTATTTCCAATGAGATAATTACAAACATTATTACTGTTTTAAAGATTCAAGATCACCAATTATTGTTGCAGGCAATAAAATTTAATTATTCTATTAGATATAAACATTTCAATATTATACCACAAAATTTGTACAGCAAGAAACTGAAACGTCGACATAATTTCAAAATATTAAATATAAAAGCGAGTTATAAACATTTGTATTATTATTACTTATATATATAATTTAGAAAATAGGTATAAGTCATTTAACATACAGTTTGTCACAACATAAATATATATACATGTACATCTACAAACCGAGAGTTTGCACATATATATATTTATAAAAGAAGTAAAACCTCACCAAATTCAGTATAGTCCACCATTTTTAAAAAGAAAATAAATTAAACAAATAATTACTTGCTCAAATTAAATGTATATATATATATATATAACAAATAGTGGAAATCTTAGTGTCAAATACCATTGTTTTGCAAATTAAATTTTTTTAAAAAAAACAAGTTAGGAGAGAGCCAACGACTACATTATTATCTTTTGGTGTTTAACGGTCATGTCGGGATGCTTATAAAATTGGTTTGGTCTCGGTGTCCCTTACTCCAAGTGACCGAAGAAGATAAAGGAAGATGGTTCGTGTGATCCCCTTGGTGCTGAGCACGGCCGCGGTAGCGTCAGCCATACTTATGTTCCTTATGATGGATGCTCTAAATCCCTATCGCATTCTCGGGCTCCTAGAAGTTCTAAGAAATCTTCCCATCGTTGTAATTGGGTTCTTGGTTGGGATATTTGGTTAGTGATGTTTTGATCAGGGGAAGTTTTAATCGTCAAGGTGTTTCTTAATAAAGGAGTATTTCATTCATGCTTGTTGCTACGGGTTTTCATTTATTTTCATTTTCTTTTATAGAAAGACGGTCCAATTAAAGGGGAAACATGTCATTACACGAAACATTAATTCTCGGGTTGTTACATCATCTCCCCCTTCAAAGAATTGCGTCCTCGCAATTTTATTCGTAAAAATACAAGAAAAAGTCTTCGGTCGCACAACATTACCAAAACTGAAGGCCTGGCTCGGTTAACGGAACCCCTAAACTAGTACACAGCTCCGCTGTTTCCCTGACCCATATACACTTTGAGCAATAAGACTTGTACTCCTGCTCATGGGCACTACACACAGGCTTCCACAGGGAGGCCCGTGCAATAAACAGCTTTGAGACGTCCGAGCGGACGAATCCCCTAGTGACCCTTCGAACTTCATCACGCTCGAGGTAGTCGAGGGGAACGACGCGATTGAGAAGGCTGACGTTCAGGATCTGGAACATGTAGGCGGCATTGAGGTGGCCATCTTGAGCTGCTATGAGAAAGCAAGCTCTGGGGGAGAAGTTCCGTTCCATAGAGAAACACTGAAAAAGCTCTTAATGGTATCTCCCCCTTCGCCTATCGTAGGGGAGCTGGGTGGTGGCAAGGAGGTGAATCACATGTTCATTCTCTTGACAAGCGCGGAGAATTTCCGGACTATTCACTATGTCTAGAAGATGTTGACAGAACCCTCGTAGGTGGAGAAAAGAGGGAAAGTCCACCATACAAGTTCTGATCAAGATAACCTCTACCAACTCGTCAGGTAGAGACGAGAGGTTTATCTGTCCTTCCATCTGGAAGAAAAGGTAAACAAGAGAGGTCACTTAACAACACTAAGAAGAAAGGGATCATAAAATTTTTAATTAAAAAAGTTTACACATTAAAGTCTGAGTTTTCCAGACGGACACCACAAAGAGAGGCGAAACTCTCTAACTCCACAAACCATACACAGGATGAACATACAGGGCTAAACTCATGGGAACATTTATAACGCCTCTTGAGTTTCGCGTGAGTGGTGTGGAGTTGGGAAACGTCGGTGTACACTTCTTTCCTAAGAGACACACGTGTGGACTCATTCTCTAATGCTCCGAAGTCCATTAACTGGCCCTAGAAGCCATAGTGCAGGACGTGGCATAGATAAGCTGCTCGAAGATCTCCGGCAGCAGCAGCTTCTTTGAAAGGGTTATCTAGCATTGTGCCAAATTCCTCGCCAAATGTAAACACTCAGAAGAGTCCTTCATGATACCTTCCTCGATGTGCATAAGAGGGAAACTGGGTCATCATCATCAGGAGATTTCCCATCCCCATACCCCGGTGGAGACTAAGCACCCTAGATGAGTTTGACACATCGTACAAGTGCTTACACGTCATGCGAATTTGGGCATAGTTCATGAAGTTTTCACGGCTAGCTAGAGATATAATGTTCTCTAGAGCCTCAGTTGGGAGTGACAAAAGGTCAGTATGTACATCAGCCATCTGAAAATCACGACATTTTTACTTAGTTAGTCTTAGAAATATATTTATATCACCTGGTTTTCCAGAGTTTCCTGAACCCATCTTCTGATACCAACTGTAGTGACCCCCAAAAACGGGGTGCTTAATGAGACACGAAATACTTAACATTACATCATTACAAATGAAATATCATGTCTCATTATAACTGAAGATCGTGGGGCTCAGGGATCTGGGAAACCAGCTGCTTCTGATTATCTTCATTAATATCAACCGTGCCTGAAAATTTTTAAACAAAACGTATGGTGAGAAAAATTGCCCAGTAAGGGGTTTTAAAAACATTTTTAAGAAAATCCTTTCTTAAATAAGTCCTTTTGAAAAGAATAAAAATACTTTGCTAAAACATTGTCATTTATTAAAAACATGATATCCATCTTTCTTTGAAAACCACTTGCACAAAGAAGCACGTAACTTGAAATGAGATCTAATGTAAACATGATCAGAGTGCGCATAATAAGCAATGCATAAAGTTAAAACAAGGTTACTTCAATTCTAAAAGAATTCTATGGCTAAGCAGGGAAACATGCATATCATGGTTCATGAATAAAGAGTAGTTCATCTAACAGTTTACCATATGAAAAACAGTTCTTTCTACATAAAGTACATCTTCGTGATCTTGGGAGCTTTCAAATAGGGGTTGTCCTGTTAGTTGAACTAACCCCTTGTTAACCTTTATCATTACATGCAGAAGGGATTGTATAAGCATGGGCATTGTCATGACTGTTTATCATGACCATATAATCATACTTAACAGGTCGAGGCTCACCGCCCGCCCTGTTTCTTTAGCACAAGTCAAGGCTAACTGCCAAGACCGTCTCACATGTTCGTCTCATGAGACTCTTGCTTTACCCAATGCATTGGAGCGCTGTATAATTCTGGTCGCACCCGTCACATCATTCTTGTTGCGCTATATAATTCCGAGCGCACCCGTCACATGTAAGTCCTATACATCCCTCACATATCTTGACATGGTCATTCGTTAATGGGGTTAATGCATTCTTAATTCAACCCCATTTTTTCATACATAACATGAAAATAGTTCCTTCATGAAAAACATTAAGACATGCATGCTCATGCTTCGTGCACATAAAAAGTTAACATTCGAAAACATGGGTTTCAAGAAAGTAAGCACAACACATAACATTACATAACATCATCATTACCCATATAATAAAATTTTGTTCATAACTTACACTTATGATGATAATTGGATATCAAAAGTGTTTAACATAGGCAGTTGAGGTTACTATGTGCATAATCAAATCCATCTTGGGAATTCATATATATATATAAATGGGTATTTTATTCCATTATCACTTTAAACAAACGTGAGTACATACCTATTAATACATATATGCAATTATAAAAGTTCAAGAAGTCTATACTATCCATTTTAAGAAAAATCCTGATTATCCAAAGCAGTGATAAATGCAAATCCTCAGTTTCACCATTGAATTTGAAGTCCAACTAACCCATAAACATCGTCATGCTTTAAAAAAAATGCACACGTGGTCAGTAAATTCATATTGAGGTATATTCACATACGTGTGAGTATATAAAACATCAACATACATCATTCACTTGCACGATTTTACCTATTCATCCTTTTACTCAAAATATCCATTTTACAGAAGGAAAGAATAATCCTGGGGTATAAATATTGGGAAAAGATTTCATATCATCTTATAATATGATTGTATGAAAGTATATATACATATATCATGTATATATAATTATATACATATTTATATAACAACCGATTCTTGAAAAAAATAAAAAACCAACCGAAATTAATACAAGACTCTTTCCTTGCTTAGAGAGGGGATGCAGTCGAGGAAAAAGGATCCGAAGGTATAAACATAGATGGTATGCACATGTATATATATATAACCCGAATATGCTTATATATATATATGAAAATCGAGGTATAACACAAAATTTTAAAAACAAGGTTCCACCCTTACCAGTACAGAGAGGAGAAGATGCAGCAATGAAATCCGGTGCATAACCATAAGATGTAAATACATATATATATACATAACATAAATATATATATGAAAATATAAAAATTAAATACAAACATGAACCCGAACCGAGCTTCAAAACATCACCCTCACCAGTACGGAGAGGAGGAGAGGAAGACAACGAAGCCAGTGGAATCAGGTTCATAGCCACAGGATGTATATATACATAACACATATATATATACATATATGGGTATATATATAAAAACGAAACTAAAACATGAACCATGAAAAACCTCAAAACATTACCCTTACATAAACTCGACGAGGAGGAGGATGAGAAGAGGCAGCAGCCCAAAGTCCAGGAGCCGAAGAGGTCAAGGGAGCCGGTCCTTCGGCCTTCGGTGCAGCAGGGGGCTTAAAAAAACGAAGATGGAGAAGAAGACTTCGGGGAGTCTTCGGCCAAGGCGAGGTGTCCGCGTCGGCTTGTGGAAAGGAGGGAGAGGCTCGGGTCCACTCGCCATCCTAGGAGAAAAACAGAGCCCCTATGATCTCTGGTCTGGCGACATGCGGAAGGAGGAGAACCGCGGGTGCGAGGAGGAAGAAAGCTGGAAGAAAAAACAGACGGTCGAGAACGCACGAGGGTTGATCGTGCGGCTCAGAATTGGCGCGGTATTAAAAGGAAACAACGGCCGTCATCAGGGGGCGGAGATGATCGGACAGCTAGGAGATGTCGCGGCATAAAAAAAATGCGGGGTCTTCTCCCTCCCCCCTCTTCCCACGTTTCGTTTCCCTTTTTTTTTTGTAATTCTTTTTAATTTATTATTATAATTATTATAAACTTTATTATTATTTTATCCATCAATTATTTGTAGCTTTTATTATTTTAACTAGGGTCAAGATTTGTTTAATATAATAGTGCATTAATTCATCTCTACCCATGCTATTTTCTTTATTTTAAATACCTTAAACCCACAAAATAAAAGATTTTATTTTAACATTGTTTATAAAAACATTAAATGAACCATACAATTAAATGTTCATATTAAGAAGCAAAAGAAACTAAAGTTTTGAAATTATTTCCAATGTGATAATAACAAACATTATTATTGTTTTAAAGATTCAAGATCACCAATTATTGTTGCAGGAAAGAAAAGTTAATTATTTCATTAGATATTAACATTTCAACATTATACCACAAAATTTGTACAGCAAGAAACCGAAACGTCGACATAATTTCAAAATATTAAATATAAAAGCAAGTTATAAACATTTGTGTTATTATTACTTATATATATAATTCAGAAAATAGGTATAAGTCATTTAACATACAGTTTGTCACAACATAAATATATATACATGTACATATACAAACCGAGAGTTTGCACATATATATATTTATAAAAGAAGTAAAACGTCACCAAATTCAGTATAGTCCACCATTTTTAAAAAGAAAATAAATTAAACAAATAATTACTTGCTCAAATTTAATGTATATATATATATAACAAATAGTGGAAATCTTAGTGTCAAATACCACTGTTTTGAAAATTAAAACATTAAAAAAAACAAGTTAGGAGAGAGCCAACGGCTACATTTTTATCAGTTGGTCTTTAACGGTCATATCGGGATGCTTATAAAAATGGTTCGGTCTTGGTGTCCCTTACTCCAAGTGACCGAAGAAGATAAAGGAGGATGGTTTGTGTGATCCCCTTGGTGCTGAGCACGGTCGCGGTGGTGTCAGCCATACTTATGTTCCTTATGATGGATGCTCGAAATCCCTATCGCATTCTCGGGCTCCTAGTAGTTCTAAGCAGTCTTCCCATCGTTGTAATTGGGTTTTTGGTTGGGATATTTGGTTAGTGATGTTTTGATCGTGGGATGTTGTAATCGTCAAGGTGTTTCTTAATAAATGAGTATTTCATTCATTCTTGTCGCTACAGGTTTTCATTTATTTTCATTTTCTTTTATAGAAAGATGGTCCAATTAAAGGGGAAACATGTCATTACACGAAACATGAATTCTCGGGTTGTTACAGTTCGGGCCAACCGGGGAGGTCTCGGGCCGGGTCGTTCCGGACCCGAAACCCCCGTTTTTGGACCGTTTGGGTTCAATTGCCCATAACTCGGGCTACGGACCTCCGATCGACGCGCCGTCAGCAGTGACACGATATTTAGAATGAGACGGTAATTTCGATATATAGAACTCAAGGTTTCAGAATACTTTGAGTTTGGCCGGGTTGGTTCGTACACGAAACCAACCGGGCCCTCGGAGCGGAAACGCTCAAAGCTTGAGCTACGGACGCCCGAATGACGTGTCATCAACTTTATTGAGTTCCTCTTAGTGAGACGTATCTTTTGGCATACTCCGCCCGAGGTTTGGACGTAGGTGGAGTACGGTCGGGTTGGTTTTGCCTTAAAAACCAACTGGGCCCCTAGAACGAAAAAGTCAATAACACTCAGACCGGGCATCTGATTGACGCGACATCTGTTGCGTGGAGTTCCTGTTGACGATACAGAACATTTGGATACATCAACTCTAGACTATGTGACAGTTGATGTATCAGCCTCTTGGCTCGTGGAGAGGACCCTCTCGAACGAGCATGCTGTGTGCGGGAACCGTAGTGTTGGCTGCGACTGCTACTGTGACTGCGACGATGACTGTGCAGAGATCCTCAGTGGATTCGACGACTACGACTTCAGCACTCAGCGATCCTATGTGGATCAGTGCTACCGATCCTGTGTGGGTCCGATCCTGTGTGGGTCAGCACTCAGTGGTTCTGTGTGAGCCAGCGCCTATAGATCCTGTGTGGGTCCGATCCTGTGTGGGTCTTAGCGGGGGTTAGTACCTATCGATCCTTTGTGGGTCCGACGACTTAGATGGATCAGTGATCATCTCTATCGTCTTTCGAAGAAGTATACCTGTGTGAGCTGAATCCTGTTTGCTTTCCTATGTGTATTGTGTTGTGCTATACTATGTGAATTACGTTTTTCTTTCCTGTGTGGAATACGAATACTTTCCTATGTGGACTGGGTTGTACTTGGGCTCAGAGGTTGGAGCATATTGGAATTAATGACTTAGGTATATGTATGGGCATATACCTAAGCAGTGTCAGTTGTTACTTCATGATTGTATCTTTCCTTTCTGGTTTATCCTTCTTGGATTTTAGGAGACCTTCGGGGGTCTCGGGGTCCCTACTGAGTAGCTTATACTCACCCATGCACGGGCTATGCCCGCACTACGTTGTGTTGGTTGCAGACGACGGACAACGTTGATCGTGGTTGAGGCTTGCAGTGCAGGACGGTACCTGGACGTGGACCACTGGACGGGACGTGCTCGGAGCGGACGGGGGGACCCGAGGAGCAGTGGAGCTATCTGTACCCACCATCCAAGTGGGATTTCCAGTGGACAGCTCAGTGTAGCGGCTTTTATTTATTAGTTGTTGTTTTCCCTTTAGAGTTGTACTTTACTTTCAGTTTGGTTTTGTATACTGGCCCACTTACTTTTCTGCACTTACAGTTGTACTCTGTTTTCACTTCGTGTTTACTTTTCCACTTGATTACTCTGTGGTTCTTGTTTAATTTACAAAGGAAATTCCTTCCCATTTTACCGGGATTTACACCTTGGTGCTAGTCTCCATCCCCTGGCCTATGGAAGGCGGGCTTGGGGTAGTCACGGCACGGGCCCCAAGGACGGGTCGTGACAAATTGGTATCAGAGGAGTTCGGTTGTACCGCGAACTCTGATCTTTTCTATGTGAAGCTATAGTTTTTAGCGTATTGAGTGTGTTAATCAGTCCATGGAGTCCAGTGTTGGTGCGGTGGCCGATGTATCCGTACACCAGGACCCTGACTTCTGATTTCCGACATAATGCACGAAAACATTGATTGCCAGTGTGTTTCAAGTTTTCTTTGTGATTACTTTGTATCATCTCACCAGGTATACTGTTCGAACCGTGGCACACTTGTTTCCATTTCAGTATAACCCCACGACGGAAGCCAGCTAGGGTTCTGAGAGTCGAGCGTGACGACAGCCCACCGAGCAACGAGGCCTCAGTGCATGGCCCTTTATCAGCAGTGGCACCGGCGGTAGCTCTACCCGCCAAGCCACCGATGCTTCCAGCACCAACCGCTGACGATGCACGTCGCCTCAGCACACTGCATGAGTTCCAGCACCTGCGACCACCTAGGTTCCATGGGGAGATGGACCCCCAGGCAGCCGAGGACTCGCTGGAGGCAGTCGTATGAGTTTTTAGGCTAGTGAGGACATCAGCAGACCTCATGGTGATCCTCGCTGCGAGCCTACTGCACGCAGCTGCGGGCCGATGGTGGAGCTTGATGATCCAGGTGCACTATGAGGCATCTCTACTCTGGACAGACTTTGAGAGCCTCTTCCGCTCAGAGTTTGTCCCAGCCACCCTCTATGCGGTACGTATTCAGGATCTTCTTCAGCTACGGCAGGGTAGCTTGACGGCCGCTCATTACTCGGTGAGATTTACTGATCTCTCGCCCTACTCGACAGAGATAGTACGGGACCCCTTCTTCCAGGCCCGGACATTTGAGCAGGGTATGAGACACGAGATCATGGCATCACTGATCTCCCTCAGCATTCTGACTCAGACAGGAGTACTGGAAGGCTGGTTTGGGGTAGTCACATCACGGGCCCCGAGGACGGTCGTGACATAATGCCTTATCCATTATTGAATTCATAACTTCTGTACCTCATACAACATCATTGTTTGAACCATTTCAGTAGTAGTAATAACATAATCCATTCCTTGTTTCCTTGGATGTTGTTATTGAATTCATCCAACAACCCTTGGCTCCGAGAAATTGTTTTCATAATTCCCATTATCCTTGCTATTATATCACTACACCATTGGTTGAGCGTTGATCTGAACCATCCATTCTTTTTCAAAATTAGCATGATTTTTCGTATCCCTAGGTTAGTTCATAGACAGATGTCTTATTTTTCTACATCTGAAGCAATTCCTGGAACCCATTAGATAGTTCCTGGGATTTTTCTTCCCCCATTTTCTACAAGGGGGGTATTCAAGCTTCTTTCTATCATGAATTTTTTTTTTGTTGAACTACCCATATTGTTCTCTATTTCTGCTTAATTTCACAGGGCCCACAAGACCAATGAGAGTCTCCAATCTCCATTTCAACTTTGCGGGAACCATGAAAAATATCCTCATAATTTTCAATGTCTCGGATCTCCAACACCTTCCGTAGACTCGGATTTAGCATGATAAATAAGCTAACTTCCTTCCTTTCAGTGTTCGTGACAAAGCCAGAGGCGTACATTGTAAGCCTTATGAACTTTGCTTCATATACCCTTATGGACTTATCTTTATTATGCTTGAGTCCAAGGAATTCCCTTTCTTTCTTGAGATGGAGGGTTTGAGGAAAATATTTATTGAAAAACATCCTCTTGAATTCCTCCCAATCCATGGAATAAATTTCGTGTTAGGGCATTTTATTCTTGATAAGTGTCCACTACAGATCAGCTTCCCTATCAAAATGATAGACCACTAGTATAAATTTCGCTTCTTCAGATCACTAGAGGACAGAGAATATCCTTTCAAGGGAGTTAATCCATTATTCCACGAGGTGGGGATCATAAGATCAACTACACATGGGAGGCCTTTGCTGCATGTAGGATTATATGGTAAGTTTCTCTTTCCATGGAGGTTGATGGAGTTATACATGATTAATGTTATTATTTGTAACATGATCCAACTGATCAAGTACTCTCATGATGTTTTGAGCACCCGTTCCCATAATATCATGAATATCATTTAGTTCTTCTTTACATTTTATTCAACATTGATTTTTGGAACTTGTTCTTCTATTTCTCTCCATTAGATAAGAAAAATAACACGCAATTAGTGGGATTTAATAAATTTCTATTGATCTTAAAAAAAGAAACTTTTAATATAAGGGGATAAAATTTTATAGGAGAAGTATATCATAACTTGTGACTTCCAACGATTCATTATAGGTTATGTTTAATCAATATATTATCTTATATTATTATTTTTTATTTCCCTTAATAACGGTTTGTACCAAGCTCTAGAATTACCATGGAATATGCCCTAGGATTGTCAATAATAAGAGTAAAATAAGGCTTGTTGTTGTGTACCATGATCCCTCGGTCAAGCCTAAAACTATTTGTTAGAGATTTCACTCATAGGTACATCTATTCTAGAGCTTCCTCTATCTAATTTTTTCCATACATGGATTTATTTTCTTGATAAACCACATACTCTATATGTACCAAAATTTAAGGATGTTTTCTTATACTTTTTATCATCATTATGTTCTTAATAAAATTCTATATTCCTAATCTCATAAAATAACTAGACTATCCTTTGATACAATATATATATACCCTAACCTTGTACACATATCATTACTTGATTTTAATCATAATTATAGATCATAGTAAAATCCAAGGATCGTAATATCTACTGTCATGGAAGACTAGGTACATAATCAAACATTATAAAGAAATTTTTATTTAAACTCCAAAATGAACCCATATCATCTATTGTTCTCACACATCTTCATAGGATACCTTGGGGAACACCGGAACAATGGAATGAGCTAAAAAGACCAGTGAGGGAGTATACATAGGAATAAGACTTTAGAACATGGGTTAGACGACATGATATAATGATAACAAAAAATATGTAACATATGGAATCAATACATCCAAACATTGGAACATATTAACATATAATCATATTAATGTTGAAAAAACATGAAACATGACTTTAGTATGAGTCAAGGAAACCACCAATATTGTTTCACATAGTATCACATGTCAATGGTATCCGCCAAGACCATCACGCATAACATATCATGATACTTAACAATACTGAATGAATTGGTGTTCTATATAGGTACACCCATAATTACATGTTCTTTAATATTAATTCCACATAAATAATCATACATAATCAATCATACTTAAATATTTGAAAACCCATATAGAGAAATGAGTATGTCATTCATGCCATAAAGCATAATGAATGTGAATTTCATAAAATTGTACACAAGATAAAGGAAATAAAACATAAATGGACACTAATAAGGTCAAATAGGGATATATTAGAATAAGTTATGTAAAATATAAGTGACATCATGTATGATATGTATTTATAAAATTCTTAGCATTAAAACATGTTAGTTCTGTTTTAAGGAAAATACAAAATAAATTTTAAATTAAAAAATGGAATAATATTTTATATAAAAATAGAAGTGAAATAATAAGTTTTTTATAATAATAATAATTATTTTATAAAATCAATGTTGACATAAAATAGAGGAGATATTGCACTTTATTTTAGGAATGAATTCAGGATGTTCCCTTAAAATATGTTTTCTTATCGGGAAGAATTAAAGAGGGAAACACACAAAAACATGTATATCATCAAAATATAATGAGTAATGGATCTTATAACATGGATTTGGAGCATATAAAATGTATGTAGACGTTTTACATAAAATTAAAGGACAACTTCATTTTGGTAAAAAGAACATTGCAGTAACCCGAAAGAATAAAAGTGGTTCGGGTAGAATCCCTTACCTTAAGTCTGATGGTGTTATCCAATTGATATTAATGACCGGAATAATCAAATTAGGTTCATTACATAATAATTACAGAAAATAATATATATTTAAATGATTTATTATAACATTTTTTAGTTCACTCATATACTTTTTTATTGGATATGAGGTTCAATTTCATTGTTCGGGACTGTTTGTTTCCATGGTTTTAATGGCCGGTTCACTTTTATTCATGTTCGGAGAATCATGTAAAATGGGGATGAATTTCAATAATTGGATTTATATTCAATTATTGAATTAAAATAAGGTTATATTGTTTTAAATTTCATTCGGTTACTTGGAGTGATGATTAATGATTATGTAAAACATTAGTGATGACCTTTCTGGTTAATTGGTGGGTTTTTCAACAATGGACATGTTTTATTTTATAAATAAAAACCATGTATATGAAAGGATTACAGAATAATTTATGAGACATAATACATATAATATGGCATGTTTAAACAATTAAAAAGGGATTAATGACCATAATTGAAGATGGTAATAGAAATTGAAAACCCATCGTCCTTGAATGTGGTAAATTTGAACATCTCGGATGCTGTTTCTATTTTTAGTATTAAAGACTGGGAAAGGATATATTATTAATAATTATTACATTATCGTGAAAAAATTAAATTAATCGAATTTTATGTTATTAATCAAAAAATTTGTATTAATGGGTGTTACTAAATAAATAGAAAAGAAATGAACTTGAAAACAAAACAAAAGTTGAGAGATCCCTTATGTAAATTTGACAGCATAACGACATCACTTAAAATTTCATAAAATGAATTTATGAGATAAAAAGGTTATATAATCATATGGAAATAAAAATAAAAGTAATATGGATTCATAATATCAAACCCCAACATATGAAATTGGAAATTCAAAGATATTACATAAAAATATTGTTGACAAAAAGAGGAGGGTGAAAAGTTCCCTTTCCTTGTGTAGTAACTCCTAGAACATGATGGTTGGGACATTTGGTACTTCAGAACACCTTTAGATAGATACTAGGGAGGTAAAATAACCATATATTCTCAGATTATGTATATGGGATGCAAGAAAATAAATTAAACAGTGGGTATTTATATTAAAAGAGAAAGAGTTTTTATTAATTTCAAACAACATCTCATGAGTGTTTTGGAAAAACTATTTGCATTCCCATGGTATTTTACCATGGTATTACCCACAGGGGACACATAATATTATATTTTACATTACACAAGTCTACACACAATTATTTTTATTAATATATCTTTATGATGTCATTAAAAATATTGAAAACTCAAAATGTATTTTTAATATTCACTAAAAAATCATGTATTTAAGAAAAATACCAAATATTCACCGTGACCATTTTTTAATGTTTAGAATTAAAAAATGAACTCCATTTTTAGAAAATAATTTTTTAAATAATTTTTATTTAATTTTTAGATAAAATACTAATTTATTCATTAAAAACAACAATAAAACTATAATTTTATTTATAACACAAAGAAAAATTAATCAAGGTCCCATGAAATTATATTATAACATTAATATAATAATGTCACGATTTCATATTATGAACATAAATTTCCTTTTTAAATTACTAAATTAATCATAAAATTGAAAATAAAATATTTTTTACATAATAAAATATCAATTCCTATACTATGAACATTTCTTTACTGGTATGATGTATAAATTTTATTTATACATTCATGGGTGAAGTTTCTATTTTTTTGGAAAATTTTATATTAATTAGTATTCATTAATAATCATAATGGTATGTTACTATTCATAACGGTATGTTACTATTCATTAAAATTACTTTTGTCTTTTTGGACTCAAAATAACTTACTGATCACAATTTTAGATGACCATTTTTAGAAATTCAAAACACATAAGCAAAAAAAATATGTTTAAACATCTCATCATACTTAGTAGTTCATTGTGTTGTGATTTCATGGGATTATATGAAATATTATAAGAAATGAATTTACATTGATAAAACATTGGGTCATTACACTTTGAGCGATACCAGTCACACTATGTGTCTTATTGAGGTGATTTAATTTCCTACATGCCATAAATGACATATATATCATTTCCCTAAAGTATTAAAATAATCTGGATGAATTTTATCATTTTATAGTAAGTGAGTTGTTATTATGTACAAAAATGTATTCTCTAATTAGAAACATGCATTATGAGTCATACTAGTCCCTTCGTGCATAAGATTGATGTGAGAGTACTTCGAATGAATCAAAAATGACTTATAAATCATTTATATAAACTATAATGATAATCAATGTGTGTTTTCTTCATTTTTAGTGAGTTAAACATTTTGAACTAAAATATCAATTTTAAAATATTAACAGACACTTTTATTCATACCAGTTACACTATGTGACAAATTCAGTTTTGTCCGCCGCTTACAGATAAAAAATGATTCACACGTCATTTTTATAATGTATCAAAACAATCATAATGAGTTTTATTATTTTATAATACTTCACTTGTTTGTTTTACATAAATTAATGTCAATTTTAAATAAAATGACACACATAGAGTCATACCAGTCACACTATGTGTCATAATGAGGTGCAGTTGAAACCTATAAATCCCAAATGATAGATCTATCATTTTACTAAAATATCAATACAATCTGAATTATTTTGGTTTGTTTTTAGTATGACACATATTACTTTTTAATTAAATTGATTTCATTTTTAAATAAAAAGAGACAATTTGAGTGATACCGAACAAACTGTGCATCATATTGAGGTGCGGCTGATTCCTACATGTCAAAAACGGAATATAGATTATTCTCATAGTGTATTAATAAAATCCTACTATGTATTCTAATTTTTTAGTATGAAACTTATGTATATTTTCTAAAATATAATTTCACACTAGAAATACACATTATGAGTCATACTAATCGTACCGTGCATTAGTTTTATAAGAGACTGCTTTATACACATCTCAAATGAATTATGAATCCCTATACTAAATTATCAATATAATAAAATTATGTTCTCTTGGTTTTTAGTGAGTGACTTATTTTGAACTAAAATATCAATTATAAATTTTTAACAAATACTTTTTCTCATACTAGTAATGTTGTGCATTTTCTGGGTTTTCATCAAATATGGGGTTTGCACTTCTACCCGAATGTAACATGTTTTCACTTTTTTGTCTTTTTTACGATTATTTAAAGATAAATACCACTTCCGAAAAGATATATATAAAAATCATATCAATTATTATATAAAAATGATAATGAAATTAATTTAAAAATACAAGATAAAATTAATAAAAAATTAATTAATTACATAAAATGACACACATTGAGTCATATCGATAGCATTGTGTGACCCCAAGCATTTTATTTTCATTTTTTAGTAATATAAACACATAATTGTCAAAATTTATCACTCTCTTTCAGGTTCCCTCCACAACCATTGAAGGAAAGTTATAAATCCCGATAATGCAGGGCTAACAATGTATTGAGGGATAATATGTCTTTTGAGGAAATTTTTTATATGATTTGTCAAACATTTAAAATAGATTATGCAAATATGGTAGATAAAATATAATATTATTATGATAAACGTAGTATATTATAAAACATTACCTTCTCATTGTATTCTATGTTGAAGCATCAAAGTCCAATTACATCGGAGCACGATCAGATTCGAACAAACCATCCTAACTCGAACAATGGAACACAAATGTAAAAGAAATCAATTCTTATTTGACTAGATGTAAATTAAATATACATATAAATCAATACACTACTTTTATTGATGTTGAATCTTAATGCTATTTGGGTACATTCTAGAATCATGTATTCTAGAGATTCCTTTCTGACCACATCCATATCGTCTTCTGAATATAAATCTTTTAGACAGTTATAACAGTACTGAAAATTATAAATAAAAAGATTAATAAATATTTTAAATGATTTAGTAATTATCATTGAAAATAACCATATAGGGATGCTAGTTTGTTTATTTAAAATGATCTCTCTCATAAATTTACAAACACAAAATCCACAATATTTTCAACTGGTTTGTTTTAGAAACTATAGAAACCAAGAGTATAATAAGTAATTTATTTTGAAATGTTTTTTTACTGTGAATTATTAATATATATAACCTGACACTTTTCCAATCACAATACTTGTCTTGGTCCCCATGCTTAGCCTCTATCAAAGTTCCTTGTTTTTCACGATATTGATGTACCACCCTATCACAAAAAAAGGCTAACTAAAAGATAATATAAATTATTTAACTTACATTTTAGTTTAAAATGGATATAGTGTGTTAAAAATTGGAAAATTTCATCCCATTTGGTTGGTTTGTTGGATATCTATGCACTGAATCAAGGAAATTAATCTTTTGAGTATCCGAATTTAAGGCAATGAGCATCCAGTGCTGCCTAAAAACAAAAACAAATGTAATGAAAGAAATGATAATATATTTAATATTATTAAATTGTTGATTTATACCCCAACTTAATTGGTATTAAATAGTTCCTGTCATCCAAAGGTTTTTTTTAATGATTTGATCAGTCCATCCACTATTTCATCCTTTTTTTGGTATTTTTTTCTATATTCTCTAGAGGTGATGTGGGGACTAATGAGTCCAAAACATTTCATCATAAAATCACTTCAATTTATTTTCATATATAATCCATTGAAAAAAATGAAATGTATTTATCAATATTTATAAAATTAGATTATATTTTAGAAAATAAATTCATGAAAACATTCCTCATTTATAAATTTACAACAGATCCACCTAACCAATCATAGTTGAAGATTTCACTTATATTCATATCACCAATGATGTCAGGATCTTTCCCTATGTACATATTTTATTCAAATTCAACTATGTGATTATGAACATATTTTAACATTGAATCTGCATGAATCATTAATAATAGTAAAGGCACATATAAAACGATAGGGGTAATGGTGCTTTCAGTAGATAATTTCGATTGGTTAGATGATCTTTTAGATGTTTTTGAGTCAGTCTTTAATTTCATCCAATTTCCTTTTTTCGTCTGTAATAACATCGAATGATTCAAAACCTTTTTCAATACTTTTTAGTTATTTATCTTGAAAAAAATTTGAAGTTAATAATTTTTTTCAAAATATTATTTTACATGATGTGACTGCCATGAGATGACTATTTTTAATGATTTTTAAACCATATGAATCTATTCCTCCGGAATTGGAATATGTATCTTGACACTCCAGTCAAGGGATACTGTAATCAAAACTCACACATATCTTATTGAAAGTGGTTTTTTTGAAGCATTTAATTTTATGTATTGAACATTATAGCCCTCACATCAAGTTAATGTGTGGTTGTTGATATATATATATAATTTAATCATTATAACCATATAAAATATAAGTAAATAAATGGTATCAGTGTTTTTATAATTCAAATTTCACTAAAACCCTTATTAGAACATTGATTACCTCGTCTAAGACATATCGTTGAGGGGAATGGATCTCCCAAATGGTGGTGGGGGTGGGCGGGATCTCCACATGGTGGATTTTCTTATGAGTTACTTCTTCTCCTTTCCTCCCCCTATAAAAGTTTCTATCATATCTATATTCTATTGGAATTGTTCTTCAGGTATGTCTATTATTTCTATCACCTATTTTTTTAATTATCTTTTACCTCCGTCTTCTTATTTTCAAAATATGTTTGGGGTATCCCCCCAAAATCTGATCCTTTGATGCATCTATATAGTTTGGCCACATTAAGGACACCGATAGTATGTGTTCATCTAGTACAGGTGTTGTTGATTTTTTGCACTATGATTGATAGATACTATATGAAAATAATCTATCATTTTTATGTAATTGTGATTTAATGTAATCATAAATTTTATTATGTAATATGTACACAAATTTCCCACACTTTTAGTTTTTTTTATTCTATTATTATCTCGTCATTATTTTCACGTGCCTTCATCCATACAAAATCTAATGGGATACATGTTTATTTTGATTTTGTGTCATAAATAATCATATATACAATGGAAGATAATTATGATGTGGTTTCATTCAACATAAAAGTATGATTGTTGATTTAATATATATACCAACTTTTTTCATCTAATTCTTACCCTATTCTTGCATTACGACATTGGTATGTTGGTTTTTCTACTCAGTTTTTATTTTTAGCACCCATTTTTTGATTCATCAATAAAAAAATATTATTAAATGTGATGAATACATGTATTATCAAACAAGATATTAATAGCCACAATGTACTTGAGAAGACACATCAGCAGATGTCTTGTAAACATATCCCACACCTCTTAATTTATGAGGTGTGCCTAGATAAGTGGTGGGTGAATATTCATTTTACTATCAATGTCTTTAAGATGACGTGTTTTTAGATGTTTTTGAAATATTATGTGAAACCATCCATGATTCATCAATATATATTTGGTTTCGGATTTATCTACTATAAATCCACTCTTAAATAGATGGTGAAGAATAATTCTATGTTCCATTATATTATTTTTTCATAAAATAAAGAAATGATATCATAATTTTACCGTAATCTCTTCCAACAATAGTGTCTCAATACCAGGCACAACATGGTTCCACGAATCCATATTTATTGGCATATATATTTAGAGTGATGATTCAAATGAAATTACAAAACAAAGCAATTTTGTGTTTAACATGATTCCCCCACAGATTCTATATGACCTCGAATTTTGATCCCTTTGACATTAACTTTCATTATATTTTAAAACACCATCAAACTACGACACTCTTGTTTTTTTGTGTCATTGGTACATCATCAACTTCAATTTCCTCATAATAAATATAATTAATATTTTCCTATGGTGTGGCAGTATGAGTATGTGCAGTTGGTTTTTCGTTCTCTGTAATGAGAGTACCAGCATATTGATAAAGTAGTTGTTCCCCAGGAGTGACAGCACCCACATGTGCATAAAGTCATTGTTCCTCTGCACTACGAGCATCAAAAGGTTTATAGACCTTTTTCCCTTTGGATTGGGAGTACCATCATGTTTGTAAGTCATTATCTAAAGAAATGGTTTTACATTTAATTCAATGTACATAAATGTATCAGTGAATATATAATAAAATGAGGTAACATTATGTATATTACAAAAAAATATAAAATTATTACTAGACAACATTTTTGTATAGGTTGAAGGTATTTGACCACTCTATAAACAATCCAAATACCTTCAGTGTTTTATCCTATGACATACAAAAATTCATCAACATTTGGAAAAATAGGAAATAATTTCAATTTCCCAATGAAAAGTTCATATTGAGTTGAATTTTCTTTCAAACCTTTAGAGGATTTGGTAAATAATATAACAAATCACCATATTTGGTTTGCTGGATCTAGAACATTAAATTCATGAATTTTTTATGTATCTATTATAAACAGATCATCATTTTTTCCATCCTTACTAAAATCAATGCTCATGAATCCGAATTCGTCTATTTTAACAGCACTCCTATTATCAACCAAATTTCAATGAAAAAATTGGTACTTGGATTTTTATATAATCCAACACCCATATTTCTTTGTTGATGCCAATGTATGTAATTTTCATGTAAATTGTTTTTATGTCCTTAGTACCAAAAACATGAGTCGTTTCAGCCACAAGTGAAACTCTATTTATTATGGTATTATCTTCTTCATGATAATTTTTATAGAACATATAACTATTAATTACATAACCATTATATTATAATACATAAAAACATGGTCCCTTGACTAGCCATCAAGGTCGTTCTGGAATTGAATCTGGATATTCATTTGAATCTTTAAAAGCAAGGTCCCAAAACCCTTCTATAATGTACCGATTATGTGTATTTTAATTCCATATTTAATCCCTTGATGGATTCAAATGCCTAATATTTTTTATGAGTTTCAACATATGGAAAAACTATAAAATATTATAAAAAATGTAATTGTGGGCCTACTCCAAATCTGAAATATTGATTATCAAAACATCTCTTCAAGAAATTATATCACCCGCAAGAATCCCAATGTAATGTCATTTTGGTTAACGAATACATTCCTCAAAAGATAGGTATTTGGTATTAAATTCAATGGCTTCATCAACAACATTTCAGTCCATAGTACAAATGTATATCCCACATCCATTTTTGATATACCCTTTCAATATTGTCATATATCGTTCAATGGGTTGTATCCCTCTATAGTCTACAGGACCACATTATCTAATCTCTCTCAAAAAAGGAGCCATAAATTGAACCATTATATAAAATAATGTAAGTATGAAGAACATTTCCATCCACATAATCTGTTGGAAATTATCCTTTCCATTGTTGGGAATTACTTGGAGTTTATAATATTATTTCATATAGATTTGAAGAATAAACATAAATTGGTTAATGTATAATGGACAATCATTGGAAAATTAAAATTAAATATTTATGCATTATATCATCAATCAGAACATGCTAGTCATGTGTTTTCAGACACATTAGTTTAAATCGGTCATTGACACTATGTTCTTAATATTCGAAGAATACCCCTATAAACCATTATATCATTAAATATGCTGAAAAATGGATATCTCTTCTACCTGGTAATAGTTTATGATACTCGAGGAAGAAAAATTTGTTTGCACCATTCACTGAGGAAACTCTTCTTGTATTCCAATATCAATCATGTCCATCATAGCCTTAATTAAACCCTTTTTTTTCTAGGTTCATTTAGTAATGTATGATGAAACTATCACATATATTATTTTCTATATGCATTATATCATGAAAATTTCATACGTACAGACAATTCAAATATGGTAATTCAAAAAAATATCACTTTTCAACCTGATTTCATAAAGATTTCAAAAAATGGTTTACCCAAATAAATGCCAAAAAAACCATTGATTTCTAAAACAGTTGATCACCTATCAATGGAGAAAGTGTTATACATTCTTCTAAACATCCATCAAATGATGTTGTCTAATATCGGTACTTAGGAAATCAGGATAGAAATATGTGATGTCCTTGAAAGATGGTTTTCGAAGAGTGATTCAACCTAATTGACTATGTACCTTATTCATATATGAGAAAACCTTTTGATCCTTTAATTATATATCCTGACAAATTTGCATAAGTAGGAATGTAATTTATAGTCTCGTACAACAACTCTCTTATTGTGAAATAATAATTTTTGTTATAATCATAGAAAATAAGACCTTAATCCCAAAATAATTTCAAATCCTCTATAAATGGACCCAAATAAACATCAATACCATTACCCAGTAGTTTTAGACCTGATATTAACTTAAATAACCTGATATATTTCTTTTTCATGAATAATCACGGTGTAAATTTATAATTTTACAACATAACTGGACATGTAATACATGTGATTCTTTAAAAACTAAATGGATTCACTCTATATGTAGATAAAACATGATGAGGGATTTTCAACTCATTTCCAAATTTAGGATACTCATGTTTAATTCTTATCCACATATGGGAGTTTGATGGGTGATGTAGTATCCTATATTTATTTCTTGAATCTGTGTGCCATGTCAACATCCCTATAGTCTCTTAACCTACATATGGGTTCTTAAACCTTTGAATGATTCGAAATTACCATAAACCATTCCATGGACTAGATTTATTATTCTTATAATAATAAGATCCACAATTTTTGAGTTTTTATGTGAATTTTTTTCCTTTGGAACAAAATTGATCCATTTGGGAAAGCCTATAGTCTTTCAGAGATCATACACATTAAGTGTAGTATTTGTTTGACATTGTATATTTTGCTCATGTGATCATTATCTTCAAGGATCATGTCATTTAATAAAGAAATTAGTTCTATAAAACTAGTGTCACTCCATATGTTTCCTTCTTTCAAATAATATAGCTTTTGTATGGCTGAAAATGTTATATATATAGTTCAACCAGTATACAATGATTTGTTTTCATAAAAAATTAACTACACCAACATGTTTTGGTAATCACAAAATTCATCATAAACTATCATTTTCATTTCCTCAATACATTCATCAGCATCATTAAAATTTGTAATCACATCCTTCATAGTGACTTCTTTATTTTCCAAACTTGTAATCATATCATGTGATCCATAAAACCCAGTGTAATCCTAGCCACTAACTACATTCACTTTTTTACCCATGTTTATTCCAACATTTATAATATCTATCTTTTCCTTGATCAATCATGTTATCTTCAAACTCCTCTAGAATAACTTGCCCTGAATAAAAACAATGTAAACATAGACAAAGGATTTGAGAGGGGTTATATGCAAGTTCATTAGAAAACATCATGAAAAATTTCACACCATCCTCATACTTTTTTTAGATGATATGAATTAATACATCTTTTATTCATATCCATCCCATTTGATTTGGTAATATTAATATTTAACTAAAGAAATACACACAATGGGTATTTCATATAAGGGGAACTCAATATTTTAATGATAGTTATTATTTCATTTTGTTGCCTAAGACTCATCCCATAAGACGTTAACACCAAATTCATTCAAAAACTATTTAGAAAATAATATTATAAATTCCATTAAAAAACCATCCATTTACAGAATTTTTTTTAGAATAACACATCCTATTTTAAATTAAACTGTCATTATATACGATTTGAAAAAATTCACATCCCATTATGAAAGTCTATCAGGCGAGTAGACAAACACTTGGCATTCATCCTATGTCCCTTCCATGTGTATAAATTAGTTTAAATCTATTTGAAAACCATAAATTGTATGATGAACACATATAATGTTTCAAGATACATTTGAAACACATGAATAATTTTAAAAGATACAATTTGATATTTTTACCAATACATAAATCCCATGAGATGCACTTTATAAAGTTTATATGAATAAAAAATAACCCAAATTTTATAAAATATAAAGCTATAAAAGTATTATCATGTATCTCATGATTAAATAGTATGAATAATATAGTTTACTCCCATAATACTCATGAGATGCGAATAAGTATTAAGTATAGACATAAGCATCACTTGGCAATGATACTTTTAAAGATAAAGCCAAATATCATTAAAATGGGAAACCATAATCCAAATTATTCTTAAATCATATACTACATAAGAATTATTCTTCCAATACAGTACATTATAAAAAATGTTCTATTATTGAGGGTATAAATTAGGTAAATATTAAAGGACTATTGTTACTAAAACCTTCTCTACAATCAATGGTTCATTTCTCTATGTGATTATATGTTGTTAAAACCCTATTTGTGTGTGTATTCTATAAATATCTCACCCAATAGATAATACCAATAACACCTCCTGGAAAGAATCAATATTTCAAATTCTAGGAAATGAAGTGGGATGTATCGCTTTCGGGTACTTAATTTTCAGGACCCATAAGCCACCACATGAAAATTATTGGTTGGAAATATTTGAATCATGACCCCTAATACATCACAATATAAGCCATAGTCATTACCCACCTAATTTATGGTTATGATCATTGTTTTTATCAATATGTTATGAAGTGCACTGTGTTGCATTTGTTGTCAATGAGGTATGTTGTTGTCAAGGAATGAATGAATGGATGTCAAGGAATGTCAAGATGTGAATGACAAAGGATGTGATGGTGATGGTGATAAAGGAGAATGACCATGGTACTAAGATGCATGTCACTTAAGAGATTCACTAAGTGACATAGGAGATGTGGTTGAAACATTCTCTAATCAAATCAGACGATTGTTGAACTGATCTTTATGTTCTAAGAACTTGTATCAACTGGATACAATGTCACAACAAGCTCTAGAAGGTCATGCATTGTTAAGACAATGCATGAGGAGTTGAAGATGATCCATCCACAATATCTAAGTGGATGAAGTGGATTAATGAAGTCCATGCACTATCACTTAGTGCATGTGAACATGAAGAAGATCCAACTTGATATCTGATTAGATCAATGAAGTTTATTGAAGAATTATTTGATTCAGGATCTCGGTTGATGAAGAACCTTCAAGAATTTCCCTCCTAAGTAATGACTATATGTTGAGGAGATTGGAAGAATTCTTATGAAGAATAAATGAAGAGGTGAGAATGGCTTGGAAGAAATGGAATTTGACATTTTATACAAATAGGATACTTTGTTTTTTAACAAAGTGTTTAACACTTCATTTGCCAAAAAATTGGCCAGACATGGACACCTTGAGGGTTTAACCCCAAGGCACATGTGGGCCTAAGGCGCCACGCCCAAGGGGGAACCCGTGGGGCAAGCCCAAGGCGGCCGGAGGCCACGCGGTGATCATATCCGTGCGGCAGGGGCGCATAGAGCGTGCCCGCGAGAGACATAGTGGGCGCCAGTGGCGCGCCCGAAGGTGAATAGTGGGCGCAGAGCGCGCCCCGCAGGGAGAACTCGGCGTGGGGCGGCACCGAGAGGGGAGGAGATTCAATTGCTGAGCTTATAGAAGCGCGAGGTTGATAAACCGCGGAAATTCCGCGAGGCGATTCGATGTGGGACACGGAAAAATCATCGGGAGCGCATCCTGGCCGTCCGACTCATCGCGCGCTCGATCTGGACCGCTCATCGCATCTCGCGCGAGATCTTCTGATCGCGGCTGTCCGATGTCTTTCAATCGCCCGATCCAACAGCCGGCGAGTTGTCTCCTTACTCAAGCTCAGCCGAGGCACCCCCGACATCCCCGTAGAACCAGGCGCCATTCGAGCAACGCATTTCGAGTTCCCGGCAACCATTGAAGGATCCGAAGTGTCCTTTGTGATCGTCTAAGCCTACTGAACACAGCCATGCAATAAAATATGCATGCACACGATGGATGGGAGATTTCGAGATTCGGCCGAGGCAAAATATAATGCCGAGGCCACGTGGAGAGCATGCTTTTCATGCATGAGCCTAAACAGAGGCATGCACGCGTTCAAAAACGCATAAACGTCTAGAAGGAAAAGAAAAGGGAACCCACGTTGAAATAGAGGAAAGAAATCAAGATTTGGAAAATCTTGATAACCCGAAACTTTTGGGGATTCAATATTTAGATCCCGCGGAAGATTAGGCATCCCTCTGCCTATAAAAAGAGAGACCGAGGCTCTCGGTTTGCTTGCTGATCCTTTGTTGAATATTTGAGAAGTCCCGTGAGTGCCTTTGTGCCTCGCGAAGTAAAAGCCCCGTGCACACTTGCGCGGCTGTTGTCCCGAAGCCACCCGAGGCTTTGAAGGTGTTCCTTGCGTGCAACTCCTTTGCGCGACAAGAAGAAGGAGGTGAAGAGTCCCCTGCGCGCATATTCCTTGCGCGGCAGGAAGTACCCGGGGCAATAGCACTTGCGCGCCCCGTGGTTGAGGTGCCTTGCACCCGAGGCCTTGCGCGGCCCTTGTGCCCTTGCACCTGCGCGACCCTGATTGCACCTTGTGTGTCTTCATATTGGAAGGAGCTCAAGTGAAGAGGATTCCACACCTCTTGTGTGTGTGAAGTGAAGAAGTGAAGGCCGAGACTTGCATGCCTTGTGTGAAAAGTGAAGACCCTACGATATTATCTGTGCAAGGAGAACCCGAGGCCATATCTTGTGTGTGTGCCAAGTGAAGACACCCTACGGGTGGTTTATGTGCAAAGCAACAAAAGGTCGTAGCCTTGTTTGTGCACACTTTGAAGAACAAACTAAAAGAACACTAAAGTGTGTGTGTGCAACAAGAAGAGGAGGAGGCCAACTCATGTGTGTGCAAAAGTGAAACAAGTGTGTGCAAAGTGAAGACACCCTACAGGTGGTATAAGTGCAAATGAACAATAGGCCGTAGCCTTGTGTGTGTGCAAGAAGATAAGGAAGGCCGTAGCCAAGTGGGAAGACAAGAGGGCCTTAGAACCCAAGTGTGTGCATAAGCACCAAGTGAAGACCACACATTTTGTGTGTATGCAAAGTGAAGGAATAATGCCAAAGACTTACCTTAGTGGTGTGTGTTCAAAGGAATAAAAAGGCCGAACCTAGGTGTGTGCACTAAGAAGTGTGTATACACTTAGAAGAAGAAAAGGGAGGACATCCACACTAAATTATAACACACATTCAAGTGTGTAAGTAAATTGAATAAAGTGTGGGAAGAAGTGAGAAGCTGGTGTGTGCTTAAAGATACTACACCCTTTGTGGGTTTATTTCACCAAGAGAAGAAGAAGGGGAGTGCATGCTTACATGGATGCATGTGCACACGTAAACAAGTCAAATCTTCTTGTGTGCATCTGAGTAATCCAAGACCAGTGGTTCTTGAAGAATTTGAGAAGGCCATGCAGTCAGTGCATGAAGATGAAAAGTTGCCATGCACTCAGAGCATGAAGATGAAGTGAACTGAGACTGGACCAGACTGAAGTTAAAGATATCAGTTGTCTAAGTATTCAGTAGTTGAAGAGAGAAGCCAGGTCATCCTTAGAAGAAGGTGATAAAGCCTAAGCAAGACGAGAAGACCTGATCAACTCAAGTGATCAGAGGTACAGAGCAAGGCCAGCATTCTTTATCCCAGACTGCTGAGGATACTTGAAGAACTTAAAGTGAATAAGAGCTACTCGTGTGACTCGAGGAGCCAGGAGAAACCCCCTGTGAGACTCAGGGTGGAAGAAGTCTTCAGTGGGATTCTGGAGCAGGCCAGTGGGACTCTGGTAACACTGTGGGACGTAGTATAAAGACCCTCCTGTGGGACTCAGGAGAGATACAGTGGGATGCTGTATCGACCATTGTAATACTAACAGATTATAATGGAAGAAACCATGTTGGGGCGTATAACCAACATGGCAAGGACGTAGGCCTTTGGTGCCGAACCTTGTAAATCCTTGTGTCCGGTACCTTTTCATTACTGCATCATTCAGGAAAGGTTGAGAGATACAATAAGAGTGGATCGAGGCCTTAACAAGCCATAGAGGTTTAATTGATAAAGAATAAATTAGTAAAAAGTTTTAAAGGATCACTGATTCACCCCCTCCCCCTCTCAGTGATTCACACTGATCTGGGCACTTCATGTTATTATGTTCTAAAAAGGATCTCTCTTGAGCATTTACTCAAAGGAACCACACCACATTTTGGGTTATGGCCTTCTTAATGCTCTCAATAAGAAAAAATCTTAGTCGAACCTCTAGTAATAACTAGAAATTACAAATATATTTCGATCTCAAAATCATTATTTGGACTATCTAGATAATATATGACATCGAATTTCATAGGTTCAAAAAATACGCTATCCACTAATATCATTTCCCCATGAAGTGTATGTTATCAATCCAATACATACACATTGAGATCATGGCATATAGTTGATACTCCAAGTGTTATTATTAAAATTTAATTAACATATTTATCGTGTAACTCCCTAAATTGGGAATACATGATGATATGATTAAAAAATATGTCGAAAAAATTATCTAAATAAGAATGAACGACCAAATTCATCTTCTCTATGAACACAACCATTGTATTTTTCAAACATAATGACATCACTAGATACCCATACAATACATATGTACTCTTAAATATAGAATGTGGAATATCAAAATGCCTCAACATTTACTGATGATTACTTGATATCAAATCAATCTAATAAAACACTTTCGAATCTCTTAGTTGATCAAGAAGTCCATCAATACGTTTGAGTGGATATGTGTTCATTTTTATCATATCTAATATCCTATAATATTACACACATATTCTCAATAATCCATTTGAATTTATATAAAAAAACAAAGGAACTCCAAGGGAAAAAAATCATTCATATGAAACCCTTCACCTCAAATTCATTCCATTAAGCCTTCTTCTCTCATAGCTCTACAAGATTAATACTTTATGCTGTAATAGAAATATGCTTCATACATAGTAAGAACACAATAATAATCTCAAATTATACATTGTGTGGTAACCTAGAGATTTCCTTGGGAAATACATCAGGAAACATGTAAATGGAAGTATGACATACTGATTGATGTTTCTCACTATCATCCTAAATTAATCTAGAAAAATTTTCTATGATTTTACCCAGCTACAAAAATATAGGTCATACATGACTAGTTTTCATATACAACTCTCTAATATAGATAGAATCATCAACCTAGAAAAATATAGTTCATCCCATTGATAAAAAATATAGTAGATTCGTCACTACATTGGGGGTTTCAATTATATTAAAAAACTAGGCTCATTGTTTTTAGGTCACTCAAAATTATTATATATCAGTTTTTATAAATTGTAATTAATAAATGTTTATCAATCTAAAATTTACATTTACAGTCCATTTTCAAAAGAAATGAAAATTAATTAAATGATATGCACTATCTAATATAAATAATGACATTGTAAAAATTACTGTATACTTAAAAAAATTAAGAAGTCGACAATGAGAATAATCAAGATTCTAAAAACATATTTGTTAGCTTTATAATTTCAATCAAATGAAGATGTTTCTATTACCCAATTTACTTGGAAGATCTATAGAGTTGATCTTAGTTTTTATAGATCCACACCCAAAACATCTTTTACTATGTACCTCTTCCAAGGAATTATGTTATAATCGTAAATATTCATTGATTAATATATCATTGGTGTAAATATGTGTCTAATTTACCAAGACGCACAAAAATATGAGGATCAGTGAAAAATCTATACCATAAATTCATCACACATGATGACTTGGAAAATAAATAGTCTATCCCTAGAAGACCATAAATATACAGGACCAGAAATAAAAATGTTACAGACATGAAATTGATAATGGAATATTGTAAAATGAGAAAATAAAAAGGAAATAATAAGAGAATTACAAGAATAAGCACAATGGCAGCACCTGAGGAGTTGGGTTCATGGTGAAGGTGGGATCAAAGAAGAGAATGTATTTTTAATAGAGGTGGGGTACATAAGTAGAGGTGGGGTAAAAGGAGGAGGTATAATTATATAAAAGGAAGGGATTAGGGAGGAGGTGGGGTTCAATGGGTGGTGGAGGTGAAGTTAGCAGTGAAGTGGGTCTGGAGTGGAAGTATTGTTCATGGAGGAGGAGTGATTCATGGCAGTAGAGAAGGGATTCATGGTAGTGGAGGAGGGATTCTCAGTTGTGGTAGAGGAGGAGGAGTCAGTGGAAACAGATAAAGAGGAAGAGTAGTCTACCGTTGTGGGGTTTGGCTACCACAACAGCCCGAGGCATGAGAAGGGAGGAGAATGCAAGGGTTAATTTATAAAACAAGCAATTTGTTTACCAACACTACCTAAAAAGCACTATCAATGGTATGTTTTATCAGCACTTTTTTCACTCTAGTAAAACTATAACGGTAATAAAATATTAATAAAATTATATGTATAATAAATAAATAAATTTATTTATTTATAATATTAACAATAAATAAATAAATATTTAAATATATATGTAATATTTATTTATAATTATAAATTTTTAATAAATAATTTTTTTATATTTATAGTTATATAAAATTAATATCTTTTTTATAATTTTATAATTATATTAATATATCAATATCTATCTACAATTATAAATGTAAATATTTTAATATACATATAATTATTTTATAATTATTAATAACTCTAAATTTATTTTTATTTATTTAGAGTTATAAAAAATATATATTTATATATATTTATATATATAAATATTAATCATTATAAAATTATAACGAATACATTTATTACATTTATGATATTATAAATATACATAATAAATATATTTATTATAATTTAATAATTATTTTTATACAACTGTATTATTTAGAATTTTAATTACAAATAATTTTTATAAGTATTTTATAAATATATTTATTTAATTATATATATTTTTAACTTTATAAGTACAATAAATATATTTATTACAATTATATAATTATATATATATTTATTTATTTATATATTTATAATTATAACTAAAAATAAATATATATTTATTAAAATTTATATATATAATAATTAAATATATATATATATATAATTCAAATTTGATAATAAATATATTTATTATATATATAATTTTTTTTAATTAATATATTTATTATTAATATATAATAATTAAAATATACTTATATATATTTAGAAAAAACCATTGAAAAGTCCAATTATTGATGAAACACTTTTGGAACATGTAGTAGGGATACATTCTTTAATGAAAGTAAGAAAAAACATGTATTTAAAAATATATATATATTTAATTATATATATTTATAAAATTATAATTATAATAAATATATTTCTAATAATTTAATAATTATATAGACACACACACACATATATATTTATAATTATAAATACATGTATACATATTTTTATATAATTCTAAATTTATATAGATATTTAACCTACAAAGAATAAATCATATGAAATGAGTTATCACATATATATGGAAAACATGAATAGTAATGATGAAGTAATGTGTAAATGAAAAATAATGGAGAATACATAACTTATAAACATCAATTATATTCATGCATCAATATATTTATTCACTAAATTCATTGTAATTATATAAATATATATATTAATAAATATATATTTATTAATAATTATAATTTACAATATATATAGTAAAACAATGTAATTATATATAAATATAAATATATAATTATCTATATAACAAAAATAATAGAAATAGTAAATATATATAATCTTTAATGAAATTTATTATAATCTTATAACTCTTTAAAATTTTATTTATTTAATTATAGTCATGCAAATATTTTTTTTAAACATTAAATATATATATTTACGAATTATTAAAATATATATGCTAATTATAAACATTTATTTTCTATTTATCATTTACAAATAAAAATTACTTAGGAATATAAATATATTATTTTAGATAAATTAATAAAGTTCTTATTAAAAACCTTCATCAGCACTAATAATAGCGCACATAAATCTACCATTTATCAGCACTTTTTATCTTTCTATAATAAAGGCCACCCTTTTATCATCACATTCTACTTAACACTGATAAAAGTTGGCACATCCCTTTCCAAGATCTATGGTAGTGTGGATTTACTATGGATTTGATGCATATAAGTTTGGAAGTGGTGTGTTGTATGGATGATGCTAATGCATGTGATGTAGTGGGGGCATGAGGAAACACTGTAGGTGTTGGTTAACCAGAATGTCACAACAGTGGACTTTTGTGAATGTTTAGAACATAGTGAGATATTGTATGTTCATTTAGAGTTTTGGTAGAGAAGATAATGTGCACTCGCCTTCAAAATTACAATCAAAGCATTTGGAAGGAATCAAGTCCCCTTCCATCCTGAGCGGATCCTATACATGAAACAAAAACTTTTAATATTCTCAATCTTAGGAGAGACGACAATCAATAATCATATAGACATCTCTTCCTAATAGATATGTCATCCTTGTTTTTCCTGATCTGATTGTGTTTGAGTTTCCTAATTTGATCCTCTTTGATGCGTATATTGTTAAATATCTCGGAAGGCTTTTGTCTGTCTTATATGTACAGAACTCAATGAGGGTACGAATCATTCACATATTTGGGTGAGGGATTCCTTGGGTGAGGATTATTCATGTTTATATTATCTATTCAAGAATAAAGATGAATGGAGTGAGAAAACACGCCTTTATTTCAAAAGGAAAAAAGCTTACAAAACACCCTCACTACACCTATCTCTCACAAACATTATGTTCTCTTGCAAATCATATCAGATATTCAAGCTCTCTTGGAACGACTAATGTATTTTGAATCTCCCATGTCCTTTATTAAATATGCATGGAGGGGGCGTAATATTAGACACAACTCTAACCCACCCCTACCTACAATGAATTTCTCCCAAGGATGCCAAAAATTGGGACTACACATTCAAAATGTGCAGTAGTCATGATGGTAGACATTGTGAGGTAGGAGCACTAGCCACCTAACAAGCATCTAGACAACTCAATCAATTCTCCCCCCTAAAAATATAATCTACTTGAGTATATGCAAATTTATATCTCTCTTGATCAACCACATTTATTAGAAAATTGGTTGGGTTATCCACTGTAGTGATCTTCATAAGTCATAACCCCAGTTGATCCATCACATCACATATACAATGATAGGGAATGTTGATGATCTTCATCTAGGAATGGTACATAGAGTTTTTTCTCAAGTCCAAACCACTTTGACTATCACAATGAACTTTATAATCCATCTGACTGACTCTGATATCCTAGAGAAAATTCAATAGCCACAACATCTCTTTTCTAGATTTTGAAGAGACAATGTTCTCTACTTCTATTATGCATAACGAAATGTACTTCCACAACCTCGATTACCATGATACATCTCATCCCATAAAATTATATATGTAAACTGATGTAGATTCTCTTATATTAGGATATTTGGACATATCTGCATCTGTATACCCCTCTATGACAGGTTCAGATACCCCATATCACAAACATAGATTCCAAGTATCTTAATGATACCTTAGAATCCCCTTGATGACATCCAAATACATCTTCTTGGGATTGGGGAGAAATCAACTCACAATTTCCAATGTATGGGCAATGACATTCCTCATACTCACCATATCATACATCATTGTTCCAACTGGTGAGGATAATGGTATCATCTCAACCTCCTCAATTTTTATCTTGGATGATAGGCAAGAACACTTTTTGAACATATAATTTTCAGGAATTGTAATTCTAATTGGTTTTTCTTATTCCATGTTGATATTTTTTAGAAGACATTCAACATACATCTCATCAAATAACCCTATGAACTTCATCTTTCTATTGCGAATGATCCGAATTTGAATAATTTGTTGATTTTCACCAAAATACTTCCTATTAAAAGACTTGGTTAACTCCATCTTCAACTAAATAATATTATTGACATACAGTCAATGTATCTACATGTAATCAACCTAATATATAAGAGAAAAAAATAACCATCCTGAAGTCTCTTGATATAAACACACTGGTCCGCCAATGTTCACTTGTAGCCATGAATCACCATGAATGAGTTGAAGTAATTGTATCAATGTATGGGATCTTGTTTCAGTCCATACAAGATCTTATTAAATTTTAAGAGGGGTTTTCTTGTCTAGAAACTTAAAAAACATCAAGATATTTCATATATATATCCTTAGAGAGGTCACTATAAAGAAAATTAGTCTCCAAATCCATATGTTCTAGCTCCAAATCCATTCTATCCACTAATTGAAAAAATAACTCAGATGGAATCCATAATAACCATAGGTGAAAATTCTCATTAAAGTATATTCCTTTATTTTAAACGAATCCTTTGAAAACAAACTGATCTTTGTGCTTGTCCGCATTTTTTCTTCCATCTTTCTTCATTTAGAAAACCCACTTTTTTCTTTAGTTCCTTCTTATATTTGGATAGTTCCACCAAATCGTATTCTTTGGTTCTCAGTCAAAGACTTGATATCATCCTCTATATCATCTAGCCACTTGAGTTTATTAGGATGAGACACTGCTTCCTGGCATCTTTCTAGATACCCAACCATCAGTAAGAACTTGTTAATGTAACTCATAATATTTTGTTGATAAAATACATCCTCGTATAGATCACCGAACCAGTGAAATGTTATGTTCAAGAGGCATAAAATCACCTATCTCATGTTATGGTTTTGTATGTTCTTTTGGAGTATATTGAGTCTCCCACTAGTCAATATCCTCTTCCACTTCCTCCAAGTCTGGTACTGATGTGTCTTATTGAACCTCCTCCTCTTCATTGACCGGGGGTGCTTGTACATGTGTTGGATCATGAATTGATTCCTTGAAAATTATTCTTTGGAAATTTCTGGGATTTTGAATGTTCTTGATCATTTGGTTCTATTAGAATACAATATCTCTACTTCTGATCAATTTCATCTCCACCGGGTCCCCATGTTTGTATCCAAACTCCTCATCTCCATAGCTACTGAATATCCATAAAGTAGGTCTCCCATATAGCTTTTTCCGAAGATCCTTGGATACTAGTGTAAATTAATAACATCCAAATAATCATAAATAAGAGTATAAGGGGTGTTTACTAGACAATATATTCAATAGAATCTCAAAATTAATTGGGACCGATGGTGATCTATTGAGTAGGTAGCATAGAACATGAAAAAATTCTCCCCACAATGTCTTAGGGAGATCATCCAAACGCATCTGGCTTCTAACCATATTCATGTTGGTTTTTTTCATCCTTTGTATAAATCCAATGTGTTTTGGGATGCATGGAACTATCCTCTCTGGTCAGATGCCATGACTCCTACAATAGACATCAAATTCATTGAATGTGTACTCTCTTATGTTTTCTAAATGTAAGAACATTAATATCCTTCATGTTTCACAATACACCAGGTTAGGGAACATTTTTAATTAGTCTATTACTTTGTCATTCTACTACAATAATAACACCCACATAATTCGAGATGCATCATTGATAAAGGATATGAAATATTTTTTACCTCTCAATGTTTCCACCTCCATGGTTTTAAAAACATCTAAGTGAAACATATGCAACATCTCTGATCTTCTTAATAAAGCATCATTGGGTGAGACTCTATGATATTTTCTAATCAAGTATTATTTACAAGGATAATGTGGTTCAACTTTGTCAATACTGATGTACTTCTTCTTCATCTGGGTAGATAACCCACATTCACTCATGTGGATGAGTATTTTATGCCAAATACTATATTAAATTTTTCCTTCTACCTTGTTGAGGCTGTATGCACATATCTTCACATGACTTCTGTACAATGTATCACTTATTTTTCCACATTTTATGACTATGGATCATTTTTTCATCTTCTATCCTCCATTACTGAAGTTGTTATCATAGCCTTATCGATCAAAGGCTATACCAAATAACAAATTGATTAAAACTCATGGAACACACCGAACCTTCTTTAGGGTGATTTTTTATCCATCGTTCATCTCAACATGGATAACACCATTGCCAACAATCTCTATAAAACAATAATTTCCCATCTAGAATGCACAAAAGTCACCAGCATGATAAGTCATGAAATAATCAAGATACAAAGTGACATGGTATGATGCTATAGTACAAATAACTATTATGTGTCTTCATCTGATGTATGAAATGATGTCTCTCAATTATCATGGGATCAATGAATAACTTCTCTGGTGAACCTCACAAGCACGTCTCCATTTCTTCTTTGTTGGTTGGAACTCTGACCCATTTCTAATCGCAACATTAGGTAGTTATTATTCATGAGTACCTCCATTTAAATTTTATTCATCAAAACTCATTGGTGAATTTTAAAATATGATAAACAAATATGCATTCTAAATGGTAGAAAATGGTAGAATTGAATCTTAGATCATCGACATTGGACACTGATTGATCAAGATATGACAAAATCAATGTCAACAACAAAGATCATCTGATGACATGGTGATGATGTGTCGATTATGTGGAAAGCAAGAGTATCTTGTGAAAACTCACTTGAATTGTCACCAATGATGGAACATTAAATTATTCTTGGATGGGGGGGGGGTAATATATCACCTGATTATTGACAAACTTTGTTAGGGCCTAGGAAGCTCATTTTATCTTCATTTGGGACACAGTTTTCTCTATTGGATTTGGCTCTCCATAAAATTTCAGAATCTTCCTTCTAAATTTTTTTTGTATAACATAAATTTTATGATTACTAAAACCACCATAGATTCAACTTTTTTAATTCACTTATCACTAATATAGATGAATGGAGGACGAAAACATGAATTTATTTCACAAATATCAAATATTAGAAATTCCTTACTACACCACTCTATTTCTCTCACAAACATGATGATCCCTTGGATCACTTGTCAAATATAGTAGATCTCATTGCTCAACTGATGGATTATGAAGCCCTCATGGACCTTCTTAAATATAAAATGTAGGAGGTGTAATGTTTGACAAAACTCCCACCCACCCCTACCTACTATGGACTTCTCCCATGGCTTTCGAAAATAAGGAGTGCAGATTCAAGATGTCTAGCATCTATGATGGAAGTCATGGTGAGTTATGTGCACTATCTACATAAAAAAAGAGGAACAAATCCATCACAACATTAGATTCAAGGATGGTTCACATCTTTATGAGGGAGTAATAGTGTGTGTGGGATTTGGATTTATAAGAGGGAGGATCATCTATAATTTATAGGAGTAAGGCTACCTTGATTATGGTTATTGTAGATCTGCTAGAACATAAAGTAGTGGGATTGGGGTTTAGGTTACACTGTAAGGGAATTGTTTTCTATAATAGATTGATGAGAAGAAGAACATGTGTGGGAGATAGTTGAGAAGGTCAAGGATGGAGAGGGTATCCAGTGTCTAGTGCATATGCACATTTCCTAAACCACCTATGTCAATCAAGGATAACAACTTCTATAGTATAAATTAATTTTTCATTTATAACACACAAAAATTATTTTATTTGTTATAAAAAAGAGCTGATAATCACAACAGGGTTAAAAGGGTTTTCTTTATATCTGTTCAAATTTTTTGATAAAGCGGGTAGTATAGGAGTGCTAAAACACACTGATAAAAGCCCCATCTGCTATATTTTTCAGCTTATATAACATCATTCTGAAGAAACAACATGTTCATAGAAACAAAAAACTGCGACATCCTATACAAAATATATATACTTTAATTAAAATTAAATTTACCTCACGGGAAACACATTTCTATCCACATTTTAGGGAATTTTTTTTATAATTACATTTATAAATACTATCCATGAACAATTGAAAACATTATTTTTTTCCTTTTTCACCATTGTTCCCCATTCATAAAGGACTGTATAAGGTATCCTCGACAAAAAAATCACCTCAAAATTAGAAAAATAATCCACCAATATAAGAAATCAAATATTATGTTAGAAATATATTAAAGAAGTAAAATAAACATTAATATGAATGAATACATTAAAATTTTATAATTTAAATAAACAGATTCATAGAGTTATACCTATCATACTATGTGTTGTATTGAGGTGTGATTGGTTTCTACCCATCAGAAAAATGAGGTATGAACAATTTCCTTAAAGTTTCAAAAAAAATCAAATGAATTTAATCAGTTTTGAGTATGTCACATGTTATTTTTAATGAAATAAATATCAGTTATAAATAAATACACATTTGGAGATAGAATTGTTACACCATGTATGGGATTTGGGTGTGGATGATTCTCAATGTATTAACACTATATGAATGGATTTTTCCCAATTTTCAGTATGTCACTTATTTTTCTTCTTACATGAAATTTAATACTAGAAACATCCACTTAGAGTCATGCAGGTCTTATCATGTGTTGTTTTTTACATCATAATTCTTCATTCATGTCACAAATGGATTATGAATTACTGCACTAAATTATATACACAATCAGAGATCATTTTATTGGTTTTTAGTGAGTGTCACATGTTTTGAACTAAAATGTCAATTTTAAACTGATAATAAGAACTTTGAGTCATATCAATCACAATATGATTTGGATTAAAGTGATAGTGAATCCTACACATCAATAATGACTCAAAAAGATTTTTATTATTTTATCAAAATAATATGTATGTTTTTTCTTATATTTTTGTGGGACAATAGTTATTTTTGGTAAAACTTATGTCAATTATAAATAAAAAGAACCACTTTGAGTCATTTAAGTAACATAATGCATAAAATTGTGGTTATGTTGATTCATTCATTTCAAAATTTATTTTTGGATCATTTTACTAAATTATCAAAATAATCGAAAGAAATTTTCTTAATTTTTAGTATTCCAGTTTCCATTTTCACTAAAATTGATGTTAATTTTAAATAAATTAAAAAAATCACTTTGTGTCACTCTCATCAAAACATGCCTCATATTGATGTGATACCAATTCTTAAACAACCAAAATGACCCATGGATCATTTAACTAAAGTATCAAAACATATTGAATGTTTTTTCTCCATTTTTACTTTGTCAGTTGTTCGATTTTATTATAATTAATTCAAATTTAAATAAAAAGGAACACATTAAGTTATACTGATCACACTGTGCATCGTATTGAGGTGTGGTAGATTCCAAAATTTCAAAAATTACTCAGGGTTCATTTTCATAGTGTATAATATTTATCCAATTTTTTTTCATGGTTTTGAGTGGGTAAATTTTTGGTTTTTACTAAAATTGATGTAAATATTAAATAAAAACTAATTCTTGGAGTCATACAGGTCACACCATGACTGATATTGAGATGTGGATAATTATTACATGTCCCAAATAAACCATTTTTATTTTCCCTAAAATATCCAAATAAATAAAATATGTTTTCACATTTTTCAGTGCGTCATCTATTACTTTTTACTAAAAAAGATGTCCATTTTAAATAAAAAAGATTCACTTAGAATCATACAGGCCACACCATCCATCATATTGAGGTGAGGATGAGTCATACATGTCCCAAATGACTCATGGATCTTTGTTAAAGTTTATTAAAACATCCTAAATGTGTATTATTTGTTTTTAGTGGGTTAGTTGTAATTTTTAATAACTTGATGTAAATTTTAAATAAAAAAGATGCACTTGGAGTCATAACTGTCACATTGTGTGTCATATTGATGTCAGGATAATTCTTACACATACCAAATGACCTATAGATCTCTAAAAAATGTATTAAAAAATATCGATGATTTTTATCATTTTTCTATACATCACTTTTTTCTTTTACTAAAATTTATGTCAATTTTAAATAAAAAGAGTCTCTTGGAGACAGAAACGTCTTATTGTGCATTATATTGAGGTGAAAATGATTCTTACACATAATAAATGACTCATGGATCATTTTCATAATGTATCGAAACAATTGGAATGAGTTTCCTCTATTTTGAGTAGGACATTTGTTATTTTTACTAAAATTAATGTAAATTTTAATTAAAGAAGACACACTTGGAGGAATATTAGTCACACCATGCTTCAGATTGAGGTTTGACAGATTCTTAATTGTCCGAAATGACCCATGGATCATTTCTCTAATATATAAGAATATTCTGAAGTCATCTTTTAGTTTTAAGTACGTAATGTTTTCCTTTTTACTAAAATTAAGTTAAATTTTAAATAAAAACACGCAGTTAGAGTAATACCAAATGCACTTTTCATTGGATTGAAGTGACACAAGTTCCAACACGTGTGAAATGAAAAATTAATCATTTTATTAACGTATCAAAACAATATTAATACCTTTTCTCATTTTTCATAACATCACTTGTTGTTTTCACTAAAATTTCATTTTAAAATGGAAACAACAACTTTGATTCATACTAATCAAATCATGAATCAGTTTTACAAGAGATTGATTACTAAACATTGAATATTATTTATGAATTGATTTCCATTAATTATGTAGAAAATCAGAGGGAATTTTCTCATTTATCAGTGAGAAACATTTTCAACAAAAATGTCAGCTTTAAATGGATAATGGACACATTGAGTCATACTGGTCACACCGTGCATCTAATTGATGTAAAACTAATTAATAATGATCCTAAATGACTTATGGATCATTTTTATAATTTATCAAAACAATGTGGATTCATTTTTTAGTTTTGAGTATGTCACATTTCTATTTTTCTAAAAATAATGTAAATTTTAAATAAAAATATCCACCTAGAGTCATGGCGGGTAAACTATATGTCAAATTTAGGGGTATCTTATTTATACACGTGCCAAAGTCTAAAAAATACTAAATTACTATTTTACCATGATTACCATTAAATTAATTTTTTTTAATTTCCAACACTACATATTTATTCGAGAAACATTTTCAGCTATGAACATCAAATCAATATGCAATATCTGGAGGTCAAAAAATGAAAAAAGGGGAAACATGGTAACATTGACATAATGGAATATGTTAAATCATTTATAGCTTGTTGTAGATATTTGAAATCATAATATGAATTTCAAAATGATATATGAAAATAAAACAAAATAAGTATTAACCAATGGTGATGAGGAAAATAACATACAAATTGTATATAAAATGGTGAGAGAATTAATTATTTTCGAAATAGGAATTCAGCTTTTCATGATGGGTTTATAAATTCATAGCCCATAATTATGAATGTAATTCACCTATATAAAAAAACAAATTTTTGTGTGTAATACAAAAATGATGTAAATTAAACGTAAATATGAAAAAATTCACTACCTTTATGGAATTCAAATCATCATGATTTTTTACAGTCTTCCATTATGTATGATACCCATTTGTTTCTAAGAAAATATATATAATCATTTAAATATGTTTCTTTTCAACAGTCTTGTAATTACTAAAAAAATATAATTAGACAAAGGATGAAAAAATATTTTATATGAAAAAGTAATTATCTTAGAAAATACTTCTTCATAGACTCTTGTTTGTTGATGGAATATGATCTCCCTCATAGATTTACAAATATCATATCAAAAATATTATATATATTTTTGTTTTATACATTGTACAAACATTCAAAAAAATTATTAATTTTTTTATATGTGTTTGGATTGTGAAATATAATTATATATACCATAGTACATGTCTAGTTGTAGAAATTCTCGACAACTTTGTGCATAGGTGGTTCATAGGAAAAAAGAGCGATCTGTGTGGATTCCACTTGAAACCCACGATGGCAAGGATGCCCGATCTGGAAGTCCCTCCCCCACAATGGGGGCGAGGAACTCGGAAACTATATAGGGGATTCGAAATTTATTCCTTTTCTTCTTAAAACCTTACCATCTATTTTTTTTCTACGAAGTTCGATAGTCCCATTGATGTTTGATCATTTCTGAGGGTAACCATCACACCCCTTTCTTTTTCAGCATTTAATGAGGCCTCCTCTCTTCTTTGATGGATTTTAATTGTGATATTCAAGGATTAGCACCCATCAGTAGATGAGTTCGGCAGGTTTGATTTGGTTCATGAAACCTTCATGATCATGCGACAATGGGGCTCTTGGATGGTTTCCACTGAATGATTTTCTTCACCATGAAAGAGGATAAGATCTATGCCAAGTTATTAACCATTTACAATTTCAACAGGATCAGGTTCTTTTTAATTCATCCAACTAAGACTTTCACATGAAATGAAATTCTTCTGTGACAACCATCTGGGTATGATTTGAGGAACTTCACCTCCGCTTCCAAAACCACTCCATTATCAGCATGTTAGGAAAATTATTAAGAATATTTCAATGCAAGGATAGTAAAACTAGATTGGTGTGCCATATAATCGCCCCAAGGGTGTGTGTTGAAGTTTATGTCTCCCATATACTAGTTGATTTTATATTGATATATATCAGTGAATAATTCAGATACAAAACTCTATTCATCTATGAATCATGGGTATGTTTTTCTGAATCCTTTGAGAAGCTGGGACACGAACTGGTGAACTATAGGCCTGGTGGCCTTATTAAGGATGTTGATTTTTTGCAGCAGGTGGAAGATCTTACTACAGAGCTAAAGGATGAGGCATCCTAAGATACTGAAGCCCTTTGAAGTAATGGTGACATGGCTATTTGTAGTGGTATGTTGGATGTTTCAATGGTATATAAATAAGCAGTGATGACACCCTCTAACCCATTGAACACTGATGTTTTCATCAGAATAAAGCATGATTTGTAAGGTCTTTTAGGGGACACTGATATTATAGGAGATTCATTCTTTGAGATGTGGAATGAGGAGTGGGATAATGAAATTGGTGGTTTATATTCGCATTCTAGTAATGTAACCAATGATAATGATTAGGCAGATGATGTTAAGGAAAAATGGGAGGACACCAGACATGGTTGTTCAGTGGAGCTGGAGGGGTAAAAAAAGTTGATTTCAAGAGGCTTTAGGTTTCGATACATATGAAAAATTATACAAGTAGAATGTTGAGTTCATTGACTTCAACTGAGGGTGTAACTAGGAATGTTCCTAAAAAGGGTCCTGTATAGGGGAATGTGGGATAGTGGGTTGAGGGTCAGAAACACAGTAACGAGATCATCCATACTAGTAATCAAATTGTATTTTAGGATGGATTGAGATCAAAATATTAGTAGTGAAGTCTAAATAATAGGTGGGACTGTGACTTAGGACTTGTTAATAGAGATGAAAATCAAAAGGTGCAAGGATTACTCGAACATACCAAATCAAATGGAGACCAGGATATGTAAAATCATAAAATCCAGGGAGAAAGTATACATTCCTATATCTAGTGTTAACCTGTATGGAATCCTAAAAAAGTAATGATCGATTTTGTTGAGGATGGTAAAGTAAAAATTGTTGTGGAGGAATTATAAAAATATAAACTATTTTAGTTGCTTGTCCACTATGATGATGAAACAGTGGAGGAATTTCATTATATAGAATCTATATAGGAATAGGTATATAAGAAGATGTAAAGGCCTCTTAATGTGGATGTAAACAGTGAACACATAGAATGGATGGAAAAAAAGATCATATACTCATAAGGGGTTTTATTGATGTAAAGATAAGTAAGGAAGAGTACTCTTAAACATGGGAAAATATGGCAGATCGATTTGAAGACTTCATCCTTGACAAGCCAGATCCATATCTACACTCTATATCTAAGAAACTCTTCAAAGGGAATCTCTAAATAGTCAGATTTTTTTTAGTAAATTTGTGAAATATTTTTAGGGCTACCTTTCTGGATGAACCTATGCGGTTTCTCTCTTTTCCTTAAAAGTACTTTCCAATAAAAAACTTTATTTATAGCGAGCATCCATGTGCTTAGCCTGTGGTATCATTCATTTTTTGTGAAATTCATGCCTCAAACTATAATAACAAAAACCTCAGTAAAAAATAAACTAAATTATTTAACATTATTTTTAGTTTTAAAATATTGGATGTAGTGTATTTGTTATTGAAATATTCGATCATATGTGGTTGGTTTGTTGGGTATCCATGCCTTGAATCCAAGAAATCAATATTTAGAGTATCCATATTGACCGTAATGAACATCCAATATTTCTTAAATCAATAAAATGTAATAATTAGTTAATTAAATGAAAATATATTTTATATAATTAACATGTATAGTTTTACCCCTGAATCATTGGTATTTAGAAGAGTTTTTCATTTGTAATTTGTATTTCAAATGATTTGAACAGGTCATCCACTATATCATCCATTATTTGATTTCAATTTTTGGTTGGTCTATTGCGGTGGCAAGAGGACATATGAGACCAAAAGAATATCATGGTGAAATACCTTCAATTGTTTTCAATATATGGAGCTAACAAAAATATCAAAGGTATTTACTCATAATTGACATATTTTATCATATTTTAGAAGATAAAACTTTAAAAACATATATCATTTATACATTTATAATTGATGATCCTAGCCATTCATAGTTGAGGATTTCAGTCTCACTCTCAACACCAATGTTGTATGAACATTCCACACCATACATATTTTCTTCAAAATCAACAATGCTACTACTACCATTTTGTAATATTGAAACCACAAGAACCATCAATATTATTAAATGTTGAAATTGAATGGGTGGTTAATTGTGTTTACATAAGATATTTTTGATTAGATGGTCGATACTTTACATGGTTTTGAGTTGTTAATTCATTTCACCCCTTCCCATTCTCTATTGGTTATACAAATAATTGGTTTAGACCATTTTAGATTAGTTTTTAATGGTTTACCATAATTTTAAAATGAATACCTCATTGTTTAAATAATTGGTTTAGACCATCACATGACCTGTTAGAAATAATTGGTTTCCCTCCCCAATTGGGATTTTCCTCTTATTTTTTTGGTGCAGATGATAGACAACGCTTATTGAGGCTAAGGGTACCAGGTCTGGATGGTGCTCGGTGGTGGACCATACTGTGTGTTAGTATTCATTAGAGACGGGTGGGTGTGGAGTGCGGAGGAGCTGATCCATACCTACCCTTAAGGAAGGAACCTCAGATGATGACCCAATATCTGTCATTCACTTTCTTCAGTGGTATTTTATTTCAGTTGTACTTGTACCTTTACTATTAGGTTTGTATTCCCGCCTCTCTTACATTCAACACTCTTTTTTCTATGTTGTTTACTTGTGTTCGTAATTTTCTAGGTGCTTGGTTGCTTTTATTTACAGGATATAAAGGCAATTCCTTCCCTCTTTTAGGGAATACTCCCTTTGGTTCTAGTCACCATTCGTTTATATTTTCAAAAAAAAATTATTTAATCATTATCATAGGAATTCCCTATCCCATGATGGGGTTTGTGGATGGAATAATTAACATATCTTCAATTAATTAATAAATCATGGAGTTGGGTATAATCAAGTAATTAAAATTTTCAAATGATATATTCATCTAATCCTATTACCCAATGGACAAGCCAAGGTGTCACATGAAAATTTACAATGACTAATTATATTGTAAAACATATCTGTGTCTGACTCAATATAGTGAAGGAAGATGTGCAATTAGGTTTACACCGGAAATATTTATATAATGGTTTGGTAATTTGTCTATTATAATAATTTTTTATTCCAATATTAGAGTCGCCCCAATATTGGTTATAGAGTGTCACTACTATTTGATAACATCGACCATACGATGAGGCATATATGATGTATTGCATCACGACCAGCTCGATCCCTATTTAGCAAAACCTGCTTAAAAGAATTAAAATATTATATATAAATTTTTTGTTTCAATTTCTATTTTCTATATTGTAGGAAGAGTTTTTACTTGTTATAACATTATATGTAAATAGTCCTTGGGAAACACTGACACAATCATAGTATAATCTTATCTTATCATTGGAGTGGAATTATTGATTTTTCTTTTCATTTTTAGAGTTAATATGATTATTTAGGTATGTTGTTATAGGATCATATTTTTATTTATTTTTACTCTTGGATTGCAGTGGGAATATGTTGTGTTTTCCTTCATCAAACATGGAGTTTATGTGTAAAAAAATGCGAATAAAAATATATGAGTGAAAATGGTTGTAAATATAAAATGTTATTCCGAAAATAAATGTTTTGGGAAAGGTGGTTTTTTTGAAAAAAAAAATTTATATCTTATAATTCATAAGAAAAGTGTAACACCCATCTAAGATTCCTATAGGAGGATAAATACCAAGAAACTGAGCCCTCCAAATGTCCAATAATGTCAAACATCAATGAAATGTACATAATGAATTCTTTTTCTGAAAATGAAACCAAATGGGACCCAAAAAATCAGTGATGAAACATCAATATAAAATATAGAATAATGATAGTCCCAACATGGTATGCCAATGAAGATTAGGAAAAAAACAAAAGGGGCCCAAAACACATCTAAAAATTATGATAAGGATATCCTATAGATTATCTCAAAACACATCAGAAGCAAAAATACATTAATGATAGGAAAATTGAATGACATCAACATCTAACTCACACTAATGCTAAAGTATCCCAAAACCAACTCAATTGAAACTATGAAACAATATAAAGGTTGATCCATCAACAAGATATCAACATTGGATCAAATGTATTTAATTTCCTTTCTATCTTAGTCATTGTGGAATTATATACCATATCCTTTACATATGAAAAAAATTATCATTCCAATAGTTTGAATGAGTGAAAAACCATCTAGGAAAATAAATCATTGATTGATTACCATTATAAAAAATAAATCCATCCTCACTTCATTTAATACAAGAAAAAATATGAAATCAATCAAAATATGACCATATTATGAATAAATATAGAAAAAATGCAAAATTTATAAACATATTTTATTTAATATTGAATAAGTATATTTAACCATAGTTATTCATGTGTTCCTCAATATTAGAGAGAAATTAATATTTTTATGTATTAGGTTAGAATTGAAGGCCTCATAAAAAGAGATAATTAAATGAAATTTCTTTAATTATAGATCCATTCATCAACATTACTAAAAATACTTTTTCATATATTCTAAAAGTTGTATTAATAAACCAAATGCTTCAGAAAAACTATAAAAACTAAAAAACGACTTATACAAACATATCATTCATGAAAAATTAAATAATTGTTGGTAATTTTGAGTAATTAAAATAAAAATTATATTTTTATAGTGTCATTTAAACATAACAACAATTAGTTAACAAACATATGAATTTGTTGATATTAATTAAATAATGAAATCAGATACTTTACTAACAATTAAATTGGTTGTTTTATCATAACTATTCAAAAAAATACAACTTCTATATCAATGTTTATTAATTATTATTACTAATATATATTATTCCTTCAAAAATTTCATTACAAAAAATTATTCAATAATAAAAAATATTTTATCAATAATTTAATATATTTTTAAATAATTAATTTGAAGCAATGAATCATTTTATAACAAAATTGATGCATATATGGTTAATTAAAATAATAATAATTTGATAATATATCTTGAAATGATGATGAATGGTTTAAAATTAATATGAATGAACCAAAATTTTAGAATATCTAATTTGCATAGAAATATTATATTTTTATTACATGGAATATTCTATTACTTTTATTAAAACTGTTACCTATATAAAATACCACCCTCTCCCCCTCCCCAATCTGATCGTTCCATTGCTCTCAGATTTGTAACACTTCCTCCATATGATTCCACCACTCCTCCCCTTATCTACAACCGATCAGATGTCACTACCATACCATTGCCCCCACCCCCACCCATGTTACTCCCCTCGACTCTACAACACTGTGCCACCATCTCCCCCCAAACCCACCATTATTGTTCCCCCTGTTCTCAAAATCATCGCACCCCCCGCCGCCACTATCACAACCTCTACCATCGATCCCTTATGATTCCGCCACTCCTCACCTTATCCACAGCTGACCAACCTTCACTACCCTGTCGCCGACCCCACCCCGACCCTACTACTCCTCTCAAATCAGTATCGTCTTGCCACCATCCCCCCCCATCGTAGTTCCCTCAAATCTCAAATTTATATCACCCTCAACACCACTATCACTGGCACTCCCCCTTGATCCCTTCATTTCCACAACTATGTCAACCCTAATATCACTGCCTCTCTCTGATGCTACCTCCAACATATTGTCTTCCATTCCATATCTCCAGTGGTTCAAACTAACAGCAACCCAAAGGTATTTCTTTGCATCACATTTTATGTTTAATTTCATTAATCTCTACTATAGATAACATTTGTAAATTTATTTCTTTCTTTCATGTAGTAGTTGTTTTTTATTTTATTTTACAACATTGGGATAATTGATTTACATTTATTGTTATATTTTGAGAATTACTTTATATTCTGTTGTATATCATTTTTGGGATAATTTTACTCTCATTATGGGAATGAATCAAGGTTTTCTTTCTCACGTGGCCATTGTGATTATGTTTCATTTATCTGTTTGAATTTTTAAACCCTTAATGATTCAGTCTATACATTTTTTTGATGATTATGTTTTCTTATTGGTCTCATTACATTTTGTATTGATATAATATTCAATTATTCTTGTACTTTAGTGTAATTATTATTAAAGATATACATGAAGATGGTTTTTGTGAACCACTTTGAAATTTATAATTGAACTTGTGGATCTCATGGATACTTTATATTAATATAGTTTATAGAATCTTTAGTACCTCAACTAATGTTACATGTGGATATCATCATTCTTCAAATGAAGTACTACTAATATCTTCAAGTGTATTTCGAAGGGTAATGGGCCATAAACCACCAGTAATGGCTGATATGTGTCCACACTATATTTAGAGTATTTATTTATAAAATGAGGCTACTTAATCAACTATTTTATTGGAGACCCATGGTGACCCTTGAGTTTAGAGTACAGTTGGATGGCTTTACTGATTTATCATTTTTCCTCAATAATTCACCAACCGACTATATGCGATTCCACAATCCACTACATAAATAAAACAAGTCCCTTGATCTATTTATATATTATATTATATATAGTAGTTGTAATTTTTTTGATTATGTGATGTCAAATGATGGCCCATGTACTGTAAAAAAATTCTACCTAGATTTGTACGGTTTTACTCTTCCTTTGTCTTCTATTTTCCTTGATTTAATTATTTTATTTTGTTGTAGGAGAAGATTAATATGAACACTAATGAGTTGGTTGTTTTATCAAGGATCTAAAAAACAAACTCACTTATTTGTATTCTTGTATTCACTGGTTATCTTTCAGCTTATATAGAATGGAATATGTTATCAAAAAAATTTTCTGATTATTTATTTTATGAATTTTAAAATGATCATATTAAATAATTTATAGATTCCATTTCATGGGATTTATAAAATCATTTCAATAATTATTGTCTCTTGGACATTGAGTGATGACTAGATTAGATTAAGGATGGTCTTGTGGTATTTTTTCTTCTTTTACTTTCCCAGTTAAAGTCAACATAGTTTGTATGATTCACCTATATTTTATCTTGTTTCATTGAATGTATCACTAAAATTATTTTACTATTCCTTAAAAAATATTACATATATCATGATAATTGGAGAACTAAAATTATAAGAGTAGTATCTCACATTGCTTTAAATTATTGGTTGGAAAATGGGACTCTTCTTACACATGCTAAAGCTCAGGAACAACTTGGGTTGGGTGCCCTCATATCACTATACCAAAACCATGAAATATTAAAATTAGGGAAACAATTGAATGTGTCATAATTTTTCCTAGACTTATAAAATAACCTCACTAGAGTCTATTTCATGTCTAGCAATTTGGCATGGTATGTTTTGAACCGAGTGACAACCAGGGACTATCATTTATTAGGAATGGTGTTGAATTCTTTAGAGTTCTTAATGGTTCATTTTTTATGATAAAAATTAAAAATGATTTACTGGGAAAAAAGTTTCATGATTCTTGATGATCAATTATTTTAATAAAAATATGAAGATGGAACATTTATACATTTTTGGACTCCTTCTGTCTATTGAGGTTGAATGGCTCGAATGAAGTATGATATGAAGATGGTGGAAGGGGTTAACTATAATGTTATGATTACCATCATGGAAACTAAATGTGAGTAAAGAAGAGGGTGATAAATGAATGAATGATTTGAGGTTATTAGTTTTTTTATTTCCTTTACTCTTTTTGTCCCTTATCATTTAATCATGGATCTATTTGACTCAATATATGATAATGATGGGAGAATGATATTGTAGGTCCCGTAGGTTATTATTTTTAGGGGTTTTTAGTGATTCTATCACAGTGTTATGATGTACAAAATTTGGAATGTTTCGTGCTCCAGTTCACTATACACAGCTTGGTTTTTATTGTATTCTCCAATTCTAACATATCTTTGTTATCTGTCGCTTAGTTTATAACATATTTTTCCTTGTAAAAAATAATTGACATTGTAATTATTGTTTCTCTCTTAACAAAGTCAGTTTCACAAGCATTTATTGAAACACTTACAAATGTGTAAGTATATTTTCACAACCTACAATTTAAATAAAATGATATTGTATTTTGATTGAATGTTGATATCCCATTGTTATATTGATGTTTGGAGTTGAAAAATATAAAAAAAAGATGCTAGGATTGTGATTGAAATAGATTTATAATGAAATTAAATGTAGTGATAGCTGATATTGAAAGATCATGGATGGATTCTAGCGGGGTATGAGATACATTTTGGGTATTTTTTTGTTAACGTGTTGAGTTTATGTTTTGAATAATCATATTGATGTACTTCTTGAGTTTTTGTTTTTTTTGCTTGTTTTTTATTATAATTTGGTGAAATAATAATTTTATTCATAATTTTTACAGAAGTGGGTTATTTTTGGAAGACCATGGATGGATTCTAGTTGATTATGATAAGAATACTGGTCCTTCAAGAATAGTGGTCGATCAGGATGTGCATGAGATTATACAAAAAACTATACTCCCTTTCAAATTTAATCTTTTTTTTATGTTTGTCACTAGTGATGGAAGTGAATATATGGCATAAATGGGTCACCGATATAGTTGGGGTGATGGAGCTGCAGCAGACTAGATGGCATGTTTGGGATGCTATCATGTTTGGGGCACTAGAGCTAGAGCTGACAAGACGGAATGGATAGGTCTCCTTAAATGGATGGGTCACCTGAAGGGGGGTGGAACCTATTGGGGGATCCAACATAAGGGGATTGGGGGATTAAACGTTTTTTATATTAAATTTCATTATTAATAAAATTATATTTTTTTACAATTGAACATGTGTCAAATTAATATTGTATGTATTATATATGATAAAATAACAAATATAATATGAAATTTTACTAATAAAAAATATTTAAATTTTTTATATAAATGACATTTATTAACAAATTTATATTATATGTTGATAATATTATTACCCACAGACAAATTTTTCACCATATCTTGTTGAAAAATATATTAAACCACATATATATTATCTATTTTAATAATTATAATTGCAAGAAACATATTTTATTTGTTGCAGAAACATTTAGAGACAATGTTTTTACCAACAGTTTAGTTATAAGGACATATATATTGGTAAAATATTTTACCAACATGAAATTCAAAATTCACAAAAGACATGTCCCAATTGGAAAAACTGAAGTATTTTCTAGTAAAGATAATTCTATCCAATACCATAAATGAATTATACATGACATTATTAAGCTCGGAAATTACCTAATCGGATAAAAAATAATCAAAAAATAGGAAATATCTAATTTTTGGAATAATATTATTGAATATGTATAAAACAGATTAAATATTAGTAAATTTAGAACATCACAGTAATGATAACAACTGATATATAGACAAAATTCACATAATAAATTGAATGTTTTGTACAGATAATAGGAATAAGAAAACTAAGGCCCATTTGTTCTCATAGCCACCCCTTACTAGAGTTTTTTTTAATACCTTTTTGTAATAAAAGGTCTTCACTTTCTATTATAGTTTATGAAATCTATAATAATTTTGATAAAACCTAGATATTTTCATGATTTATAATAATACTAGGAAAGTCTGGCTATTTTATTGCTCATTTCATGTGTGTTGGATATGTATTTTGGGTACGTAATTGTGTTGGTAATGGATTATTAATTATTTAGAGACCCTCTACTGGTTCAGATGGAATGTGTAATTTTTAATTGGATACTGAGGTATGAATATTGATGGAGTGAGTAGGTCAGGTACATGCTATGGCTAGTGTTTATGCCTCTTAGAAGGTTAGTTGTGATCTATTAATTGTAAAAACCCATATTTTAATTTTCAATTTACCAATCATCCCTTGTGTTGGATTTATTTACATAAAATCCACACTATAATTAAAAAAACAAATATTTATTCCATTGAGGTAAATGCATTATAATGAAATAAATAGTAATTGCTTTCAAAATAGCAATCTGAATCCTAATTAGGGATATTAGAATTATAATAAAAACAAAATTAAATAAAAACAAGACATGATTGATATATTCATTTATACTATCTATTATATAGATAATACAACCAGTGATAAATTTATAAATAATGAACAACAATAGAGATATATTATAAATCATGGAAAATTGGATGAGGGAATGAGATTATTGATTGTTCGAAAGTTTGTAATATTATACAAAAGAGAATAATATGACCAATATATGATTATTGGTTACATGGTCATTGGCTAAATGATTGTTGGATATATGGTCATTGAGTATACATGTATCAAATATTTATATCTTTAGAACACAAGAAAATGATAAAAATTAATTTTTTTAATATAGATTTTTCTGTAAAAAATTTAATAAATTATCAATTTTCAAGATTGATTTTTAGAAAATTATTTGATAAAATTAACAGAATAATTAGTAATTTATCAAAAGTTCCATTACAAATATATAATAATTGACCATTTAGAGGGATGTTTAATTAGTGTTATCCAAAAACACTTACTTTTTATATCTTTTTTTCATCACTAGGTTGTCAGAAAATTATCTCAATAGTGATCATATGATTATGATAGAACACGAATATAATAATACACAGTTAAAATAGTTTTTTACAATGTTCACCCACACGTATTTTTTTATAATCCTGAGCTTGAAGTAGATGTTATCCAGATTTCAACATTCTAATTATTATCCAATTAAACAAGGAGAAAAACATGACAATTTACTTGAACTCTTAATTATCAGATGAACAATTAGAATCATATAGTTAATCATTATCCACTTCCAATTCCTCATGTTCCTATAGAATTTGAACACATTATACACACTTGATATTATCTTATAAACCAGTCCAAATCATTATTTGAAGGATGATTTTTAATCTCTAGGTATGCACATTTTTTATACACACATTTCTCATGGAGGGTCTCCATAAATTCATAGATTTAAATTAAAATTTATTTAATTATTTTAAATTTGGAATGATCCAAAAACCCAAAATATATAGTGTTAAATTCAAAAAATCTCAAAAAATCTCATAATATCATTGATTATCATTGTTATGTGACATGTAATTTGAATAATGTCATATTTTATTTTTCAATAAATAGATATCCATTAATCCTGAAAAAATATAATCATTGAAGTGTAACAAATGAAGTGAGATTTGGTTCACATAATGTATCCTAAAACAAAAAATACGTCACAAAATTTATGCATAGGTTGTAGTGGACTGGTTATTCAACTAAGTTTTTCTCTTCTTCCCTTCACTACAATTTTTTGTTATGAACCATTTATTTATTGTATGAGAACACCAGAATCCTAAAATATTGTGTCATAAATATCTACAATGTTATTCGTCATTATTTACGTGACACCTTATAATTACATGATTGAATTATAAATGAATATACCATTAGTATAGAGAATGGTATATATCATTTGGGACTAACACTTTTCTCACATCATATTAAATCCACCACAAAAGATTATCATTCCAGATTAACTCATTCCTCCTCATAATTCATCATGATAGGACCAAAACTACTATGACATGAATCCATCATCTCTTTTCTTAATTCATTTCGTTTTATGATTAATTAAATGTAATATAAGACATTATTCTTCTCATATAATGTGTATACAACTCAACATGTAACTATAATTGACTTGAAGGATCATTATCATTATCATTCCCATTGTGGTATTTTATCTTTAGAAAAACAACTTTCCTTTATTAATGGGAATCTACAATCAACTCCAAATTTATTCTAAATAATACATGATATTTTATCTAATTAATAAAACTTTATAACATCCAAAAATATTGAATATATACTCTCAAGAAAAAATTCATATAATACCTTCAATATGGATGTCATCTAAACATCTCACAGTAAGATATAATTTTGATTGTGATAGAACATTATCCATGAATATAATATCAATTTCATAATTACCATATCTAAATTGATATCAATATATCTACCACTTTATCAATAAATTCATGTGGGTTTATTAATTTCCAATCTCTAAATTTTTTATTCGAACAACCCTTTTTTAATTTTTTAAAGAGGAATACCAAAACAAGAACTCTTATCCAAAATATAGCTACCAACACATCTACCATACCTAAATATAAAATAAATTTAAAATAATATCTCCCTTAATAACCACTTTTATACCATTATTAATATTCTCTCACATTTTTTGGACTTATATTATTGTATTCTTCCACTTTTTAAATAATTGAATATGAATGAAAGAGGGAAAATAACCCAATATAATTGAAATAATTTTTCAAAATAATGCACTCTCAAAAACATGCTAATGTACCAAAATAAAACCTTATAAATAATATCTTTCAAAATATATGATAACTTATAATTTATTTATACATATTCCAATGAAACATCATAGTAGTTGAAATTCTACTTTATGTAGTGGCACATTATCATAGTATGTTACGACTACAAATGTTACACCCTAATTTTGAGATGTTAATTGTATTATGATTGTAACACACAATCACCTATATGTATGTAACACATAAACTCTTGTATTAAATATATAATTTCATCTATATCATTCGAGTAGTTTATTTTGAGGTCCTGAAATGATCACATTACATTGATCTACGAATGACATAATTTTTCGTCTGTAGTTCCATGCTCCACATATTTCTTTAATAATGGAATAACCACCAAATGTTGAATTAATGACATTAATATAGCCATATAATTTTTTATCATCATATCCATAATGATATAATAATATATATTTTCCTCATACAATATAATAAATTTAATATTTCCATTGATGTAACTGAAGATCCTTTTTTCTAATAAGAATATAATATTTTAGGTTCCTTTATAATTTTGAAAAATAATTAACTAAACAAATAATTCCCTATTGTAGTCATCGATTCTTCGGAGAATGGATTGAGATGTGTGTTGATGTTGAATGGAAAATTCATAGATTATTATTCATGAGAAATGAAAATTCATTAACAAAACTACCCAAAACATGATCTAGAGTTATCTACTTTTATCTTTACATTAAAAAGATGACACTATTATCACATTGGGGATTAGTATAAAATATAAAGGGGTAACAAAATCATCAATTATATATGAAAACATTAAGATAGGAATGTGGGCCAATGAATATTGTTATATTTGATCAAGGAATATTAATTATTAACTTATTACCATCATTTAAAAGTTAACAAAGTGACAAATTCTTGATGTTTAAATGATCCACAAATTTTATCATTGTAGATAATTGATATGAATCTGGACATTATATATTTGGATAGGATAGACATTTGAATCACAATGGAAGTGAAATAATAAATCCTTTCACATATAATTTATTAACTATCTTTTCTGGATAGGTTAAAGGATTCTCAAAGGGATGATATGAGAATTTAGAAGAAAGTGGAAACTATAAGGAATGAGACATACTTGGATTTCATTGTTAATGAAGGAAAATTGAGATATATGGGTCAACAATATGTGTACCAAAATGTCTTATGATAAAAAAAGATACTATTGAATGATGCACATAGTTAGATTTTCTCCCTTCACCAAGGAAGAAACAAAAGGATGTATCGAAATCTTTGAGAGCACTATTGTTGGGACACCATGATGATGGAGATCAATGAATATTCATCAAAGAGCCTGGTCTATCTTCAAGTGAATTCTGAATTGCAGATGTGTAAGTGAATGATGTGACCATTACATATACCAACATTTAAATGGGAAAACATCAAAATGAACATTGTCACAGGACATCCAAATACATCCAATGGAAAAAATTCTATCTGGGTTGTTATGGATCATATTATGATGACTACAAACATTATTGTGATTTTAGGGGATTTATCCATTGATCATCATTCATTAAAATACATTAGAGAAGTGGTAAGGATCTATTCAGCACCACTATCAATTATATCTAATCAAGATCTGAGATACAACCCTATGTTTTGGAAATGTATTTAGTATTCTCTAAACACTGAGTTTAACTTCAGTGTAGATTTTCACCGCAAATGTGATGTCTAATATGAGTGGACTATCCAAACACGTGACCAAATGATGGGAGAATTATCAATTTACATAAATGGAGGATGAGAACAATATATCCCTCTGGTCGAGCTCTCTTGTAATAATAGTTTTCACTCAGGTATCTAAATGGATCCCAATGAAGCCCATTATTGGGAGAGGTGAAGAGCACCCATGTGTTGGGATGGATTTGTGGAACTGAAAATTCATGGTCCTAAAATATTCACAAAAAATGGAAATATTTAAGACTATTTGGTACCACATTAATTCTGGTCATTTTTGAGAAAATTATTATACTTAAAATTGTCGACATGACCTAGATCGTGATGTTGGAGACATGGTATTCCACAATATATCTCCATGGGAGAAGGTGATGCGATTTGGGAAAATGGGAATGTTTATTCGTAGGTACATCAGACCTTCTGAGATCCGTGATCACATAGTAATGGTGTCTAATTTTCTATCACTGCCATTGAACATATCAAAAGTACATGATGTAATCCATGGATCCATCTTTATGAAGTACATACTAGATGCTTCACATGTACTCAATCTAGAGGTGGTTCCATTAGAGAATGACCATTCCTATGAGGAGTAACTGGTGAAAATATTATTTCATATAGAAAATTTTCTATAAAATAATAACATTATCTTAGTCCAATTGTTATGGAGAAACCAAAAGTTTCATGTATCAATGTGGTATCTGAAGGAAGTGGTTAAGTTTTGTTACCCTAATCTATTTTAGTGTGGGAAAATAAAATTTCATGGGTGAAATTTCAGGAGTGAAAACTGTTATGAGCCAAAATATTATAAATAAAATTCACTTTTCCTTTCTTATTAAATGTATTATAAGATAATATGGTTATAGAAAACACATCCAATTATTTTTTACTTAATATGTTGATTAAAATTAATTGACTATTATGAATCTCTATCAGTGATAATATAGTCATTGAACATTAATCACATTATTTGTATAAATATAGGGTTCGAAAAAAATCCAATTTTCATAGACAAATGAAGTGATGGACTCAACCAGTAGGATTATACCACATAAAGCACATATACCACAAGTTATGGGGGAGATAGAATTTTCGGTCATCTCCCTGGTCCAATCTGAATTTGAGATCAAATAACTTATGCATGGGTGTAAATATTTCTGGGAGAAGTTCAAGCTCATTGAGATCACAACCCAAACCATGTTCGTCAAACCACCCAATGAAAGTCTCACCAGTACACACCATAAAATTTGGGATTTTTATTTGGTATTAAAGGGATATGTAACAACACTATAGTAATACGAGTATGCAAATTATTTTTTATAGAATATATTTCCATCATTTTATTTCTACTATATAATTTGTTTTTATTTATATTCAATAAAAAAAAAAAATATTTTTAAATTAATATTAAAATTTATTTAAGAAATATAATTTGATGAATTAATGGTTATTTAATAAAAATTAATATTTTAATAAACTGTTATTACAAAATAGATTTCATTATATATAAATGACACTATAATATTTAAGAAGTTAATTATAATTTTCATATGGGTTTAAAAAAGTTATTGTCAAATAAACCATTATTTTCAATAATTATTGGGAATTATTTTAAAATTTAAAATGCACATTTTTAAAAAGTTAATTAGATAAAATGAATATTATTTTTGTAATAATATTTTTGATATTATCCAATGGTTAATTTTTCATAATTTTCTGAGACAGTCGAATTTTCGGTTAAAAATTAAATACAGTATAAATATAGTTTGTGTTTTATAGAATCATAATGACCCAAAAGTGAGGTAATAATTACTATAAATGAGATCCAAGACCAAATAAGTATTTATCCTTTAAAATAAGGTTATTTTTTATTTTATTTATTTTATAACATCATTTATAGTCCTTTGAAATCTATAATATCTATTCAGATTTTAAAATCATTCCTTTAACAGTATGTCCCACCTCCCCATAATAATAGTAATTATTTTATTTTTTTGGACCATTTACATTTAAATAAATTTAAACCACACACATTTTTTTGATACGTTGAGAAGAAACTCATGGTATGGTTTGTGGTTTTGGATATTTTATTATAGAAAAGCCAAAACTAAAATAATGATGAAATCTCCCTCTTTTCATATATAAACCCATCCAAATACCATTTAACATAAATAAATATACATCTATCACGTCCAAAAACTTCCCTCCACTCTTTAGAGTCCCCTAAGGCACCCAAATCTTTCATTAATCCCCCCACATGACTTTGGAGTCACACACTCAAGTAAGGGGTCCTCACCCATCGTTCATTTAATTTTAATTTAATAACAACCATGAAAATTGGACTTTTAATTTCAATTAATTACATTTCCATTCATTTATGATTTTTCCATTACATTCCAATTGTCTTATTTTTAATTACAGATCCTTTAACCTATTTCATATTAACTATTTCCTATGCCGATATTATGTTGAAATTCTATAAGGGATCATCCACTCTCCACTTTTATCAAGCATGTCTTTTATGTTATGTCCTTTAATTTTCATTTTAATTTGATGGAATATGATATACCATATCATTTATAAATTATTATGGCTTCATTTCTCTATCATTATTCATCCCATGATCCTTTACTTACACTAGTGACCATGATAAAATTTCATAAGGATTCTTTTTCCTATTCACGTTTCTTCATTACCATATGCTTTCTGTTTCCAAATTTCATATGTGGGGATACAATTTTCCATTCCATTATTACTTCAAATTTTATTTCTATGTGAGGATATTCCCCTTTTTTCTCATTAACCAATTTTTTGGAATCTTTATATGACATTATTATGATGCCAAAAATTCACCACGATCTTTAAAGCCAAAAAATTTATGTAGTGAATACCATTCTTATTTTAAATAAAGGGTGACCACATTTATGAACATATACTTTTTATTTAGGTCATAAATATAAGAATTTCACACTCTATAATCACATAATAAATTATAATGAAGAATGAATCGATGTTTTATCCTTTATGTGGGGAACATAAGCGTGAGAATTTAATGATTGTGATGGGTGCACCCAGATAGCTCTCTAATGCATTAGGTAATGTTTAGTATCATGATATATCATGTTGGGATAGGGGAGTAACTGATTCTTGTATGTTAATTTTTCATTAATAAATTATTTTATATTTAATCTTGACCTATGTTTAGGATTGATTTTTTTGTTGATTCAACATTTCCCAGGTTATGATTTTCATGTTATACGATGCTTTATTTTTCATTTCCCTTTTATTCCTCATTGATATGCCTATTGTCTAATATTTTCCACTTATTGCATGTTTATTTCCTTATTGGGATTTATAGATCACTCATTTCTTATGTATGTACCTAGGTTAACCCATACAGTTTTAAGCTCGAAGAAGTATTTTGAGTATGTTAAAGAAGTTATCAATTAATAATAAATATTTATTTTTTTAATAATTTTATTTTATCCCATGTTTAAGATGTTCTTTTATGTGCCTAATTTCCAAATACACTGGACTTTTAAATCATTTTGGCTGTATTATGTGAAATTTTATGTAAGAAATATAGTATTAATTTATATTAAATAGTAGGGTTGTTATAAACCACATATGATATTTCTTCATGATCATTATAGAGGGGTTGAAAACATGGATAAAAAAGGAAAAGAACAATGAAACCAAATCATGATTGGGAGAACATAATAATTGACACCCATATATTAATTTTAACATTAATAAATAATAATATATTTAAAATAATCAATGATAAATAGTTTGAATTAATTAAAATAAATATGAATATATTTCACTGCTAATAATATAATCATGTAAATTTTATTATACTAGAATTTAGAGGGTGTTCAAGGATGTGAAATTCTTAGGTAAGGGTTTCTTTTCCAATATAACTTTTAAATTTATATTAGTTAGTTATAAATAATTATTTCAGGAAAATTTACATTCTATATCAGTAAAACTACATCCATTTTATTTGCCTTTAGTAATTTTATATGTTATACTTATCTCATAATAATTTTACTTCTTATTGTTTCATAATCAAATTGATGGTTTTCCTATATGTGAAAAACTACCTTATATCTTATTTATGGTTGGGAATCATCATCATCTATGAGAATAATCTGAAATTATTTATTATATAACCTTGTTTATAAATACATGATTTCATAAATTTATTGAATTTTAACTTTTACTTTCTTTATATGTGTTTAAAATTATTATTTTTATTCATTTTCTATATAACTGATCTTCTATTAAATAGAAATATATTAAAAACTAAAAAAATAATAGTTTTTATTTTATTCACATAAAAACCATTCCATTATTTAATTTTCTATTAATTACAATTCTCCAATTATGTTTTTTCATAGTTGTTCAATTTAATATATAATATCATTGTTTTGTGATTTTTTTGAAAAAAAAATTATATTAAATTAAAATAGTGTTTCTTCTTTTTTAAATGAACATATGTGAAGTTCTTATACAATATTTTCTCATCTATTTCAATTTCCTCTAACGCTTTAATGTTCATTTATAAAACATATTTATGTTTTTTTATTATGTATATGTGGGTTCTTTTTACCGCAAAATCATTGGGTTAATTGTATATCTCATAATATGACATGTATGAAACTGGGGATGAAGCCTAATCCACAATGGGAATTTAGAAATTTAAGTAATGTTGGGTAAAAAATCATCTATAATACATTATCCACAATGTGATGATAATTTTTGTAGTGATCATTCAAAAATAAAATGGGTTTCTATTAATAAGATTTTAAAACACTCTATTTACTCATTAAAATTCTTTTTTTATATTTGTAAGGCTTGTGATTATTGGCTTATTTCTTTACAACACTTTTAAAAATATTTCATATTATAGAAAATTATAATACAATGAAATAAAATTTATGATCCAGGTTTTATTTGGTATGATTCTGTTATGTTATTCTTGAGTTCTTTTATTATGTTTTATTACTCATATTCTCGTATTAATTTCACTTATGATAACAAATTTATGTATTCCATGTTTACCCTTTCTGAATATGTGTGCTCAAACTCTATTATGTTTCCATTATAAGGATATGAAAAATGGTATTATGTATGATATGTTTAGAAGAGTATCATGTGTGAAGGTTGTACGTGTTTGATTTTGAAGATATTTAATGGATTTTTTATGTATCAATCACTAAGGAAACTAATTATATAGGTTCTTATTAGGGATTTATTGTGATATGTAATGAACAATCATCTAAAATATTTTAATATAGATGTATGATACGGATGGGGAAATTTATTTGTTATCAGAGATTATTTTACTTATTTATAGGGGTTATGTTATGAATAATAATAGGATAGAATAAAAACAAACAATGCTGAACAAAAATATATATTGGATAAACCAAAAAGATCAATGGTTGAATTAAATGTGTCATAATTTAGGACATAATAAGACTGATCTCAATATCATTCAATTTCTTACTCTTATATAATGATAACCTAACCTTTTTTATTTAATAAGCTCTGGAATCCGGAGGAATAAGGTCAACATTGATTTTGTTTGACAATGAAATAATCATTATAGTGAATAAAAAACGGTTTGGGTGATGAAATAAAATATATCATTGTTATGCTTACCCAAATCTCTCAATTAATTAATAAAAGCATAAATCCTCAAAAATACCTTGTCAACGAAAAGTAGGAAGAACCCTCCAGTGAGACCTTTATGTGGAAACATACACCATTCTTATAAGGCCCCAGCCTTAAACATTAATTAATCATGAATTAAATTAATAATTCACATAGAGGATATTTTCATGTTTAGAGTTTTAGAGAATTAGGTCATAACTATTACATCTAAAAAGATTACATAGCTGACACTTCTACTAAGTTTCCATAAAATAAAAAAACACTTAAAAAGAAACATGTCTAGTTCCATGTTTTAAATAGAATGTCTTTCCTTGATCCCATACATGACCATATTCTTCTTTATGTCCAATGGAAAACATTTCAAAAACATGGGATGAGCATAAAAATCCCAGTAAAGGATACACAAAGATGGAAAACTGTTAGTTTTTCAAAATAACAAGTAAACCATGAGTACTTTACCAAAGTAGTACTTTTCACCTTTATGATGTAGTAAAAACTATTCACTGAATAAAAGACAATTAAGTACCCTTTTGTAACCAAAATATTACCATAAAACCCATATAATGAACACATACCATATAAAGGTATCCTGGGACATAAATATACTTAAATGGAATAACTATACGGTCGACTTCCACACATACTTAATGAAATAGCCATATGGAAGACGTCCACACATACATAATGGAATAGCCATACGGCTGACTTCCATACCCAATGCATTGGTGGTTATAAAGTAACCACCCATCCCAGTATTTACGCCACCACCCGTCATATGGTTTATCACATAACCACCCATCAAATGTCCGTTTACCATTATAAAATCATAATACATAAAACAATTATAAAGGAATGAAAACATTTCCACATTTCAAGCACAATATATTAATTAAATATGTTTACATAAAAAATCCATTATCAAAACCATTTCAATACCAAAAATGATTATATGGTATTTATTTACTTTTAAATATATAATGGCTTGTTGAGGAAGCCAAATATCAAATAATACTCGCAGCGGCGGAATGGACATTGTCACCGTGTACGTTAAAAAGAAACATACTATTTCTCATTTAGTAAAATGATTATTATTGAAAATATTACTTTCAAATAAAATTATAAATCAAAGGGGTTTATACACAGTATAAAATAACGCCTTGTATTAGAAAAAAAATATGCCTTAATGAAAGGATATCAAGAGAAAGTCCCTTACAAAGGCGGTATTCTTGGATTAAGGATAAGTCAATAACATAATTATTTGTGAAAAATGAATACACCAAATATAAGTGGATATTAAGTGTAAAACAATCAGAGTTTATTCACACATATTCATAGAACGACATATTCAAGGAGTACAAGTTTATCTCAAAGAATCAAAATTGGGTTAAGAAGTTCCCTTGCAAAAAAATTGACAGCCTTACGGCGTCACATCAAAATTCAGAAAATGGATTTATGAGAGATAAAATAGGGTATCTCATCACTTGGAAATAACATTTATTGCAATAAGGATATATAAGAACATATCCCGTCATTATAATATTTAAAGACCTAATAAAAGAAGCCTTTTAAAATGAGGAGGGTGAAAGGTTCCCTTACGGAATTGGGTAACTTCGAAAACGTACACCCCATGAAAGAAGGACAATACAATATTGATGTAAATATCCATAAACGAAATTATATTACAAAAATAGTAGAATAATAGACAGTACATACACCACTAAATGGAAAATGGTTGAAAATGTAGCATAAATCTAACAGGAATAAAAGTGAGATGAAAAATCCCTTACGAAAACATGGCAGACTAACGGAGCCATGTAAAACTTCCAAAAATGGATTTATGAGATCAAATAGGGTCTCTCATAATATGAAAAAAAATTACAATTTTATGAATATAAAGGAACATCCCCAAACATAAGAATGATGAGCTTATAAGAAATGACATAAAAGAGGGTACTTAAAAAGAATGAGAGAAGTTGGATCCCTTACCTCAAGTCTCACTTGTCATGTTCATTTCATTATATTCCCGAATAATAAACATTGGTTAATTTATAATTTCTTAAGGACCTATTTTAAAGATTATTATTTTGTTCATATCACATATTATAATGTTATAATAATTTGTTAATAATGTGAGTTCATATCAGACGTTTTTGTCGATGTTTGGTACAAGAGTCAAAAATGAACTTGTTTGAAAATGATTGTCCATGTAGTTATAAGTAAATCATCTCCAGAATAGTATTAATGATTTAAATATCATATATATCCAATAGATATTCATTTTATTCTACTCCATAACATTTGTAGATAAATAGAAATGACATGAACCGTTCATGGAGACGGTAAGCCGTACGTACCCATGCACGCAACTTCCATTTCATTGTCATATTAATGGAATTAAAAATAATTGAGGGAGATATATATAATAATACTTGTATAATATATATGTTATATAGGTCACATATGTTCATAAATTTTGTTCTTTATACATTCCATGTATTGCATGAACGAGTCACATCACTTGAGGGGGCGGTAGTCCACACTTCCTCGTATGAAATTTTCGCATTTGCACTACATGAAAAGCATAAAGGAATGTTTTAAATATAAAATTCAGAAGAATATAAAAAAAATAAATACCATATATATCATATATAAAATATAGTGACATCATAATGGCCACCATGAAAGGTGTTAAGATATGATTGAACAATCATCGTTTCGTGAGGCAGAAATTCGCCACCCACCGAAACAATATGTTCTTTAACCATTAGACGAAGGTGTGTATAAGTGTATCTCGAATAATTCACATAAAAACATCCTAGAATATTAAAGATTCTGTTGTTGTTACAAAAGAAAGGAATAAAAATATTTTAGAGGGTTGGAGAAGAAAAATAAAACAAAAGAACGCAAGGGAAGACATTACCATTAAATTGGATAACTCTTTTTGATTTGAGCTCAAAGGCTTCCTTGGAAAGGATTCTTCCCAAATGTGAGGATTCAATGATGAAGAGAGGGATGTGTAGAGATGAAATGGGCAGGGTTTGGCTGAGCCAAAGGCTTGAGAGTTGTGGGTAAGGTGGTAGAGGTGGGGGCCTTTTATAAGAGAAGTGGAGGGGCACTCTTGGAACGATTTTAAATATTACATTATTATAAAATGATTTTCTGATTATAAAGGTCCCAAAAGGATATATTTAGAGAGTAAAGTGATAAGGATTCGGAATCCACCCATCCAATAGGTTTTTGAAAAGTTTAGGTCTTAGATTTTACATTATCTTTTCATTTTATTTAAATCGATAAAAATTGAGGTAATCGCTGCATCATCATGTTGTCATATATAATTTAATTTATTTAATGTCTAAAAATTATAAGAAAATTTCATGATGTAGGAAATATTTTTAGCTTTCTAATTAATATTTATAGTAAAAAACATGACTTGTATAATCCCATGTAATAATTTTTTTAGTAAAATTACACATATTTGTGACATTTTAATTTTAACTTCAAATAAAAAGTTATTAAGGTCATTTTCCATCCAACGTGGCTCCATGGGGTCCCCATGTTGACCCATGGATTTTCTTGGTCTGCCATGACTGATCCAATAAGGTTAGGACATGTTTCAAGGTAATTTCATATTATTAAAACATTATTTTTACCCTAAATTACAGTAATTACATTTAATCACGATTAATAAAACTTCAAAGTTACTATTCACCAAAAATTATTATAATCTCATTGATACACATTTTACTTCCTAATGTAAACCATGTATGTCCAATTTTTGAAAATCAAATCACAGATGTGGTAAAGATTCATTTAAACAAAAAATCAATTTCTTTAACTACCACTTAGTGGTTTCACTATTCATCAAAAATTGAAGTTTTTCAGAAAAATAACAAAAATTCAACCCAAGATATATTTGATATTCATAATTAAAAAATGATTTCTATTTTACAAAATTCAAATCATTTATTATGAATTAATTAATTTAATAATTAATTCCCACTGTCAAAAGAAATAGCGTGTTTTTAAGAAACAATATCTATTAAAAGATTAACACTAGTTTAAGTCCAATTTCAAAGTGAAATTAATTACAATGACCTCCATTGGATTAAATGTTAAAAATATATTCTAAATAAACTTTAATATAAACTGAAAATATAATCTATCCATATAAATAAATCAGATTAAAAGGATGTTTTGAATTAAAATGCAACATTTTCACTAAAAATGATCTTTATCGGAAAAATAACAAAAATTTACACAAAGTAAATTTTTATGTCTAGATTCTAAAGAAGGATTTTATTTTGTAAAATACAACATATAAAATTATAAAAAGTATATTTAAAAAGGGTATTCCATTAAAAGGTAGTTAATCAACCTTTTATAGAATATTAGACGATTTATGATTAAAATTGGATTCATTTGCATTTTACGCCTCTAACATTTATTGGATAAAAGTAAAAATATTTGACAAAAATATATAATAATTTTTTATTTAGTTAATTTAATTCCCGCCATTACAATATCTAGGCGCTATCTACCATTTAAAATAATATCATTTTATTATTAGAGTAAAACGTAAGATTTCAAAGGAATTTGTTGTCGTGTATTGGGTATGCCATCGAGCATAGCGTTCCCTTTAAAGTAATATTACTATTTTATTCACAAATATAGATAAATATAAAAATTTCATATTCTTTATTTACCTAGGGTGTTACATCCTTCCCCCCTTTTGGGAATTGTGTCCTCGCAATTTTAAAATTGGGCTCGGAAACATCATTGAAAGCCCCACATCAGAAAAAAAAAAGTAAATTAAACTATCACTTTAAAAGAAAGAAAGGGAAGTACAAAGGTCACCCGAGTTAACCCATAATAGGATTCCTTGTATGAAAACATGTTCATGGAAGAAAAAACAAAGGTTCATGTTCTGGGGTAGTGTCATAGAAAACATGTTTTGGAGAAAGGTAACCACCAGAAAATCACAAACTTGTGATGGGTTAAATGGTATTGGATTCCCCAGTAGGAAAAGTTAACGGACAACATTTCTTTTGTTACATTTCATTGAGGAATTTATTTATGAGCTTAACTAAAACATAAGGAATCATACTTACTTATCATGTTGACTTTCAACATTTACTAGATTTCTTACACGAACTCCTATTTTCTCCAGAAGATGAGTATTTAGGATGAATTGTTTACATTAAGAGAGCTAAAATCAACTTCTAAAGAATCACCTAATCCACAAAAGAGAACTGTATACTTTCCATGTCTTTAGAAATTAACCAAAACTAAAACGAAAAAGGTTAGTATGAGATTAGAAAATACCCAAAAATGAAATCCTTCAAAAAAGGAAATTTATTCTTAATCTCCAAACTTTGTACAACAATACCCAAAGTTCAACGAAGATCAAAAGTAATCCAAACTAACATTAAAACCCAAATATTTGACGGTTTTAATCACATAGTCTTCCAAATTAAATCGTAACATTTATCTTCAAACAACATCAGTTGCTCCTAACGTCTCGTATTGAATAGTAATTATCCTAATCACATATCCTCCATGATAGGATAATTATTTCTATTGATAACACAAAATCAACTTAATCTTAATTCATAAAATCATCTAACTAAAAAGAATCATTAAAACTAACGAGGGACTTCACGTAGTCCAGTGGTAGGCGATAAATACCAGTTGCACGTTGGTTGTGGGTTCGATTCCCGCAGCTTTGTCCGACGCGACGGGTTGTCACACGGTATGTGTGGTGTCCTTTTTCCAAAACTATATAATTAATAAAACATTCCCCAAAAATGAGATAAAATCTTCAAAAATAACCATAACATAATTTAACCTTAATTTTATCTCATGCCTTTCACTTTCCATCATAACATATAGTAACCCATAATTACATCAAAATTAAGGATCATATAAACCCAAATGGATCTTTATAACTATGTCCACAAAAGAACAGATTACTATTCCTTGAATAAAATTTTCATATATCAAACATCAGGGTTACACATACTATAAAAAGTCTTCTAATGTAACCCCATCATCAATAGAGACTTAATACTCTTAAAAATTACACAATAACTCTTGAAGCCCATACATGTTGTCTTCTTAATCATTCAACATTATTCATGATCCATTAACCATTCATTGCCAACTTATTCTGAAATACTTCTTTCCTACAAACAAAATCATGGATCATATCCTATGATTCCAAAATAGGAAAACAAATGTTAAGAAATAATCCATACCTTTGATTGGTCATTGTCAGTTTCTTCATCCTCAATAAGTATGGAATTAGGTATTGGTAAATGAATATTTTTAAGATCTTGGTGATCCCATTCCTGAAACTTCTTCATAGGACTTGTGTTTTCATAATGACCATGCAAAACACATTTAAAACATTCAATTTATCCCTTAGAAAGAACTTCATTCTCTTTCCTCGAGTCAACTGGATGATTCTTTTCTCCATGGTAGGTTCTTGCATTTTGACCTTCATTTCCACATCTATAGCATATTTCTTTCCCTTTGAAACATTTTCCTAGGTTTTTCTTTCAACATCTTTGACACATAGGTTTTCGAACACACTTACCTTTATTATTATTACCTATATTTCCGTAGGGATTTTTTCTCATATATATGATGCCTTATAGAAATCACCAAGGTTTAGGTGGTCAATCATGACTCCGGATAGTTGGTTGAGGATAAATACAAGATTTCTCATTGCAGCTCCCATATCATTTAGTTGCTCACTTAGAAAACTGTCACAGTTTCCTTCACATCCATTGTTACTTTGGTGCCTGCAAGATCCAACCATTTTCTAAAACCCAAAAGTTCAGTGTGAGTATATCAACATAACCACCATGTAAAAATGAAGAAGATAAACACTAAGATATACTTACTCATTCAATTTTTCTAAGACTAGGACTCTTTCTAAAATCCTAACCATTATGGTAATGTCACTTATGCTTAGATAATACCCTAACCTCTAAAGTTATCTAAACCGACCACTGATACCAAATATAAGGCCCCAGACTTAAATATTACTTAATAATGAATTAAATGAATAATTCACATAGAGGATCGTTTCAGGTTTAGAGTTTTAAGGAATTAGTTCATATCTATTACATCCCAAAAGATTGCATAGTAGACACTTCTACTAAGTTTCCATAAAATAAAAAAAAACTTAAAAAGAGACATGTCTAGTTCCATGTTTTAGATAGAATGTCATTCCTTGATCCCATCCTTGACTCTATTCATCTTCAAGTCCTGTGGAAAACATTTCAAAAACATGGGATGAGCATAAAAATCCCAGTAAAGGATGAACAACGAAGGAAAACTGTTAGTTTTTCAAAACAACAATTAAACCATGAGTACTTTACCAAAGTAATAATTTTCACCTTTATGAAGTAGTAAAAACTCTTCAATGAATAAAATACCATTACATTCCCTTTTGTAACCAAATGATTACCATAAAACCCATATAAAGAACACATAACATATAAAGGTATCTTTGTATATAAACATAATTAAATGGAATAATCATATGGTCTACTTCCACACATACTTAATGGAATAGCCATACAGCTGACTTCCACACATACATAATGGAATAGCCACACGGCCGACTTCCATACTCAATGAATTGGAGGTTATAACGTAACCACCAGTCCTAGTATTCACAGAACCACCTGTCATATGGTTTATCTTGTAACCACCCTTCAAATGTATGAGTACCATAATAAAATAATAACACATAAAAAAATTATAAAGGAAAGAAAAAATTTGAACATTTCAAGAACAATATATCACTTAAATATATTGACAAAACAAATCCATTATAAAAACCATTTTTAATACCAAAAAAGAGTATATGCATTTATTTACTTTTAATAATATAACGACTTGTTGTGGAAGCCAAAGATCAAATAATACTCTTGGCGGTGGAAAGGTCATTGTCACCGCGTACGTTAAAAAGAAACATACTTTTTCTCATTTAGTAAAACGCTTCTTATAGAAAAGAGTCCTTTTGAATAAAAGTATAAGTCAAATGGGTTTATACACCGTATGAGAGCCTTGTATTAGAAAAAAAATATGCTGTAATGAAAGGAGATCGAGACAAAGTCCCTTACAAAGGCCATATTCATGGATTAAGGATAAATCAATTACATAATTATGTGTGAAAAACGAATACAACAAATATAAGTGGATATTAAGTGTAAAAAAATCATAGGTTATTCACACATATTCATAGAACGACATATTCAATGAGTACAAGTTTATCCCAAAGAATAAAAATTAGGTTAAGAAGTTCCTTTGCAAAAATTTGACAGCCTAACGACGTCACTTCAAAAATCAAGAAATGAGTTGAAGAGAGATAAAAAGGGGTATCTCATCACTTGGAAATAAAATTTATAGAAATAAGGATATATAAGAACATATCCCATCACAATAAGATTAAGACCTAAAAAAGAAGTCTTTTAAAATGAGGAGGGTGAAAGGTTCCCTTACCGAATTGGGTAACTTAAGAAACGTATACGCCATGAAAGATGGACTATACAACATTCATGTAAATACCCATAAACGAAAGTATATTACACCAAGAGTAGAATAATGTGCAGTACATACACCAATCAAAGGAAAATGGTGTAAAATGTAGCATAAATCTCACTGGAATAAAAGTGAGATGAAAAATCCCTTACGAAAATTCGGGAGCCTAACGACACCACATATAACTTCAAAAAATGGATTTTTGAGATCAAATATGGCCTCTCATAATATTAACAACAAAATTACAGTATGAAGAATATAAAATAAAATCCCAAAACATCATAATGATGAGCTTAAAAGAAATGACATAAAATAGAGTACTTAAAAAGAACGAGAGAGGTTGGATCCCTTACCTCAGGTCTGACTTGTCTTATTCGTTTCTTTATGTTGCTAAATAATAATCTTTGGTCAATTTATAATTGCTTAAGGACCTATTATAAAGATTATTATTCAGTTAATATCACATATTATAATGTTATAATAATTGGTTAATAATGTGAGTTCATATCAGACGTTTTTGTCGATGTTTGGTAAATGAGTCAAAAATGAACTTGTTAGAAAATGAATGTCCATGTAATTATAAGTAAATCATCTCCAGAATAGTATTAATGATTTAAATATCATATATATCCGGTAAATATTAATTTTATAATACTACATAACATTTGGAGATAAAAGGAAATAAAATGCACCGTTCATGGAGACGGTAAGTCGTACGTACGCATGAACACTACTTTCATTTCTTTGTCATATTAATGGAATTAAAAATAATTGAGTGATATAAATATTATAATTCCAGTATAATATATATGTTATATAGGTGACATATGTTCATTAATTTAATTCTTTATACATTCCATGTATTGCATGAACGAGTCACATCACTTGAGGGGGCGGTAGTCCACACTTCCTCGTATGAAATTATCGCATTTGCACAACATGAAAAACATAAAGGAATGTTCTAAATATAAAATTCAGAAGCATATTGAAATCATAAATAAAATATATATCATATATGAAATATAGTGACATAATAATGGCCACCATGAATGTTGTTAAGAGAAGATTGAACAATCATCGTTTCGTGTGGCCGAAATTCGTCATCCACAGAAACAGTATGTTCTTTAACCATTAGACGAAGGTGTGAGTAAGTGTAAATAGAATATTTAACATAAAAACATACTAGTATATTTATGATACTGGTTTTGATACAAAATAATGGAATAAAAATATTCTAGAGGGTTTGAGAAGAAAAATAAAACAAAAGAACACAAGCGAAGACATTTCCATTAAATCGATTAACTCTATTTGATTTGAGCTAAAAGGCTTCCTTGAAAAGGATTCTGCCCAAATGTGAGGCTTTAATGATGAATCCATGGATGTGGAGAGACAAAATGGGCTACTGGTGGCTGAAAAAAAGTCTTGAGAGGTGTGGGTAAGGTGGTAGAGGTGGGGGCCTTTTATAAGAGAAGAGGAGGGGCACTCTTGGAAAGTTATAAACTATTACTCTATTATAGAATGATTTTCGGATTTTAAAGGTCCCAAAATGATATATTTCGAGGATAAGGTGATATGGTTTCGAAATCCACCCATCCAATATGTTTTTGACCAGTGTAGGTCTTAGATTTTACATTATCTTTTCGTTTTATTTAAATCGTAAAATAATGAGGTAATCCCTGCATCATCATGGTGTCATAAATAATTTAATTTATATAATGTCTGAAAATAAAAAAAAATATCATGATGTAATAAATATTTTTATCATTCTAATAAATATTTATAGTCAAAAATATTACTTGTATAACCCCATGTAAAAATTGTTTTAGTAAATCAACAAATGTTTAGACATTTTAATTTTAACATTATATAAGAAGTTATTAATGTCATTTTCAACCAAACTGGCTCCATGGGGTCCCCATGATGACCCATGGATTTTCTGGGTCAGACATGACTCATAAAATAGGGGTAGGACATGTTTCAAGGTCATTTAATATTATCAAAACATTATTTTTACCTTAAAATACACTAATTACCTTTAATGGTGATTAATAAAACCTAAAAGTAACTATTCACAAAAAATTATTTTAATCTAATTGAACCACATTTTACTTCCTAATGAAAACCATGTATGTCAGATTTTTAAAAACCAAATTCCAGAAGTGGTAAAGTTTCATTTAAATGAAAAATCAGTTTCGTTATCTACCACTTAGTGGTTTCACTATTCATCAAAAATTTATGTTTTTCAGAAAAATTCCAAAAATTTACCGTAGCTATATTTGATATTCCGAATTCAAAAATGATTTCTATTTGAAAAAATTCATAACATATAAGTAGAATTAATTAATTTAATAATTAATTTCAACTGTCTAAACAAATAGCGTGTTTTTAAGAAACAATATCTATTAAAAGATTAACACAAGTTTAAGTCCAATTTGAAAGTGAAATTAATTCCAATGACCACCATTGGATTAAATGGTAAAAATATATTCTAAATACACATTAATCTCAATTAAAAATATAATCTATCCATATAAATAAATCAGATTAATAAGAGGTTTTGAATTAAAATGCATCATTTTCACTAAAAATGATCTTTATCGAAAAAATAAATAAATTTACACAAAGTAAATTTTAAAGTCTAGATTCTAAAGAAGGATTTTATTTTTTCAAATAAAACATAAAAAATTGTCAAAAGTATATTTAAAAAGGGTTCTCCATCAAAAGGGGGTTAATCGGCCTTTTAAAGAATAATAGAAAGTTTATGGTTAAAATTGGATTCATTTACATTTTACGCCTCTAAAATTTATTGGATAAAAGTAAAAATATTTTACAAACAAATATAATAAATATATAGTTAGTTCTGTTATTTCCCGCCATTTCAATGGCTAGGCACTATCTACCATTTAAAATAATATTATTTTATTATTAGAGTGCAACGTAATATTTCAAAGGAACTCATTGTCGCGTATTGGGTACGCCATCGAGCATAGTGTTCCCTTTAAAGTAATATTAATATTTTATTCACAAATATGGATATATATAAAAATTTCATATTCTTTATTTACTTGGGGTGTTATAATACTTTAGTAGATATGATGATCCATTAAACAAAAATTTTTGTATTATTAAAATGGAAAATATATTTTGTATTAATGAGTTAATAGAGCATTAAGAATTTTATTTTTTCAATATTAAATTAGAAGATGAAGCTGGTAAATGGTGGAATCTCAATAAGAATACAAGGAATTAAGAACAAATCATCCTTATAAAATGGGACAATGTTATAACTTTACTTTTAATGAATTATTTTACTCAACATATTCATACTTAAATGGTGATATAATTCTTTGAGACTAAAAATGAAGTTGAAATTCATTTGTGATTATAAAGAAAACATCATACGACATTAATGGTACACTACTAGTACTATCATTAACCCAGAACAAAAATATGATCATTTCATTATTGACTTAATGTTAACTTATAAAACTAATTTTACATAACGTACATTAGTTGTTATGTGGAAATTTAATGATGTTATTGTTATATTGAAATAGAAATTTAATAATCCCTTCAATCTCATGTGTTTAAGTATAAAAAGAAAAAAAATCATGTTTATGGAAATTTAAAATGATAAAACCCATGGAGAAAATAAAACTAATCATCATTCATGATTGAAATATGAGAAAAATAATGGAGGAAATTTCAATATAGGGATAGGTAAATTCATTATGTGTGGAAGAGAAGGCTAACGGGAAATTAAATGATGAAGTGATATTCAGAGTCCAACCAATGAGGTGGATGAAAAAAATCATATCCAAATACACCACCCAAACATCAAAGATCAAATTATTTATTATGTGTATAAAATAAACTACTGTGTTGATATAATGGTTAATTATTACAATAATTGTTATTGAATTCTAAATATATGTAATAAAGAGGAATCCATGGAATCAAAACTATTGAAGTGGGTCGTAAAAATAAATAGTTATAAGGAACTCTATTTTTCCACTCAATAACATAAATAGGTTTATTTTTATCTATTTTTACCCACTATTTAATATAATAAATGCTTTATAAAATTAAAAAACCACCACCCCAATGACTATATATTGAATTATTAGTGAAAACAAAAAAATGTTCTATGGTTTCTTCCGAGGTATAAAAATATTCTTCGATTGAGTTTATGGTTATTAGGCTTCTTATAATTCTTATTATTATCCATTCAGTTAAATTTTATATGATGTTGGGAATGGATTAAATCCATATATATAGATTGCATATAAATTTTTGAGACATTTATATCATATTTCATATTCCAAGTAATCTTGTGATATTTATCACTGAATGGATAATTAAGAAATACCAATGAAAAATAGTTTAGTATATGGGCCTTCATACTTAGGAATCATAGATAGGTTGCATAAATGGATATGACAACCAAATATTTGATGTCTTCTAAATTTTTCTATGTATATTTTAAATTATTTGTAGATGGGATTCTTTTCCCCCTCGTTCATGAGGTAGTGGTTTTCATAGACCACATACATGGTGTTACACATATATCAAAGTCTCAATATACAATGGCCCCAATTGTGTTCTTGAAATTGAATATGAAACTCCAAGAGAATAAATATATTAATGATTTATATATCCTAGTGATTTACATTGGGGATAACTAGTCCTAGCTTTCATGAATAGATATAGATCAATGTGTATATATTTTGATTATAATATACATAAAAACATCATGATTAATAATAAGTATCCTTTAGTACGAGTTATTTTATTCTTATGTAAACTATAAGGGGATCAATAATTCTCAAAGATTAACAATCAATTTGGATATCATAAATTAACTGTGATAGTAATGTATGTATCCAATATAGTCTTCCATATAAGATATTTTCATAATGAATTCCTATAAATTATATTTAGACTTATGGTTTGGTCCCAATATCACCATAGACCTGATAAATATTATTGTTAAAGATTACCTTGATCAATTTTCTTAGTATTTAATGATGATATTATATAATATTCCATGATAATAGGGAAATATAAAACATTTTAGGACTGTGATAAAGACTCCAAAAAATGAGAAAAAGTATACAAAATTTAGTCTATTTCTATTATAGCTTCAAAAAGTATTATTATTGGGTCATGTAATTACAAGTTACAATATATATTTGGATCCTTCAATGACCAAATTAATTTTGGAATGGAATATACAAACAATTATAACCATGTTCTATATTTTTCTTGGATTAGATGGATATTATCAATCCTCAGTGAAATATTTAACAACATTTTCACATATATTATCTAATTAAATTCAAAAGTGATTAATGTTCCTTTGGTCAGATGAATGTAAGGAAAATTTTAGGGATCTGAAGAGAAGGATGGTTAGTTTTATTTCACTCACACTACCCTACAGTGTATACGGTGTTATGGTCTAAAATAATTCATTAAAAAATAAATTGTGATGACTTCCCATAAATAATAAAACAATAGAAGAATATATCATCTTAATGGTTCATGAAAAGATTACTTGATACGTGATTTATACCGTACATGGGTAAAATTTTTCAGTAATGATATAGATCTTTTATTGATATAGTAAAAATTATAATATATATGTATATTGATCACAAGATATTTAGTTATAAATTAATATATAATGAGTTTATCATGCCCTAAAATATATGGTTTTATTTAGTATAGAAATATGGATACCTAATAAATTACCATTCTAGGAAGGAAAACACCGTGTTTGATTAAAGAATTGGGAATGATCATGTTATCATATTCCGAATAAAGATATTAATGGATGCAATACTCATGTATTTTCAAAGTATGAACAATAAAATTATTAATAAAGAGAAGAAATATTATATTGCCCAAATTGCTGCTCAACTAGATAACCATGTGATGATTAAGGAGTCCTAGAAGGATGATATTGAGATAAAAAATTTAATGGAAAGTTCAATATTTCAGCCTTGACAATGAGGGAATTATGATATATGGAAAATAAATATATTTCCCATTAAAAACAAAATTGAAGAAGGTGTTTGTGAATAACGCATATAACTCATAATTTTATATCAATCAAGGAAGTAAAAATATGTACCTAGATCTCAATATTTATTTCTAATGGGACAACATGAAGAGAGATATTTCAATGTTTGTATCTTAATTCTTGATGTTCTAGTAAGTTATGGACTTTACAATAATAAATAATATAATTATTCATCTATTTCCAATACCTATATGAATATGGGATAATATCATAAAAAATTAATAGGTCATCCAATGAAATCTAAAGTCCATAATGTGATTTGGGTTATAGATGATCATCTTTTGAAGTATACACATTTCATTGATATTCATGATGATTTGTTTAATGATTAAATTGTCAAGATATACATTGATATATTAGTTAAAATCAATGGAGTACCATTTTCTATTATATCAAATCAGAATCTGAGGTTTACAAAACTGTTCTGGAAAAGTCTTAAATAATCATTTAATATAGATATTATCTTCAGAAATTATTATCATCCTCAAACTAATTGTTAATATAAAAGGACCAATAAAACATTTTTTTATTTCGAGATCCAATTCAATTGGTTTTAATAGATTTTGGGATCAATACATCCCCCTGGTATAGTTACTATATATCAAGAATTTCCATTATCACATTTAGATGGAACCACAAGAGGATACATAAGGGAAGGAGTTTCAAAACCAAAAATGTCGGTAAGAAGACATAGAGATTAAGTTCTTGAGATGTGACATTACTTATGAAATGATAGATTAGATTTTAACCATTCTGTGGTATATTAAAAGTACACAATGTAATCAAAATCTCCATGTTTATAAACATTACAAATATTTTGGGTTTGAAGTTGGAGATAAGAAATTCCTTCAAATAAAACCATGGAATATGGTTATTATATTAGGTTAGAATAGACTTTGGAGCCACATATTTATTTTTCCTTTTTAAATTGATAAACATGTTAGAATAATATCATATTATCTATAAAATACATTGAACCTCTATCAACTACATGAAGTATTCCATGTAACATTTTCGAGGTATAATATAACGGAACATGCACATGTACTAAAATTAGAGGGTCTATAGCTGGAGAATGATCACTATTACAAGGTTGTATGGTTAAAAATATTAGACCTCAAGATAAAGTACTATGAAAAAAGACAACTCAATCTATTAAACTTCATCATATAAATAATTAGTTTGATCAAGTTAGATGATAACTAAAATATGACATAAGGTAAAAGTGCCATCAATTATTTTATAATATACAACAAATTACAAGGATTGAATTTTTTTAAAAGGGGTAGATTGAAACACTATGTGATTTTTGTATGTATTCTCCATTAAATAAATCAGATGTATTTGATAGCTTGTGATATAAGGAACACAAAACAAATGTAAAAAAATCCATATTATAATATAAAATGAGGCGCGAGAATATTTTTAAATGAAACATTCCTACAAATAATGATTTTGTTTAATAAAAGGGTTAAAATTATCTTATTAAAATAATATTTATTTAAAATAATATTTGTTTTATAAATTATATATATTTATAAAATGCATATCTTTTTATGAATTTTATCGGTCTAATATAATGATTAAATATTGTTATTATTGGTTATATTAATTATAATTATCTAAAATTATAATTATGTAACTATAATGAGAAATACACTAAAAATTCATTCAAAAAATTAATTTTTTTGTTTAGAATCATCAATTTTATTTTATCTTATATATGTTTCTTTAGTGGTATATTTAGCATATTATAATTATGTAGAATAATTAAATGATTCTTTTATATTGATATTCAATCAATTTACATATTATTTTATAAATATTATATGGTAATGAATAAATATAAGTTAATTTTTATTTATAAAAAATTACATTCCTAAAAAATTATATTGATTAAATTAAGTGAAATTATATTAAAATTAATTACAATCAAATTTAAAAATTTAATATAATAAAATTATAATCATACGTTTATTAAACATGTACAAATTTTTTAATAAGTTTATTTTAATTTTTGTCATAAATTTTTTTAACTAATGTAAAAGTTAATCATCAAGGTAACCGTTAAAATAAACTAAATGTATTAAATCATGGAAAACCTCACAAATTAAAATAAAGATAATCTCTATATAGTTTTATAATGGATTTATAAACCACCTTATCTGATACTCATTAATAAAAATATTTTAACATACCTTCCTTGAATATTTAATTTATTTTATCTTCATAATTAACTATTTAATAAAACTTCCTCCCTAATCAACTATAAAAGGACCACTCCTCAATGGAACTCAACACACAATAATTGTTATATGTTTATTTGAACCTCTACTCTAATTATATTCCTGAAAATAATCGGTAATGTTTGATAACTTATGGTCCCAATAACAAGTCTTAAACCACTGATTTAGATGATCCTATATAATATAAAATTCTAGTATTAAATTTTACTATTATATTTTCATTAATCATTATTCATTATCATATTCTTCCATATCATCTTAAATAAAATTTGTTACATTAATGAAATTTTTTGAAACCATTTATATTATTCAAAAGTTTAAATATTTCTATAATTTTTTTTGCATTCAATTTTATTAATGTGTTCTTATTTAGGTTTTTTTTACAATAAACATAAATTATTTTACAAATTTTACTTCATTAATGTCTTATAAAACCGAAACCATATAAATATTTTACAATAATGATTAATTTAAGATGTATTTATAATTACTTAATTTAAATATTTATAATTATACTCGTAAATAAAATAAATTCTTTTTGTTGAATTTATGTTCCCAAAAAATATAATTTTATTCATTCTTTGAAAAATTTTACCTCAAGTTACATAAAATGAATATGGATCTATAGAACTATATCGACCACATGTCGTAAATCTCCATGAACATTTGGGTGGTGTTAAACTCATGAACACAAAATAATCGCTGAAAAATAAAACCTTAAACATTGACTAATTGTATTTATATTGAATACCTAATCAATATATAATTATTTTTCTATGAATACACCATATCACCCACCCTTGGTTTGATTTCTCATGGAGTCCTCTCATAGAAGATTAATTTTCAATTTTCTCTACATATAAACTATTTATTATACTAATTAAATTTAATTTAGTATTATATGGATTTCAAAATTCATATAAATTAAAATATATTAAAATGAAAAGGATATTGTAATAAAGATATAAATAAGTTAGTGACAAAGAAATTAATCACTATTTATATGAGATCATAGTTATTAAACAATTATTATTTAGAATTATTAATTTTTAAAAATAAATCCAATGTTGAGATCAACCCCATACCTCAAAACCACCCCATTTGACGTGTCATTACTCGACATTGCCCCCCCCCATATTTTGGAAAATATCCATCACATAATTAATATAATGTTACACAGACTATCAATATGTTTCATTTTGATGATGAATCAGAAGAATATTAATGAATATGAAGATGAAAATAATATAGAATAAAATTAATCTCTATAATAGTATTTAATAATATTTAAATTGTCAAAAAAGCCATTTATGTGTATAAAATCTAAAATCTATACATCCTCATCAAAAAATTATGTTATTAGCTTTCCATTTTCATTTTTTTGAGAATGAGAATAGTGGGGTAAAAATTTATAATAAATTCAAAGTGTGTAGGATAAAATAATATATATTTAATGTGTAAAACTAATTCAACAAGAATACAATATTAATCTATAGAGACATCTAAATAAATTGACATATCATTTGAAAATAGGGGGAGAAACATTTTTATAGGTAAAATCGGTTAATAATGTTGGGTCCAAAAATTTACTTAAAGATATTATTCTTGGTTATACTAATAAGTGGAATAATTTTTATGTTTTCTATTTGGATGATTTTTTGTCTCTATTGGCTATTGACTGATAAAAAATGAGCTTTATTAGACACTTGTAGCATGGGTTTTAACTAAATTATTCAGAAACAAATTATTTGGACCTACTGAATATTTGAATTGTGATGAGTTAATCTCCCGTGAATTATATCCTTGAATGAGGATAAATTATATAAATACATATTTGATAAAAATTATCGTCAAACACATATCCATATCCAAGTAAAATTTTATCTTATTTATTGAGGTAGTTTAAAATATTTAGTCCCATATTTCAATGTTTATATAGTTTTTCACATATTTGTTTCCTAGATTATAAGCTTAGTTTTGACCTCCAATGTTCGTATTTATTATAGGGTCCAATAAACTATAATTTATTCCAATGAACATAAAAGTATATAGAAAATTAATTTCAAAATATCAATAAGTGTTTACAATATAATGGCTGATAGAAACAAATGATTTTAAAGAATAAAAAATCAACAATATTTTTATATTCATAATTAAGCTCAAATTATTCTAAAAACCTAAAAAAGTGAAAAATGTGATTCATTAGAAAATGTTTGAGAATATAAAAATTGAATTATAGAAATAAAATAATTGAAATTAAAATCTAAATAAATTACTAAAACTTAAAACATTGAACTATCATAGAATCATATAATCCCAGTTTCAAACGAACATCGCACGGTTTAATTAAATACACAAAGTAATTATCACACCCAAAATAAAATATCAATTTTCATACATCGATCAGAATTACCTTATGAATATATGTTAATAAATTTTTGTAAAATCTCATTATAATAAACATGTTAAATTTTATACCTACGTCTATATAAATTTATTCTCACACTCAATTTTTCTTAAATCTAGATATTTTCATTCTAGAAATTACTATGGAACATGAGTTTTGTATCAATAAAACTTCCTTAAATGAATGGATTAGAATTCTAGGAAAAAACCATTCAATGAACTTTTAAACCCTTAAATTTTAAAATATTAAAAGTTAGTGATATTAAAAAAAATACCAATATCTTTTTAATTTCCAAATCAATCTATTTAACCTAGTTTCTTGAATCCCACAATAAATAAATAAAATATAAAAAAAATAAAAACTAAAAAAATAAAACTAAAACCTAAAAAACTAAAAGGAAACACAAAAATAATTATTTAATGAAAATTGAAATCCCCATTAATATAATTTTAAAGTAATCATCATTTAAATTGAAAAATAATTTGAAATATTAGTTTATAAACACATAAAATAATGAAATAAAAAACAAGATTATATTATTTAGTTAAAGCATTATATAAATATCTACGATATGACAAATATACCCCTAGAAATTAATAAAAAACAATGAGAATATTATTTAAATAGAAATATTGAAAAATAAATATGAGGGAAAATATTTCTCGGTTTGAACCCCCATGTGGGTAGTATTTTTTGCTTCATATTAGTAGTTTTATATGTCAAAGAATGTCTGATAGTGGATATGGATTTCATGATTTAAACTTTATATTTTTATTTTTCCAATGAGAAATCATTAAAAAAAATTTATATAATAAATTGATAAGTTATATTATTTTTATATCTAATTAAATCTATTATAGCTTAGAAGGTAGGGAAATGAGATATAATGGGTCCTACACTGCTTTAGTAACAAATATTTGGCATTATGTACATCAACATCCAAGTCCATCTAATGTGATTATGTTATAGAAATTTTAGAAAATGGTATGTTGGAAAATAACTAATCTTGAATATGATTAATAAATAAATATTATTAATATGTTAATGATTAATAAATAAATATTCATTATAAATTTAGTCATCATGGAAATTTATTTCTCTATTAAAATCCTTTTGGAACTCAGTGTGAGCACAAATTTCATTTTTTCCAACTTCCAAGAAAATCCATGTGTTATCCAAATTCGATAATTATGTATATTTGGAGATAATAGTTAGTTATATAGTAATTATATAACATATAAATGAGTTCAAATAAATATTTATCCCACTGCTTAATCTCAGCTTCAATTTCATCTTATTTGATAAGTTTTTCTTATGGTTAGATTTTAAATGTTGGAATTAAGTGTTCAGTATACTATATATTCTCTTAGTCCTACAGAGCCTTAATGTTATGTTCATGAAAGTCAATATATATTTACAAATTTACTATTTTTTCAATGTTGGGATAAAAATTTAATTTTTATAAATATAAAAAATCGTTTTATTATCCATCAAATTCATCATGATCTCCCACTTTCATATCAATCAGAAATTATTTTACTATAACGTACTATATAAATGGTATTCATATGATTGAGACTATCTCAATGAAAATTACATCCTCAAATATTACCTAAATTGATGATTTGGTAAAAATATATATCTTTATTACTCTTCTTATTCCACTTTCTAGGCTTATAAATCCTTCATTGAAGTGATAATATTTCAACATTTTTCCTCAAATATTTTATCATTTTATCATTTTATTGAAATGTTTTCCCATTATAACTATTCCTTACTAGATATTGAATCATTGTTTGTAGAGCAAGAATAAGAAAAGATACTGTAAAATTTTCACTTTATCCATATGATGATAATATTTCATGTAATTCCGTTTTCTTATTTTAGAATATTTATAATTTTTATATTTTTATGGAAAAAAATTAGTACAAGTGGTGAAAGCTTCATAACTAGAATATAATTTATTAGAGTAAATTTTCATAAATATCTAATATATGAATTATTATTTTTCCAATAATTGATCATAGCATAAACTTGAGCATCAATAATTCAACGATGTCACTCAAAAAACACATATTTTCTGTTGTTAGTATTTTTAACTAATTGATTTGCTAAAAATATATATACTAATATAATCAGTTGATTGAAATTTTTCTAATAAAATTTTATAATAATAAGAAAAATAAAATAAAGATCAAATAATTCATAGAAGAAGAAAAAAACTCATATTCGTAGGAATTCATGGTGATGCAATATTGGTTATTTAAAATTATAAATTCTAAATATTCCATCATGTGTAGTGATCAACCCTATTACTCCAAAATACCCATTTTCAGTTTTTTATTACACCATAGTGACTATATAAAAATGGGTTAAACTATCTCACATCATCGTTATGATGAAAAAATGACCCTATGTATCAAATAATATGATGATGGGAAAGAATATTGATTAATGTTAGAAACAACACAATAGTAGAGAAGTATACCACTCTCAAAAATATGATTTGCTACTATAGAAATTGAAAAAATAGAATAAAAATAAATATTACAACACATAAACCCATGCATCACCGCCCCCACCCCAAACGCTGCGGTTAGTTATTTATTTTCATATATTTAAGGATTTTGGTGGTGGGGAAACAAAAGGTAAAATGGAAGTGAATATGGGAATATCATCTATTAGATATTAAAATTTTAAAACAATATTTAAGTATTAAAATACTATACTTATCCACCAGAAATTATAACTAAATGGAAAAAAAATTATAAAGAAGGTGAAGGTACATTTTTATAGGAAAGAGGGGTGAATAATTGTGGATTCAAATCGATCCTTCAAAATATTATTCATGTTTAGAATACTAAATGCTAAAATTTTCTAAATTACTCTTCAAAAATGTTTTTATTCTCTCTTTTTACTGTAGACCCAAATTGATTTTTCCATTAGCCATGTATATTATGATTTATTATTGAATTATTATGAATAACATTTTGTTCTAGTGATAAATTAAAATTCCCATTCATCACTCAATATAATATTTATGACCATGAAAGATGAATAATCACATCAATCAATATTTTATGAAAGTGAACATTAGTATAGTATATATCTATATATCAAATTTCATATTATTTGGTGCAAGAGTTATGCATTTATGGGCCAATACTTCAAAATACCTGGATCTATAGATAGATTTCAATGCTTGAATTATGATATCCTTTTGGATCTCTTAATTTTGGATTCAACACATGGTCCTATTAAATTCAATATATATCCCAAAAAAATGGAAGTCTATGAAAATAATATAATTATATTTATTAGTTTAAAATATTTTTAATCCAATATAGAAAACTAATTAAAATATGGAATTAATAATGAGTCTATTTCAAGATATAGGTAGAATTATTCTAAAAAACATAAAATATGATAATTACACATAAAAAATGGGTGGGATTAAAAACACATAATTAATGAATAGAATGCTTTAAATTATAACCATCATCAAGAAATAATAAAAAGATTGAACCATTGACACCTGAATATTAATTTCAATAATAAATAATTAATATATGGGTACAAATGAATAATAAAAAATTATATTACAAAATTAATTATGAATATGTTTATAATGAACATGAATATGAAACCCAAATATATTATAAAATAATTTAGAGTATATTTGATGAAGCAGATGCTTGACGTATTGGTTTCTTTTCCAATATCACTTTGAATTTGATATTATTTATATATAAATTTCGATGTCAGGGAATTATATGTTCCATACCTCGAAAACACCATCTATTTTCTTCAATAATGGTTATTTTAAAGGTTTTATGTGTATTATTATCATTTTAATTCCCTTGGGTTTATAATTCAATAGAATGTTTTCCAATATATTGAAATGTGATTATCGTTTTTACATTATAAGGAATCATTATCCTCCATGTCCATATTCTTCAAATTATATTATTAATGACCTATTATATACATAAATTATTTCAGAAGTTAATTGCATATCAAATATTAATTTACTCATAATGGTTTTAATAGATTAATTGTAAACACTTTCTATATGATTTGTCTTTTTATTTAATTTTCTTTACAAAAGTATGAAAGTAAAATTCTTTAATAACATTATCCTAATTAGATCTTTTTCTATCCTTCATTATAATATTCATTACAAAAAAAATTTATATGTTTTCATGTTTCCTAAATAAATTTGTATTCCCATGTTTCTCTGAATTTTTATCTTAAAATAAAACATATCAAAGGAAATATTTATTTATTCTTATTTTCCATAAAAAAATTTAATTGTTCATATACAAATGTTTTTCATTAAGGCCAACATAATATAATTATTAATAAACTTCATGAGGTATAATATTTAACGATTTCATCCACCTTCTTTCTTTGTATATATTATGATAATTCAATTATGATGTTTTCATGAAACACTTTTTTTTATCATGGGTTACATAAGCTATGATTAATTTATGAATTTTTCCATGATTGTGGTGAAAAAAATATATTGTTTGTTATTATGTGGTGGGAGGGTCCATTATATTTCTCCAATTCATATAATTAGTCTTAATATCTCATAATATGACATTCAAGGGACATTAGAGTCATCCCAAATATATATGGGACATTTTATAGAAAATATTAAATGTAATAATGACTAAACCCAATCCTCCATGTGACTGTAACTAGAATGTGATAATGGTCATGGTTGTTACCTGAAAAAAAAGAAATTATTTTATGTTCTTATGTATTTTAAACACTCACTTGAAACATTATTATTCTATTTCTATGATTAAATTGATTATGATTATTGACTTTTATCTCTATACCACAATAAAATTTGTTTGATGTTATTATAAAGAATTAAACCATGATTTTGGAATTATTATATATTTTATATTGGGAATGAAACTCTTATGTTATTTATAACATCATTAATTGTGTTCTAAGTTCAATTTTCTCATCTTATGATTAGTTTTGATCACTTATTGATATCTTCAATGTTAACATTTTCAATAAATTTTATAAAAACCTGTATTATGTATCAATTCAATGGGATAATACCAAGATTATTATGTTAGGTATGTCTATATGGGAATATAATGTGAATGTTTTAATTTTAAAATATTGAAATTGTTTTAAATGTGTTTTATATATAACTAATACTTAATTTCACTAAACCTAAATGGTCTAGGGAATGATTTGTTTGAGATTTAATTAATATAAATCTATAATGATTTAATATTAATTTATTATATGTGTTGGTTATCTCAATCCTAAATCACATCTATTTTAAATACCATTTGTTTTCATTGATAAAAAATTTAAATAAGTATTTATATCATTACATGTATTGTAGCAGGAGAAAAATTATCTTCATAATCGATACAATTGATTTGATAGTGTCCTTTTATATAATGATGAGAATTGATTCAAAATAATTCCAAATCCCGCTAATATTTTTTTAGAAAATCACAATTTTTTTCTAATCACATTTGATTGGGTATTGTCTACCAAATCAAAAGATTCATTAATCTAAATTTAAAAGAACACTTCATCAATTATTTAAACCCAATGATCATGATGTATGGATTCATAAAAAATGTTTGGTTCTAGATGTGAAATTAATTTATTATGTTATTAAATTATGAATATTCTTTAGGTTCGCATTATATTGGTGTTATTTGAAAGAATATTTTGTTGATCAAAAAGTTTTCCAATTATATAAAACATATAATATATTTACTAATACAGTTTATCATTGTTGAAAATTTCATAATAAACTAGGGACTTATGAAAATATTATAAATCATCTACAATACTATATTTTTATCCATATTTATATCTTTTGGTGTTATTATGAACAATTAGTGATTATTATGAATATGTTTTATTTTCCAACACAAAGGAAATAATTCGGACAAAATTAGTCTATATCATCTAATTGTACAACAAGTAAATTATTATATTAGGTGTTTCACCAAGAAATATCCCCTCTTTTGGGTCTGTAAATGAACATTCCCATGTTATTTCAATTAATATTTATAAATTATGGGAAGTTTAACACCTTAAAAATCTTTAAACATGTATTTTTATTAAACCATATCTTATAAAGTGTTTTTAAATTAATTAGGAACGATTTGGGAAAACATTAAAATATATAAATCCACAAATGTATCTTGTCTCCAAAAATATTTTTGAAATGTCAAAATCCATTATTATTATTCTTTTTATGTCCATCAATAATTAATAATACCTCTCAAAATTAATTTTTTTCTGGGGGTGGTGTGGAGTGTTATATTTTCCTCTAATCTCATACTTCTCAAAATATGTATTAAACTCTATATTATTGTGTTATAATATAAAAATAATTAAATATAATTGTATAGGAAACTCTATTTGACTCTCAAAAAACCATTAATATTACTTTATTCTCCTATGACATTTTAATTTACTCAGCATTATAAAAGAAACAATCATATGTATAAAATAATTAACAAAAGTCATAAATACATATCTTAATTTGATAACATCAATATCATTAGCTCATGAATATCTTAATAATCTATCTGAATCGGGTTTTTTCAGGAATTTTAACCAACATGTGACTTCTTTTCACCATTTTTTACTTTGTCACATGTAATACAAGTGTTAAGCCTATAACATTATAGCATTGGTGGATTTATCAAAGATTCATGCTTTAAAATCCATGTGATATTATTTTAGCATAAATGAAAAAATCATAAAAATTGTTATCAAATTTTATTCCCATTATATAAGATTGTTGATCTTCAATAATATATAACAATAAATAATTTTCCCTATAACCCTTCATCATAATTAGTTCATCCTTTATTATCTTTAGGACACAATCATTCATTAAAAATAAAATCTCATTTCCCTAATCAAAAATTAAAGAAACGAGAAAGATATTTTCCCTCAATAAACTAATAAATAGAATAAATGTGGATTTATTTTTACCAATATTAGTGTACTAAAATCCTTTCATATTGATTGATCTATAATTTCTTAATGTGAAATATCCCCTGTCATATCATTATATAAATAATAATTGATTTTATTTATTAATCATTTTTTATGAATAAAATCTATCAATTATCCAAAACATGTCGATTTTTTATGACATTTAAGGAACCTCAACCACTGTAAAATTCTCTTTATTATTACTTTTTTGAAAATATTTATAAGAAAATTAATGTAATAGTTTCTATGGTATCATATTCATAATTTATTTTTAATGGGTATTTCATGATCAAACCTCCCACAACACTCTTCAAGGGAATCAAAGTATTTTTTTAATTATACCTCCTCATTCAAATGTTATTTAGGTTATAGTTTTTGAATCTTATAATTAATAACCCTGGATTAAAAAACTCTATTTTATTAGTTTATTGAGATATTATAACAACAAACATAATATTCTGGACTATATATTATTCAACACCAACATCCTTCTGCAAATAAAAATATCATATGATTGAAAATTTATTCTTCAAAATCCCCTTGTTGAATTTACTTATAATTTCATATCCTCTATTATTTTTCAATCATAAAAATATTTGGATTCATATTTTACGATGAAAATTACATTATACTAGGAATAAATTTTATATTCCATTCACACCTCTTTTCATTTGGAGTTTTCAATAATATCATCTAATATAGAAGTGGATGGCTTATCCTTTTCAGGTGGCATAACTATCCAATGCATGCAATTGTATCTGCTTCTACCAATGGTATTGTATGTACATGTTTTCCAAAAAATTATTCTTGTTACCATTGATTAGTCACATGAATTCATTGTGGAATTATCAACATATATTTTTTATTTGTATCTTTAACATGCCTTGTTCACTGAATTTTTATACACCAAAGGTTTGGTATTCCTTGAATAATTTTCAGATTCCAATAGATATGTCTCAGGAACCATATAATATTATTTAAAATAATACTTTTATGGATAATATCAACATTTTAATCTCTTTATTGGAAAATTTCTTTATTTTCTCAACTCATTCAATTTATCATAATCTATATCCCCATAATATCATTCTATTTTGACTTATCAAATGATAGTTTTACTAAATCTCTCAATAAGTTCTTTTTTTTCAATTCCTTTTTATGTTTCCTTTATTATTTAATGAAAACCAATAGTAATAATCTTGGTTAATACTCTCTTAGTATCTTCTCATCACGACTTTATTATTCAGGTTTTAATTATTTTTTTCTACACTCTATGAATCATTTGCATATCTTGATTTGATTCCCAAAAGTTTCTTTCTATTCCTCCTCAATTTATTTTCTCAATTAGTTTCCACATTAAAATATGTGGATTAATGTTGTGAAAAAATATATTTATTATTTATTGAATTATGTTTTACTTTATATTTGAATAGTTTTATAGAGTGTTCTATTCAATTATTTAGTCACGCTAAGTGGGGGTGAATCAGGGGTGACCAATATCAACCGATTAAGTTCGAAATAAATTCCACTCTTCATTTATGTTGATTGAAACTTTATAAATAGTTAGGATTCAAATATTTTTAGTATTATCACTCTTAAATTTTATCTTATAATATGTTGATAATGTAATGAAAATAGAACTCATACATTTTTACAACATTTAGCCTAAATCTGAGAACATACTATTTGTCATGTATACTCCTGTCATGTCATGGATTTGAAAAAATACAATTGTTTTCAATTAAATGTTGAGTGGAAGGTCATTATACATAACTCAATATTTTTAATCCCACAAAATAATTTGATCTAATTTATTTTATATTGACTCTCATTAGTTAATAATGTTCCAAAAACATAATCAGTTCTTCTATGGAAACTTCTTATTAAACTCAAGTACTTTTATGATTCCCATGTTTTACATCTTCAAAAAGTATTTATAGAGAACCCATTTTTTTTCTAATAACAAAATGATATGGTCTTATAATCATTCCTTAAAACAAGATGTTCTAGTATTATCAATTTTATTAGGAACTAAATGTTTTGTTATTCACAACATTCGTTAGAACTAGATGTTTTGAAATTATAGAAAAACATAAACACAACTAAATATTCCATTAAAAAATAATCTGAAACATCATCACTAAAATATTTAATCTCATGATCATTTTTTCATTAAAGGGTTTGAGACCCTTTTATAGACTCAACTAATACGATTAAGATAAATTATTCAAAATATAATATGTCTGATATTTTCATACTTTTATATATTTTTTGAATATAATTAATATTTTCATATAATATAGGAGTAAAAAATATTTTTTAGATCAATAAAAAATTTATACATTGATATATTCTTCAAAATTAATCATTATTTAGTAATTTTTTTCATGAATAATGATAATTGAATTTCTATCTCAAAATCATAATAATTAATATAACACATCATGAATGCAATGCTTGTGAATATTTCCTATTGTATAATTATTTTAAATATTCAATAACTGTATTAAAATAATTATTTATCATTTCCAACTATAAATTTTATTACTCAAATGAAAATTTTTAAAATAATATCGTCCTTAAAATTGTTCTTTTATCTCTGAAACCCATCTTCTAGTACACTTTAATAATAATAAAACATATTCTCATAGGGTTTTTCACATTAATAGAATAATAAAAAGTATCATCTCTAATTTTTATAGTCATTATAATATAGATATAAATAATTAATTTCTCGTATTTTATATTCTATATGTTCATTTAGATATGGTTTCTTCATCCACATCACTCAAAAATAAAATTATACAAATAATTAAACACTTATAATTCCATTAAAACTTCTTATCCCAACTCAAATATTTTTTTATTAATTTACACAAAATATTATTCAAGAATATTTAGGCTTATAAAACTCAATTTTTCAATGATTTTGGTGAATTTATTGGATTTATTTTAAATGTTTACCTGTTTTAGATAAAAAAACATACATAATCTAGACATCCTTGATAGTTGGACTACTATACATCTTTTTTTGTTAATCTAAATTCACCACGTTCTACCTAATATTTTTCTTTCAATAACCGAATATCTCTCTTGATGTACTGTTATATTTATTAAAATTCAAAACACTTCTTGTAATCCATTCTTCTATTTAAAGAAATCGTGTCTGTATCAATACATTCCCTTAGGTAATTTCTATATACTAAATAAATTATTTATCTATAAAATATATCATATGTCAGCCACCCCCAATGTCATGTTTTGGTGATTTTTCATAATCTAGTGACTCGCAAGTTTTTTCTTTTTTACTATGGGACAATCCCCTTCTACGACATAAATATGTTATGATTTACTATATTTCATAGTTTCATCAAAATATCATCTTCTGATCCTATAATGGTTGTTTCATGTTTCATATAGGTGTTATTAAAAAACTTATACATTTCTCACTCAAGTAATGGGAAATAACAAGGATCTATTTCTCATCAATTTACATCATATAGACTAATACTTTTTAGTTATATCACGATTTATCTTCTGACCTCAACAAAAAACTATTTTCATTCGTAAAATCATCTCACTTTCATTAATTTCGTATTAATCTTTCAATAGTGGTGATATATTAAATAATTCATCAGTTTTAACATCCATTAAAATTATTTCATGTGTGAACACCATTATTTTGTATATATTGTTTATAATAATATTGTCTTCATAAACTACATGAAATGTGAACTACTATCAAGGAGTACTCAAAAATCATGAATGATACATTGTTTTATAATTTCTTTTGTACATTGTAAAAAAATACATTAGTATAAAATGTTTTTTTGGAACATCATCATCATTCAAAAATTTTGTTTTATTCTCACTTTAAGGAAGAAATATTCTTCTCGTTATTTGAGAACTCAAAATATTTTTTGAATGCATGCAATTTAAATTATGATGACAGAAGCCTTTGATGATCAGATATCATCAACTCATCCATCCATTTCTAGCGAACCTAGTTAATGTGATTCTATATACAAGATATTTTATATTTAACAAAATTTTCATTTTACTTATGTCGTAAAACATAATTTAATTATCATCAGGATTCTATGGGATTTTCATATAAACATTTGTATTTTTGATGAATTCATTGGTTCCATCATCAAACAGAAATCCCATCATCTCAATGAAATTTCATTCATAATATATTTTACTAATTCCTCTAATTTTTAATGTTTCATATATATATAATTATCTCATTATTTCATTCTTTATATATTAGTAGTATTTAATTCTAATTTAAATTACTTATTAATGGTCTTACATCCAAGGAATTTTATCTATTCAAAATTTTTAGAGTTAGTTATTTTAATTTTTGAACACCTATATTAATAAGATATTTTATATAACATAGTCATTGACTTATCAATAATGTACTGAGAATAAATAAAATACTTCATCATCATTATTAGATGGGTACTTCAATTTTAAAATTTGGACAAATTGTCAGTACCAAATTATATTTACAATAAATAAGTTTATCCCCTACTAATTGAAGATAAATTCAATGATTTAAATTTTGGGGATATTCATCATCGGTTTTCATTCGCCCATAATGATCACAATTTTAATCTACCTTATTAAAATCCTAGGACGAGGGAGGAACATTAATCACCCTTATATTTCGTCTCCCATATTCATTCATTGTATTAAATATAAACCTTGATTTTATTATGCGAACGATAACATCACTTTCCTCAAAAAATAAGATACTAATCAACCAACTATGTTTCTACATGAGATATTCTCAATGTTGGAAACAAAGTTGATTTACTCAAAAGTTAATGTTATACGTAAAATTTAATAAGTTATTCCGACATATAAAATATCATCTTTTGTGGTTAAGGTTATTGGATTTGTTTCATTCAACATATAGTTCCATATCCATATTAACAAATTTATCAAAGAGTTTAACCATAAAACTACAAGTCTATCACCTTTTACAATTTTTTATACATTTTAATAAAAACTATAAACTCATCACTTTTTTAATTAAAAATATATTATAATGTGTATAGAAATATATTAACATACCCCAAGATGAAAATATATTAATTTACTTGGATATTCAATATCCTGAACATCATTAACAACATATGGTGATTATCTTCTCCACATAGGTAATGTTCATTTTAATGGAACATTAAAATTCTCATTTATAAAAATTAGTTATATAGAATTTTCATCTTTATTTCAACATAATTATGTTTCTAGAATCCTCAGAATTCTTTTTCAAGCATAATCTCCCATAAATATCCCCACATTTATCTCTATTGTTCAATTAATACCATTAGTTTATAAGAAGTAATGAGATGGGTATTCCATTCTTCATTATTTAGAATTGCAAGGTGGGGATAGATTTCATAGCCTGGAATTGTTTTTTGAAATCCACATTATTTTTCTTCATGTAGTCCCCTTATATTTTAAAGTATTAATCTTCTTGGGGGGAATATATATCTTCTTCTTCCTTTTATACTTCTCTTTATGTACAACATTCATTAGATCATCGTCTAGAAATGAACATGCACCTTCAATTTTTTTTCATACAAACTCATTTCTTCCTCATGATGTTTTTAATATACAACCAAGAATATAATTTAGAACAATTTTATCCTTCTTCTTCAGATGATATATTTCTTTCACCACAACCGTTGTTTCCACTAAATATTTAATTTTTTTATTTTATTATTTTCTACAATCCATGTAAACATGTTATTTTTCTTATGAGTGTGACATAATTAATTAGATATTGAATGTAAATTATTTTCATACATTATATTACTGCTCTATTTTAACTCCCACTAAATTTAAAACTCTTCTAAGTCGGTGTCATTCACAATTCCAATCATTTTTTGTATCTATTAGAATAATTCCGTTTGTTGATTTTAGTTCTTCCTTTAACGTGAATATCCATGGTTTACATACTTAATTCTATGAGCTGTACTTTCATGTTGCAAAATTAGAATATATTATTTGGTATCAAATATTCTATTAGGTTAATATCATGTGAATGATTCTTTTAATATTCATTTTTAATATTCTCCAATGTATACATTCCATATATCTTCCTTTTATTTTTATTTAGTTTGTTTGTTCTTTTTATAGTAGTTATACATTAGTTATCCCTGGAACATTTATACTAGAAATCACTATAACACAAAAACATATTTGACAATTTATATATAATTTTTTATAATATTAAAATATATTGTATGTCAAAAAAATTCCATTTCATATGATGGTGGATTTTTTATTCCAAAATTTCAATTACCTTCTAGTTTTCAAATTTATTATGGAATTTTAATCTTCGATGCATTGTAATATTATTCCATCAATCGATATATATGCCTTTTAATAGTAAACACCACCAAAATTAGCCAATAAACTTTATCTTATTACTTTTATATTATATTAATAATGCTGGAAGTGTATTCATTTCTTTTAGTTTTCGAAACATCCTTCTATATTCCTTATGAGGACTACATATTCACTTAACCCTTTCTTAATTTTTGAAATGTTTTTTTAGTGATACCTATATTTTTGGTCACCCATTTATATTTGGTATTTTTATTGTTACCAACACCATTTTTTTCCTAAAAATTGTGTTTACCTTTTTCATCAACATTTAAATAGAGGAAACTTATGATGTGTCACATTCATCCTATTTCTAGACTAAGTCATTTGATATGTAAAACTCTAATTTCAATAATATATTGAGACAATTATTTTGAATTAATGTAAATATTTAAAATGAGAATATTCTATGTTTCTTATATATATTTATAACTCAAGATAGTTTATAATTAAATTTTTTTCAAAACATTAAATAATTTCACCTTTTCTATACATTCATCAATTAAATTATGAAACTTCTCTTCATGAATCCCCTATTCATTAAATATTAATTTGATAGGATCTTTTATTTCCCTAGTCGGGTACTCTACAAAATTGTTCATTATTTGAAGTAAATATTATTATGCATGGAGAGGTTTATATAAAACACTCTTAAATGTATTTTTTCCATAAGAAATAATTTTTTCTCTTATTCTATGTGAATCAATTTTTCTTTTCAATGTAGAACCTATTATTCCTTTTTATTCAATATGTTTTGTGAAATTTGTAGGAATATATAATTTATTAGCCAACGCTTTTTCCATTTTCAACATGAATTTGATTTTTATTCTATGGGATATATTCTATCATATTTTAATGAATATATTCCACTAACAATAATATTTGGTGGTGATGGATGCTACATTCACTAGTCATTATGGTAAAAACGTATTAACATTTCATATTCCATATTTTTATGATCCAGTAATGTTATTACCAATTCATCAGTTTTTAAAATATATGGATTTGGATCTATTATATTAAGATCAATAATTCATTTCAGGACCTCAAGAACATACATCTATAGAACATATAAATAAACTATTATTCAAAATACTTGTCTTCGAAAATTATTATTTTTTCAAATAATAAAAATATTCCCTTGCAATAGATCATTCAAAAACAATTAGAAAAAACATATAGATCTCATCAAATTAAATATATTTGGTGATAATAATTTAGAGTAATATCTCATTTTTTATTCCATACTATAAGTGATTTAAAGTTTTCATCTATTGGGGTTTTTCATTTTTCAATTTTTGGTTTGTCATTGGATGTGGTGTCGGCATAAGTCAGTTTGGGTGAAACGACGTGGCGGGCAGTGGTGAAGGCCCTGGTTTGAGGTATCCAACTCGGTGACAGTCTTACCATTATTTTATCAGGAAAATGCCATATTTTCTTTTTTCTAGGGCCAGGAATCCATCATTCTCTCTCAAGTGGAGTTGCACGATGGTTTTCAAGGTTATTAAGGAATTGTGATTGACCAGGAAACTTTGGGAGGTGACGGTGATGATGATTGGTCAGAGAGGGTGAAGTGATAGTACTGTTCATATTGTTTGGAGTGATAGTGGTAGATAATCATCAACTATGGGAGTAAATAAATAGGGATGATGATGGTTCAAAGTCCATGGTTTCTGGTGGGTCTCAATGGAGAGGTTGGTGGATCGTGCATTGATGACAATGACGTAGGTGATGAGATGATCATGGTAGAGGTGAATGGTTCGAGGTGATCAGGATGGTGATGTGTTGATGGTATTTTAGGGCAGTTAGAAGTGGTTTGGTCCCATAATGTTTAATGCTTTTCCATCTTTTTATTTTAAGTTTTTAATAGGTTCTATTGTGGTGGAAATGTGGAATGAATTTTTGTTGGTGCACATGGTGGATTTATTTTTGTATGTTTTCATTGAAGTATTTTTGGGGAATGTGATGGTGACAATGTGAAATTTTATGTATGGTTCTCACCTACCCATAAACTGGTTTTAATAATGAAAAAATGGATTGTATATAGGTAGGTGTATTGAACCACATTCATCAATCAAGATGTATAGATCATTAGTTTGATCCCTAAAAATTATTCCCTTTTGATAAGTTATTAATGTAAAATGCTTTTAGGTATATTCATAAGGTTCATTGACAAAATGAGAACTTAATCCTTTCTATTTTCAATTTCATCGAGTTATATATTTTCTACAAATTATTTTGTTTCCAATTACTAGTAGTGTTGAAAGTTATTATCCCAGCACCGAAGTGTTCATTACACAAAATAAGTCTCTCATATTTATCAGAAATTAAATGTAAATAGTTCGAAATGTTCCATAAACATAATCAAGTATTTAATAAAAAATTATTCATTAACTAGAGTACATATACATCAGCCTTTTTGTACATCCTATGAAAGTAATTTCGATGCCCTCGATGTATTCTTTAGAAACTGATGTTATGATATTCTAAAAATTCATCAAACCATAAAATTGGAGTATTTTCATCTTTCCTCATAACAAAATTTCCATTACTCTAAACATTATTCAAAATCTGATGTTCTTGTCTTCTCAAATAAAAATAAATGAAATATATATTCTTTGACCACTCTAGATAGAAACACTCTCAATCAAATATTTAATCTTATAGTAACTTATTTTATCTAAATAATCATGGATTATTATATTAAATCAATGGTTCCTAATAGGTTCAGTGATTCAAAATCATCAATCTCATAGATTTTATCACTTTTTTATGAATACCATTAAAACTATTTGATAATTAATGTGTCTACAATATTTTTCAGATCTCAATAAAATTTGGTAATTAAAAACTTCCTCAAAACTCAATAAGAATAAAAAACATAATTTTATGAATACATAACAATTATTATCCATCAAGGAATCATTATAATTAATTTATCTTCACATGAATGTCGTTTTTCTTAATATTTTGTGGTCTAATAACTTCTGAATTCTTAAAATAATATATTGTAATCTTTATTATACTTGTTGAATTAGGCATGTATTTCTCCCAATTAAAAATTCATAAGATAATACCCTCCTTCTACTTTTTCCTTGATCATATAGGCCATTTCGTGATCCACTTTAATCATGATAAATTATATTAGCATGATGATTTTTCATATTGAAGGAACGAGAGAAAGTATCATTATAATTTTATCTAGTTCTTTTCATATAATATTAAATATTTTATTACACCTATTTTTCATTTTTCATTTTCTATTAGACATTAATTTTTCATCCACGTCACTCACACTCACCATTAACAACCTCCCAAAAAAATCAATTTTGTGGATATTTTATATAGAATTTTCTTTATCTAAAATATCATAAAACTAAATTTCACTCTACATTAGGTGATTTTATTGGTTCTGTTGAATAGTATAAATTATTTTATAGATACACACTCACATATTTTTGTACATATTATTTACTCAGACTATATTATATTTTCTTCTAATAAACCCAATTAGTTTGGTTGTACTTTATCATCTTCTTCAGATAAATATACATGTTTTTTTATCATGTTGTCATTTTCTAAATTAATAAATACTTTATGTAATATCTATTCCTTGTGATGAAAATATATTTTGATCAATTCGTTTCATCTTATAGATTTCCTCATACTCGATGCTTCTAACTTCATGATAATATTACATAAACTTTCCACTCTTGATGAGTTCATTCAATAAGTTCACATGTTTCAGTGACTCGCTATTTTACGCTATTATAATATTAAGTGATACCCTTCTATATAATTGATAGGTTCTACATAACTTTATTCTAAAGTGAATAATAATTCTATCTCATGATCTTTTCATGTTTTTTGTATATTTTTTATATGTTTCAAACCCAAACACATACACATCACTTACTGGTTATGGGAAATAATAACTCATTATTTATCAAGAACATACTATATAGAGCCTAATCATTTTAGTGTATTCTTGATTTATCTTATAATCACAACAAATTGCATTTTTACTTCTTACAATTATCTCAAATTCCAGAATCCATTCTATTTTTTTAATACAATGACTCATTTATGAATATTATAGTTATCACTTCATTTGAATGTGGTGTATATCCAAAAGCTATTATTTATTTTGTGTATAACATTGAACCATTTCACACTCACAAACTACATTTGAACTTTTTTCATGTAATTCATAAAAAATCACACAGATTATATTTTTATAATTATTATTTTACAGTTCATAAAATATCACATAAATATACTCTATTTTTTTAACTAGATCGTCCTTTTATATTTATAATATATTATTAATTTATTCAATGTTCATTCTTACAGTGGTTCAAGAGCTCATCATATGACTGGAATGCAAAATTTTTAAAACATTCACCGATTTCTCATATTACATGTCACATCCTATCATGAGGTATATTCTTTTTTTTATATTTTTGATGGTTTATTTTGGATTTAGGAATATTCGGTAGTCTATTGGTAAGATTTAAGGGGGTTTTATGATTTGGATGAAACATGGGTTGGATCACAACTATGGTGGGAGTCGTGTTGTTCTTATTTTTCTTATATGTAAAATTTCATGAGCCACAACCTGCAATGTAGGTTGTGATCCTTTGTGTTGACTATTTTTTGTCACCCAATATAGAATGACCAACAAACCACCCTATAAGTGTGGTGTAGGCCCTGAAAAAACCAAAACATTTATGGTCTTGGGTTTAGGTGAAATTTTTTGGGCATGTTAGGCATCTTGATGGGGGGAAAATAGGATCACCACATGTATGGTGAACTTACACCATATTGTTGTATCCTCAGATGGGGTATTTTAAATGTTTTAATCGAAATAAATTTTATTGGGATGTAATTAATATTATTGACTGACACATGGTGAATCATTATTAGGGCTATTTTAGTACAATCATGACATAGATCTTCATCTTTTAATCTTCTAATTTTTATTAAATTTATCAGATTTCAAATCTAGCTGATTATTGTGGATTTATCTGGACGATACTTGCACATTTAATATTCTATAATATGTGTTTTGGTTCTTCTAATATCAGTCCTTGTTCTTCACTTTTTTGAGATTAGTTTAAGGGATATATAGTTCATATTTCCTTGAACACATGATGGGAAATATTTCAGTACAAAATTTACATTGTCTCCATTGATCATTTAGGTGTTTATTACTAGTTTAGTGATAAAAAATCCATGTTTTTTGACCACCTGTTTCATTTTTTGGTTTCCTCTTTTTTTATGTATCATGTTTTTGTTGCTATTATGTTGTGAACCCAATTTTGAGATATGTGGTTTATAATAGATTCCCTATCAGTTGAGATATCTGTTTCATGTTTGAATTGATATTTTTTCTTAAATTTATATCCAAATAATGATTTGGTATGTTTTACGATATTTTTCAAATGTAATTGTGTGTGATGAAACCTCATTGTAAATAGATTTTGATACAATGTCTTTATTGTTGGAAGATGATTTTTAATTGAAAAAGATTATTTTTAGAATAATTTTCATGAATCTTGAGAAAGAAATTCAAGAATTCTTTTTTGTATTTGAAATTAAATGAATTATTTTAAAATGTATAAAACTTGTTGAAAAATAATTGATGTTTTTTAAATGAAATTGCATGTTTGAACAGTTTATTTGTGCATTCTTGAATGATTCTTGATGAAAAAAAATTTGATATGAATAATATCCCATAGTTAGATTTCTTTGAATCACCTAGGTACCTTGGTAGTTAGGTGGTTAGTCCTAGAAAATAATGATATTTCAGTAATATCTCTACAAATAAATAAAATAAATATACAAATACTATCTGGTGTTTGATGAGGGATAAGGTAAATTCATTATGGGATACCTTTATTCCCCCTAAGTTCAAGATCAAGTGTTTTGTTCACCCTTGGATTAGTATTTCAATAAGTGTGTGAGGTTCTTTAGCTTTGATCTGACCAACTGTGTGGCTTATAACCATGAGGATATGATTGAAAATGAATTATTTCATGCCAATTTTTTTAAAATTTTATATTTATTTGTTCTTTGGATGAGATTATTATTATTTACTATTTTGATAGAAATGGCTATTTATTACAATTTTATAATTTCCATTGAAATGATTTGAAAAAGATGATTTACTATGACTTGTTGAAAGACTTTCATGAAAGTGTTTATTTAAATTGGGAATATTTGGATTATTTAATATGAACTGGTAATGAAATTTCATAGGTGCATTCCTATTAGAATATTGTTTCTCACACCATCTATATACCTTTCTAAATATGTAAGATTTATTTTTATAGGTCTACGAAAAGGGAACTAGTTTCGTTAATATGGTGGGTGTTCTTAATTTGCAGGAGCAGGAGAGTTGGTAGTGATTTGAGGAGTATGTGATCCCTTCAATTCGAGGAGTTATTGTAATGATTACACTATTGGTTATGTAATATCTAGGATTGATATTCTATTATAGGTTTTGTACTTATATATATTATGGTAATTTTTTCTTCATTACTATTTTTTTTCAAAAAAACTTTTAATATATTTTATCCGAACTTTGATTTTTTATTATGATTATCATTTTCAAATTATTTCCATTAACATTTTTTAATTCTATGGAATTAACTGCCAGCCTTTTGGGATTGAGGGATTCCCTTTGAATCATGTTATAAACAATTCAGGTAATGGTTTAGTGGGTTATTTATATTTGGTTCTTCCAAATTAGTATCAATGGGGTTGTGTCTCTTCTTGTATTCAATAATAAATTTTTATGTCTTGGAATATAAGATATTGGATTTTATACTGTTATGCGGTTGTTTACAGGGGTTTACCTCATGATATATCATCATATAAAGCCACATGTTACCATTGATGGTTGGGAAAATGTATATTTGTGTAAGATTATTGATTTTATTCTAAACTTTTATAAAACATTGATATGAGATTTGTGTTTTCCAAGATGAATTTTTACAGATATAGTTAAGTTTATCATGTGTCTTGACTAATGTTACATTGTTATCTATTGATTTTGTTTAACTATAATCCCCAAAATAAACATCCAACCAAAATTACAGAAGGAGATGCTGATGAATTATAGTAAGAAAACTCTCCAGTTGGCATAATCCTCATTGAAATAGAAGTGGGTATTTTCTAGGCCCAGGTCCAAGGAGTTATGCCTATCCTCGTTGAACTTGAATAGGCGTAATGTAGAATGTAAGATATTATAGATCCAGGCCATGAATTTCTTCATTGGAAACCACCATCATTCCCATGGAAGAGTGATCCTTATGAGGAAAATGAATCATTGGGAATGATTCAGTGGCTATTTGATTTCTTTGATATTTTAAGTTCTATTAAGGTTAAGAGTGTTATCTTCATGCTTGATGGGCCTAGAAGAAGATGGTGGGATGATAAAGTTTAGTCAAACTAGAATTAGGGACAAGAGTTTAGAGACATAAAGATGCTTTTTAAAATTAAATTCAATCTATATTTAACGGTAATGATAATGTCCATGGATTTTATCAATTTTCACCGCGGAGGTTAGAAAATAACATAGTATGCACTTTTTTTTATGATGTTTTTTAGTTTTCAACTAAGGTGTTGTCAAATGAGAAGCTGATGGCCTATAGGTTTGCCATTGGACTTTAATTAGATATTTAATATCATGTATTATTGTTGAATATTACCTCTTTTATTAACCTTCTATATTGGTCTATGACGGAATAAATTGTTACAGATGGAAACTCAGTATTAACTAGTATTTTTATTACTCCTAGTAGTAGATTTAGTGCTTCCTTAAGGGGATGATATAATTAAATGATCATCATAGTGGAAACAGTCATGGTTCTCCTCAATATAAAACCATCATATTATCTAATACAATGTGTAGTAATAGACCGTTGAATTTTATCAAATGTGGACAGGTTGGGAACTCAAATTGAGTTATCATAGTGGCACCAAATATTTGTAGTTCATCTCGAACTATAGGACATTGGAAGATGTTTTTCCATTATTTTTATTACCTCATGTAATGGAAAAGGATTGTTTGTACCAAGAGGATATGTAGTATAGTCTCATGGTTATAAGTATATACCATTACTATTTATTCATATATAGTGACTACATTATCTTATTATAGTTTCTCTCATTATTTCATAGACACCCAAACTATAGATTTATTAACTATTAGAATAAATCTCATGCCTTATGTGGTAGTAATTTCCATTGCAATTAGGATAAAGATAGAAACTTTTCTTTGATTCCCCTATTATTCTTTTTAATTATCATATTTTGATATCATATATGATTTTTATTTCATTATGTCATACCCTTATATGTTTTTCATAGAATGGACTGATTGACTTATCATAATTCTTGTGTTAACTATTATCATAAATAGATTTTCTTTACAACCCCAGATAGGGAGTTCCATGTTTTCTAAATTGAATGGAACCTGAGTTCTAGCTGATCCTTCCCTCCTCTTAAAGATATGTGTAGAATGATATCTTTTTTTCTATTTAAATTGATCTGTAAGCCTATGTTGTTGAATTACAACCCATAGTTATTGGATTTCTAGAATTTTTTCATCAGTATTTTCACAAATTCTTGTGGTAAGGGAGGCAGAATTTTCTATAAACAATGTTCCAAGCACCCATTCCATATCTTCTAACTCTTATTATATAGAACATGATATACTAAATGAAATTAATAATTAGATTGTTAAATTGATATCCAAAGTCTTCATTTGACACAATATGTCCCCTTGGGAAACCCTGGTGCTTTATTATAAGATAATTATTGTAACCCTTTCTTCTTTGGCGATTCTCAAAATACCAACTGGGTAATGATCATTAAGAAGTAACAATTCTTCAACATTAATTATTCTATTTATCATATTAAATGGAATGGTGTTTCTTTGAGATTTTCCTTTTTATAGGTTACCACCAACATAATGTTAAAGAGCTTAATATTCCTAAGACCATTATTAAGAGTAGGTATGGCCAATATGAGTATCTTTTTATACCATACGATTTGATCCACAATATCGCTATGTTTATGGAATTACGGAACATTATTCTCCACTAGTATCTCTACTCTTGTATGGTCTTATTTTTTTATTAAATCACGGTTTGTTAAAAAACTGCTGAGGATCATTGACATCATTTGAATTTATTTCTAAACATCTTTATAAATCCATGAAATTATACAAATATATTAAAGTGACAATTCTATATTTATAAAATGAAGTTATTAGGGAATGTGGTCTCATACCATTGTCATCAATTTAACCTAGAAAAGTGGAATCTATCATTTCATTGGATAAAATATATGATTTTTTGTGATTTTGAACTTATTTGGTTTCATAGAGTATTACCATTGATTCATAAAATAATTCATCAATATAGATTTACTATTGACCGTTATCACTCAAAACATGAAGTGAATTTAATTTGGGATTTGATATTATATACTTCCTTCAATGAGATAATGTTACATTTGTCTTTATCACCAATGATTAATTTTTAGTGGTATGTTTGGGATATGTTGTAATTTTTGATCTTCTAGATCTTGTTTGGGTTTCATTCTCATGAATGGGGATTATGTGGTTGAAAATGGTTATCCTTTCATCGTTCACACAAGAATAAATATCCCACCAATGAACTAGTACAAAAAGATAAGATAACCTACCTTAATAGTTTGTGAAATTATTCTTTTGGTAACTAAGTACTATTTTCTCTGATCACAATATCTGTAGTTAAATCATGTCATAAAATGATTTAAATATTCATCAAAGGTGGTGGGTTGTGTAACTCCATTATGTTGGATTTTAAATTTAATATAAAACCAGATGGGGGATCATTTTCTTAAATGATATTATTATGAAGCTACCACAAATGGTTTTAATAGCGTATTTAAAGGAGTGGAGTCTCATGGAACTATTTTCTCACATACATTTTGGAGTCTATGAGCATATGAGTAGTATTGTTATATAATGTGTTGAATTTACACCATCTACTTTTGAGATTATACTCTTTGAGATTCATCTTAACAATGACTTCCAAGGTAATATCAACTCTTTATATAATGGGGAGACAATCAGTGATGGATCACTATATCTAGTGGGTTCCTTTCCTTCAGGAAACATTATTTTTTTTCTCCATTTATAAGGAAGGATGTGAGGGGGTTATAATTATACCCAAGGGAAGTATCACATAATAATGGCTATTTTTTTGATAGTAGGTTTCATTTATAGTGGATAGGTATAATGTAGGATATCACAAGTATTTATACAACTTTTATAAAAAATCAGTATATCAAATATAACCATAATTAGGCTTTGAATATAAATAAACCACATCTCTTACAAACTTGGGAATGATATAAGATATAAAAATACATAATTTTTTATTTCTTTCATACTTCACGATAAAAAAATTAACATTGGGTGGTGATTTGCTTATTTAACAAACCAACTCACTTTATTTCTATTCATTATACAACTAAATTTTAGGGTTGGGGATATCTATATGTGAAGGAGAATATCTTGATTCAATGATTTTTATATACCATTGTATTAGATAGAGATAATGGTTTTACATATCTATTTTGGTGGGGCATAAGTGAGGAAATGATATCCCAAGTCATGTTGAGCATAACATTCCATCCTCAAATAGATTGTCTCATGGAATGAAAAATACGCATTCTGAAAAAAATGATTTTTCCTTGAATCCTTACCATTGGAGAATCTTCTAATTTTCATTTGGTTCTGATTGAGTTTTCCTACAATAATATATATGACCATCTATTAAAAATGGATCACATTGTGCTCTTATATAGTCGGCCTTGTAGATATTAACTTTCGTGGTTTGAGACTCGTAAAGCTTCCCTAGTGAGCCCTATCTTGGTCCATGATATGATGAAAACATCAATGTGATTCATCATAGGTTGGTAGTGGATTATAGATGGTATAAATATTATATAGATCATTGTTAATTTCTATTTGAGTACATGGTTGGTGACCATGTTTTCTTGACTATCTCTCCTTGACATTGTGAGTGTTTAGGAAACAATGAATGTTGGTAACAATATATGTAGAACTTGTGACCTTTCTATGATAATTAGTTCATTGGCCTACTTTTTTCCATTACACCATAGATGAAATCTATCTATAACATGTTTCAAATGCTACGAATCATGAAATATCTTTGAAACAAATCTCATGTTTTGAATTTGGAAGACCATTATATTGAACATAATATTACCATGACTGAGAAGATAATATATTTTTTTTGATTCTCAAGAGACCATTATTTATAGAAACTCATTACATTGGTCAAAATTTTCTGGCATAATATTTTAGACTCTTAATAGACTTGGGAGTGGTAATCATTGATGGGGGAGAAATAGACTCATATCATTTTAATTATCCCTTCTTCAAGATTCATTTTAAGGAACATAAATTGAGATAGTGGTGAGGTTTTCACATACCTACTTGATATTTCATTTTATATTGTGATTTGGAATTATTTATTCTAGATTCAATAAGCTTTATTTGTGTCTTGGAATAATTAAAGGGAGTTTTGGAACATTTAGTGTAACATGGGTAGGACCATGGTAATGGTGGGTTTCATGGTGTTGTAATGAGGCCTCTATGTGAAATGGTCTAATAATATATACCGAATGTATATCATGACCTAGGGAATGGAATTTTGGATGTATCCCTATGGTCAAAACCATTAAGTGAAACCATGGGTGTTTTAAAGGGCTTGGTAATACCAAAATGACTATGGTCTTTGGGATATGTCATGTTTACTGGATGTGTAAGGAATCTTGCAATGGAGAACCCACGACCACCACCGGCATGGTGAACCTATGCTACACAATCATGTATCCTAGTTTAGAATTTAAAATGTTCATATTGGAATCCCATTTTAATGAAGAATTAAATTTTTTTACAAAAATGGAGACATCATTATAAGGGGTACATTAAGGTTATCATGACTCATTTTTCATATATTACGCCTCTCATTTTCATTCCATTTCTAGGGTTTCCAATATAAATGAAATTGGAGGAAATAATGGTATGATCCATGTGCGTCCTTATTTCGATAATATTTTTATTTTTTCAAATCATACCTATAATTAATCTTACAATTTATGAGATCAGTGTAACAGAGATAGAAGAGGGTTTTAAATGGTTGTTTATTTGGAAACATGGTGGTATGTAATTACCTTTCTCACATTTCATCTCAAGGATTCTATTTTTTAGTCTTTTGTTGTGAAATACTTTGATTTGTAACTCTTCCTTCTATTTTAGGGTTCTTCTTTTTTGTTGGTTTTGGGTGACATTATTATTTTCATGACAACGAAATTATTGGGTAGAAGTGATCATAATATCTTCCTTATCGTTTGAAACCACTAATTTTTTTATATGAATGGAATCATAAATTGAATTACAAATCATGATTTCAAATTCCTGATGGATGATTTAAAATGGAATGGTGTGTGTTAAAACTTCATTGGAATCAGATTTTTAATTAAATTGTTGATTCCCATGAAATGATTTTGAATTGAAATGGTTTATTTGATGAATCACATTTATCTTTCATGAAAATGAATTAAATGTTTTAATTATTTTAAATGAAATGAATTTTTTTGAATGTAGTAATATGTGATGAAAAAAATTTAATATTTTATATTGAAATTAAATATAAATTTTCAAAACAAGACTTGGTAATACATGAACTGTTATTGGTAAAACATATTTGGGATGAATGAGTTTCCCCTATTTTGATTTTATTGAAGAACATGTGAGATTGGGTAGTTTGTTTTGTGGTCCAGGATAATCTCATAAAGAATGTATTAGCTCTATCTATAATTTTAATTATTGTGGTAATGATAAATATACTTTAGTGGATAGAAGTTTCTTCGTTCATTATTGTGGAAACATATTCTACAAATTCTTATATTCTAGCATTGTGTGCACTTATAGATTCATATTTTATTAATTGTGTGAGGTCCATTTGGGATGATTTGACTAATATTGGGGATCATAAATATGGGGTTATGATTGAAAATAAAATTTTATATGTTAGTGTTTAAAAAATCTATATTCATTCTTGTTTTAATTTGGACACTTATTCAAGCATGTTCTGATGGAAATTCTTATTTGTTTCTATTTTAAACATTTTCTTTAAATGATTTGAAAAGAATTATTTATTGGGAATTTTGAAAATATTATCATTCCATGTATTATTTAAATTTATCAAATGTTGTTTATTTGATTGGTAAAACATTTGAAATTTATTTGTTGGGATGTTATTGGGTTAATGTTATTCACATAATATATTTTTCTTTGATAATATATATACATTAATTTTACTATTCATGGAAGAGGATGGGAAACACTAAGAGATGGTGGGTGTTCTTGTATTCTAAGATCATGTGAGTTGGTGGTGATAGGTATATTTGATTATCCATATATTATGAGAAGATCTTACGATGATTTGGTTGTTGGATATCTAATGTCTTATATTTATGTTCTATTATGTGTTTTTTATCTACCTTGTGGTACTTTTCTCTTGATCAATGTTTCATCCTACCAACATTTAATGCATTCTTATTTGTTTTATTCATTTTATATGGTGGTTATTATGTTAAAATAATCACATTTCATGTTTCTTGATGATAAGGCTCTAACATCTATCCCATTCTGATCGGTAAAAACCATTAGTCCATGTTAGGGGTAATTTAGGTAGTTTTTAGTAGGATATACAAGTTTGATTGGGACACTAAATCCATTTTTTGATCATTCCATCATAGTAGTCTCTAATGATTATAAATCATCATCTCTTAATTTTTTTATGATTACCATAAGTTTTTTCATCTACACACATTATCCAATTAATATTATTTATTGTTCATATTTCATGTGTTCTAGTACATCATCTGAATATAATTATACTTTTATGTTATATTATTCTAGACATTTTCATGTCTAATGAATTCTATAGTTCCATCATCATCCAAGAAAATCAAATTCTCATCCCACAACACTGAAAAAGCATTTCATTACATGGTAAAATTTTTATATTGTCTTCATGATATAATTATTCTATGGCTTTATTCTTAATATTTTATCTGTAGTTACATCCACATTCATTCATCTACATGTATTCCTCCTAACCATGATTTGTCTCCATCTATAGTATATATAATTTTGGTGACAGTACAGTTATAATATTTATAGAAAATTCTATTTTACTAATATTTACTCACTGAACTTTTATTAATTCATTGTCAAAAAAAATTTCAGTCGTCAATAAATGATGTGTACTTAACTTCATATATTCTATATACTTTTCATATTGTTATTCCTAGATGATATTTTAGTCTGATAGTATTTTTCCTCCACTACTATCTTCATAGATAAAACTACTAAAATTAATAAATATATTCATAATTAAGGAATTTAAATTTTATATTGCCTCAATATTTACCCTTTCCATATTGGATCCCTTTTTTAGAATAAAGAGATAAATTCAAGAAAGTCTTGTAATCACCATTGGTATAATGTTATATATCACGATACATCTATAAATCAAAATAATTATAAAATTTAAAAGTTTTTAATTCACATTCATTCTCGATATTTTTATTTATATTTATGTTTTGGTGTCTTATTATTTCATATTCGATTATGATATCGCTATGTTTGTCAAAAACCAACTCATACAACTATTGAGCCCAAGGGAAAAAAATATTTAAATTGACTTATCCTCTAATATTATCATTATCTTCTCTATAATGATAGTATATTTATGAACTTAATAATATATTAAAATAATTAATATATTATTCTTCACTAAAACAATGACTTCATTAATCAAGTAAAATTATTTCATTTCGATGTCTTCAATCTGATCTCGGTAGGATGATAACTAGGGATCATTCACTTTCTTGTATTCTTGTTAAATATAATAGAGTTTTCCCAAGATTCTATCTACTAACATCATTCCCAAAAAAAATAAGCAATTAATATGATATTCATGAGTATAATGCCTTATGAGTCCTCTTATTAACATTGATATTCTTCTTTTCATGAAATATACAGGACATCCAAGACACAGAAGGATTATCAATGATCTTAGTGATAAGAAGAAAATCCAAAAATGAATTACAAACGATAAAAAACCATCCTTTCTCTCTATAGATGTAATACCTCCCATAAAAATTAGGTATCCTTTGTTAATGAATATATACATTGGCTCCATGGATCACATAAATAATACATGTAAGAAATTTCAATAAAACTCATATCCCTAATAATTAAATTAGAACTTCTACATAAGAATACTATGATTCCAAGTGAAATAGATAATGTGATAAAATAGTAAAAAATTATCTTCATGATTTATTTCTCTAAACCTATTTGTAGGACCATGAAAGATTGACCCACCACTTAGAGGGGGTCGGGTTGAAATAGTGGTAAAAAAACCAAATCTATATATCTATTTTTCTATAACTGTTTAGTTTTAATTGGATCTTTATAGTGGTGATATAATTATGAGATATCAAGGGACAAAAAACCCATGGAATCATAGGTTTTTTCATGGTTCATGTAACAACCCATATCAATAAACGGTGGAACATTCCCAAGGAAATTTTAGATTTCATTTAGAGGACACTCCATTTTTTGAAGGCCAATTCTAGGAGTAGTGGTTCAAACATATAGACATAAAAAAGTTGATTTTTTAATGATATTGGTGGTCAAGATAGTGATTTAGGGATTCAAAGATACCATGAATGGAATCTCATTTTTACTAGGATATTATAGTATCATATGGCCAGCTGGTGGGCACCCGTCATCTGACCAATGGGCTAGGAATTAGTCAAGAAGGAGGTTTACACTCATCGGCCACCTTGTGAGCCACCATATCTCTAATTTTTCTATTAGTGAATTTTAATTTTAGGAATTTACCTATTTTCACAAGGTGAAAAAATTATTACCCCTCAGTTTTTATACATGGACCTCATTTATACAAGGTGATGAAGGGGGATCCCTTTTCAGAAATTCTGGATCCTCCATGATCATCTCTTTATGGTTTCATTATTCCATCACTACTGTTAATTCCTACATGTAATGTTAATATATAATATTATGTAAAAACATATTTCATTATGTTTCCTCTGGCTCAAACCCTATTCCACTAAATTTAGGGATTTTTTCTTGGATCTGGTTCATCAAGATCGATTAATGTAGTGTTTATTGGAAAATGGGTTCCAGCTTTAATATGGTAGGATGTCCTTACCATTCTAATGAAATTTTATAAATATTTATTCCTTGGCATTATTGTGTGTGTGTGTCTCCCTACATGATATCTATTTTGGATTCATGTGTGACTGGGTTACGTATGTATTGATTTAGGAGTATCATTACATAAGATGTATAATCATTGTGCCTTGGAATGGGTGAAATTTAACCTCCTATATTGAATTATCATAGTTCTATTTGAATTGTAATTTTGGATTGGTTAGAGTTGTTTATGATTTTTTTGGAAATTGTTTCCCTGAAGGATGACACAGGGGTGTGATTAGTGATTTCCTTTGTATTTTTGACTTGAACTGTTTATCAAGAGGTTTTTCCCAGGTTATATAGGTTTGGATATCTATATAGTTAAACAGCAATGGAATGTGTCAATATAGATCAATATGAGTTGATATTACTTGGGGAAATGATATCATGTATTTTTTTAATGTTTTTAATTTCTTTAAATGTAAATTGAGGACAAAAATTTTCATTTTGGACTATTATGGAATTGATGATGAACATCATGAGTGAGTCATTGGGTCGGTGTTTATGATAAGGTAGTTTCTCCATGCTTGTTTTTTTTCTGAATATTTTTATTTTATAAGAGTGTGAACTTCCTAGGCATTGTGATTATGCACTTTTTTGATATATTAGAATCCCATGAACTATCATGATGGGCCAGGGTGTATGTTTTCCTCTTAGAAACTCTTAGGAAATTCTAGTGTGATGATTGGGAATCCCATAAATCCTCAGGATGGACCAATGTGATGTTTTCTCCTCCAAATAAATATTAAGATATCCTATTGTGATTATAAACCTCTCAATAACCATTGGTATGGGATAGTGTGGCTGGTTGAGCTCCCTTGATTCTATAGATATGTGTCAGTTTGCAGGATAACCACCCTAGAATCATTGAGGATTTTGTTGGGCTACTTGCTAGGTCTATGACCTAATATCCAACATTGTTAAAGGGTAACATGATGTTTTTGGTTATTAAAGACCATTAAATTCCAAAATTAGCATAAGTAAGATGACTTGAGGAACATAGTGGCCTTCTCACCACACTATGCCTGAAAAATTGTATGTTTTCTTATGTATTCATATCCCTTTATCATATTACCATTTTTATGACATGTTGTATTAATGTTAAGAGAATACTAGTACTGTACAATTGGATTTATACTCAGAAACTCTATGGGTGTCTCAATGTGTGTGAATCCATTCTTAGTTCTGTATCCTAGTTAGGGATGGACCCTAAATCAGGAAGTAATATAAATGTAGTTGATTTTTTTTAGTTGATTTGAGGAGAAACAAAAGTAACCTCATTGAGTTAACAATAATTTATTGTTTTGTTTATTTTTTTATATACCATCTACATTTGGGGGACTTCTTGGGAAGTCTTATGAATTTAATTACATTCTTTGTTATGTAGAATGAAATTTATATTGTTTGTTCACATTATTTATGTTGATTAATCTGATAACTTATATGTGATTGTGTAATATAATTTTGGATAACTATTACTAACGCATTCGTCTCCCATCATTGACTATAATTACCTCTCCACTAGTATGAAACATATTTTTTATGAGGAGGTGTGCATGAGGTCATATAACACCACCCAACATAGATATGGTTGTTTAGTGTCTAGGTTTTAAAGAAAATAATCATAAATTTTTTAATTAAATTAATATTTTGGGATTTTAATGTAGCATATAATCTGTTATCGTGAATTAGTAACGAAATCATTCACAAGATTATTTAACACACATATGAGGGAGATTATATGTTACCATGGATTCATATATATTCTTCATATTCAATGTAAATGTTGAACAATTTCATGTAATGAACATGAATACATTCACATAGATTTGGCGGTTACAGTAATACCTTATAAATATATATACGAGATCTCATCCCAACATATACAATTTTTTTGTTTTATTGGTAAAATAGATACATACTTGAATATAAAATTATATTTGAAAAAAATAAATCATTATTTTTTATTTGAGGAAACCTTTATTTCATGTAGAAAATATATCAATATCAATCATAGTACAATTATTGACATCATTGGGAATGAAAAACTAATTAAGGGTGATCTAAGATGCTCATTAATGGTTACATACAGTGGAAGATAAACAAGGAATGAATAACATGACATGAATAAATAATGATAAAAAATTCCATATAAATAATCATGTTTATTTGAATCGTATGCAAGGATACAAAATAAATTCTAATAGTGTCATGAACAACAATAAATGATTTCATAATGATGAAATTCATAATTCAAGACCTCTAAAAGATATTTGTGAGGCCTTATGCAACGATATCGAAAAATAATGTTAAGGCCTCACGATATGATGACTACATAAATGGGTAATACCTCAACGAAATACACAAATAATTTTTTTATCAAGTTACATTTTGATGAATCAAGGTTATATATATTTCACGACCTTCCAATTAATTAATAATTCCTATGCATTAACTATATGAGTAAATAATTAAACTTAATCATCATGCCCTGATAATAAAAAATGGTATGTATAGAAAGAACTATAATAAATATAATCAATATGTTCCCCATTCAAAATGATTATAAACCATCCATAAAAATATTTCGAATTGTATCATTGGATAATATCTGTATAAAATAATTAAATTTATTAATTTATGTTCACATAGGTTAATATACATAAAAAATTTCATTGAAAAAATTATTGACGAAAATAAATATTTCACATCGAATTAAAATATTTAAAATATATAAATTTATCAAAATATTTAGGAAAAATTAAATTTGAAAATAACTATTTAATAATTTATGGAAGCATAAAATAAAGTATATACCATGACTGTGGTAAATCATATTCATATCATATAAGGTAAAAAAACATTCTTCTCACTCTTATAAAAATCCAAAAAAAAAATATTCAAAAAACAACACGAAGATCCATTTTTTAGAAAATAAAAAATAAAACATGGGAAAAATTTATTAATAATTAATTATATAATATTATAAATTTATTTAATTTATTTTAAGGAAAATATGGATATGGATGAAAAACATTCCAGACCAAGTAGAAAAATAAAGTCAGGAATCATTGAAAACATTATTTCAGTATCCTGAATACCTGAAGAGGGGAAATACACGTGAATCTAGTAATATAAACTAATAATTATTTTTGAATAATTTTTTAATATATTTTTTGATAAAATATTTACCCTAGAGGATAGATAAACATAAACAATCTGAAACAATGATTATATTTTGAAATAAACCCTTACCTTAGTTCTGACATCATTTGTATGTGTTTAAACGATCAGTATAATAAATATAAATTTTTTTAAAATATTATATATCCATACTCATATATATCACACCATATATTGTTTACATATAACCTTTTATAACCCACTCACTACTAATTCCTTATTAAATCACTCTTATGGGTGATAACTACTTCAATTTTCAATTATGTTTGGGTGCAGATATTCGGGTCCTTATAAATTAATTATTATCCAATAATATCCAAAATTGTATTCATGATATAATTGTAAAATATATTTACTATATATTTTCATTTATTTATAATATTCTTAGATAGAAAAATCTATTTCACAATTCATAGAGATGGTATGGGATATAAACACATTACCCAAGTATTCAATTTTCAATAGATGAAATGAATGAATGGTAAACAAAAATTCGCCTATATATAATCATGATAATATCATATATATTCATTAAATCCATCCAAATTATCATCCACGTAAATATATATGGAATAGAAATCATAACACTCTGTGGAGGTGGTAATTCAAACATACACACGAGCGATATTATCATTTTCCAAAGGATTGGATGGTAAGAAGGTAGATATTATATTATAATTAAAGAAAAAATTATAAAATAAATATCACTTATAAATACTATTCCCATTATAGTACTAATCCATAATATAAGGTGATTAAAAATGAGTTATGTCTTTATATAGAGATGATAAGACTTTATTAAACACGAGAAAACATTTAATTAATATTTGATATAAAAGTTGTATAATAACCAAGGGTTAATAATAATAACATAATTCAAGTGAATTTATTATATTGAAGATTTTTTCATGAAATATATAGTTAAATTAGTGGAGGTATAAGAATAAATAATTTGAAATAATTCAAGTAAAATGATTACCACTTTTTCAAGGGAAGTCATTTGGAACATTTCCTAACGAAAATTGGTTTTTTTTCTTTTGGGAATAAAATCAACTATTAATCATGGATAAATATGCTAAAAATAATATTGGGTTGCTATTAGTCACTCTATGTTGTTCAAATAGGTTTAAATAATTGAGGTATGGGGTGTCATTTTATAATAGAGTGAACAAACACCCTTCAAATTTAAAAAAAAAATATAAATATATAATTGAGTCATTTTGAATCCAAATTCATAAAAAAGCATACAAATTAAAATAAAATGAGTATAAATTTGATATATAATAATTAATTTAAATTATCATATGTTTTTCTTGTCATTTTAATTTTTACCTTCGTTATTATCCCCTTAGTAAGCCAATTATAACCATAAATATTTTAACTTCTTTTTCAATCCTAAAGGTTTATATTTTTACATAAAAGGTAAAAACACTCGTATAAATTTACATGGGATAAAATTTTGGAATATTTATATATATTATCCCACTTTTCCTATATCAAATTTTTTTTTATTTTAATTATTTTCTAATGGTATTTTTTTTCATAGAATATTAATATTTTTATTTTTGTTATTATTCATTTAATATTACTTAAAATAAATCATGAAAATTATGGAATTAGAATAAAATACATTCATGTGTCCATATAATTATTATATTTACATATAGAACTCATGGGACACTATAATTTAATCATATAATTTTTTTTGGAGTTTATAATATCATTTATAAGATTTTTTTCCACATGCACAAGTATGGTGTCAGTGTTTCCTACAAATATAAATAAATTTTTACATCCCTATAAATGAAAAATAAATTAACGTGATAAAAAAATTATATTTTAAATAAAAAATTAGATCCAAAAATATGTTTTTTATCCATATAATAAAAATTTAAAGTTATTAATGTAAATTGAGTGACATTTTGTTTTTATTATTTTCTAAAAGTAATACTAAGGTCATAATCAATGAAATATGGAACCATATAGCTATATATTTAGGAACTAGATTTATATTCTAATTCACCACTCATCCAATTGAATTAATCTTGTGTTATAGAAACTTAAAATCCATATCACAAATGTTAACCCTATATTAACCATTTTAACCTTACATAGCTAAAAAAATTTATTATTGCTACTATTTATATTGACTAAAATTTAAACCGAACAATTAACCAATTTTGAACCCATGGTTTAATATATGATATAAAATTTTCAAGATTAAATATCTATAAGTGGAAGAAATCAATCAGTATATGAATTTGTAAAATTCAATGAAAAAGGTATTGAGAAATATATGATTTTAGGTATAAAAAATTACTTATATCAAAATCAAGAGTAATGAGGGAAAAAATGTAATTAATCGTATTTCTTTAAATAAAATTGATCACATAAAAAATAAAAAAATATAATTGTTATTTGAAATTACTTTTTTAATGACAAAAAATGATTTTTTGAAAGCCAATCATTTTTCAGTATTCACTAAAAAAGCATTCATTTTTTATAAATTCCAAATTTCACCTTATGTATGTTGTTAACAAATAATTTCAAAAATAGGGTTGATTTTATAAAATAAAATTTCTAATTTTTTTATGAATTATTTATAATTTTACTCGAAAAAAATACAGCAAAACCCATTATTAAAGAAAACATATTTTGGTAGTATTGAATGATTTTAATTAAAATTGAGTACATATTTACTATTAATAAAATCATCTTATATAATATTTACACATATCATTCATTATAGGGCCAATTGTTTTCATCCGCGCTAATCCAACATTCAAATGATAATTTTTACTTTTAATAATTGTATTTTAATATTATATTATTTATCACTTAATGCTACATGTGGTATATTAATAAATATTTCAATAAAATTATTTTAAATAACCAAGGTGTTACATTTCACATCGAGTGATGCTCATGATTTTTTACGTTATATATTTGATATTTACAAGTTATGGGAATTTTTTTTCCTATGTCGAAATAGTGGATGAGTTTATGCATCCTAGATAGGCATGTAGGTTCATATGTAATCTATTTTGTTTGATATGGATGATAGAGGTTCAAATTAAATAAATGTCAGAAAAAATATATTTCCAAATTTTTCAAAAATATATTCTTTGTGAAATTTAATTAATTTACCCTGATCATGTTATTTTTTATTATGAATGGTTGTTAGTCACATGTTGGTTTATATTGTATGGAATTGGGCCTTTATTAGGTTGGTGGGTAATTATTTAGGATCTTACCATGGAATTATTATTATTTAATTTTTTAAATATTTTGGAAAAATAGAAATTCATGTGGAATTAAAAGATTTTAAATTTATTCAAAATTATTTTGGTTTTGAAAATAGGTTTTGAGTGCTATATTTTTTCCTATTTTTATTTTCTTATTATAAATGTAAATTGGAATTTTAATAAAAAATTGGCCAATTTGGTAGTGACTTGGGTAAAAATATTAATTTTTCCAAAATGGATTTAATTAGAAAAAATGGATTGTTTTTCTCAAGTGGATTAGAATATTAAATTGTATTTATATTTGAATAATAACTAAAATGATTTGAAATGGTTTCAAAAATAATTGTTCAAAATGTAATATGAAATGGAATTATAAAAGAAGGAAATTATTTGTCTTATTGAGTCAAGGTTTTTGTGAGGATCTCTTGGCAACTTTGAACCAAATTTTAATGATCTTTATGAGAGAACCTTTGAGTTATTCTTTTATTTTTTTAATTTCTTGTGGTTCGTGGATCATGGGATATATTTCTATTATTTTTCAAGATTCCCATTTGATAAGGCATCATGATTTTTAGGTGAGAGCATATAAGCAGGTGTGGTAGAGTGTCTTTGAGGGATGTTATCCTATGAAGGACTGACTAATGATACATTATATAAATAAATATGGTAATGTAGACACAACATTGGTAATGTCATATAAGGCATGGTTGGAATTTTAGGAGGAATAAGCACATGTTTTTGCATGAAATTTAATATGATGAAGATATATTTTGGTAGTTTCATGGTGGTTGAATATTTTGAATTGAAATAAAATAATTCATTGATTAAATAATTAACATAGAAATCACATGGAATGATGTAGCCTTTGATTCTAGTGGTCATGTTTTTTACGTAATTCATCGTGGCATTTATATCGTGTTGGTATGGTTAGGAAGGGTGAGGTACCTGTGTTAAATTCATTGGGACATGGGGAAGTGAATTTGTTTTGAAAGGTTAGAATTATTGTGAAAATGGGTTGTCATCTATCAATGGGTTGGGATCATAAATGTGAACCATCATTGAAGTATTTTCTTAATACACATCAAGAGTTGTTTTTTGTCTAACATAACACCTTCACATAGGTGGGTTCTGATGTTTCATGCATATAAACGACTGAAATACTCCTATAATGAGATATGTACATGTGTAGACATCAGAAGAAGTGGATCGAAATAAGCTATATGATTTGGTGAGTGTATTGAAAATATAATAATTTTATGATAGTTATAATGAGGGCCTATATTGTTATTGTTACCCATGGATGGAAGAAAGAACAATGGATTTGGCCATGATTGAGATGTCAGGTTGGATTTAGGAATATAATGAAAGTGATATCTAGTATGTGGAAAATAGAAATGAGGAAATGGATATAAGGGTTGGAATCCCCTCTCATTTATTGGCATTATCACATGGCAGCTACCAGGGAGAGAGCTTCATTTGGGAGTTGGATACAGGGTGTAGAAGCTGAGCTGTTTGAGAGAGATCATTAGAGTTACATCATGAGGATTTAAAGTCATAATTGGGGGGGGGGGTTATAATGAACTGCTTTGATTTGGGTTGCAAAACTATATAGGTATTTTGATTTTTTTTTCTGGATGAACTATTCTGAGGAATAAGGTTTAGAGTGGAGGTTAGGCCCATTGGACATCCAACGTAACAGTTTTTATTTGGGTCTCATGTCCCAAATGGAAACATGAGACAATGTGATAACAAATAGATGGTGGACATGCAAGATTTTCAACTACAATAGTTGTTGATAAGTTGTTTGGATACCAATACCTCATCATTATACTATATAGAATATAGATAGAAATCCTTGTCTCACTAGCCAGCCGGAGGCCCTCAATTGGATAGCATGTGAGCCACAAATATGCTAGTGGGGATTATGGATGATTTTAATTGGGCCAAGCCTTGTTTATTTCCTCTATGTAACCCTTTATTTCCCCCAACCTCTTCTATATTATCGTAATTAGAAATTTGGGCTGTAGTCTGATACCCTAATGTAAATTTTGCCTCATCAAACCTTGTTTATAATCGTTTCAAGTGTTGTTCATTATGGTTGACTCTTATGTGTAATTATCACACTATTATTTCCTACAAGAAAAAATATATCTTAATTTACTCTTTCCTAAAAACTATTATGATGAATTTAAGTATTTTATAATCAAATGGGTGGGATGAACTTGATTCAACTGGTGTTTCATTGCAATTGTGTGCTTCTACACTTGAGGTAGGATTTCTTTACATTCTATGATAATTTAATAAAATTGTATACCTTAGATTTTATGTTTTTTATGGACCTTTGGGACAAATTATTTTGATGATAGTATGAGATTTTAAGGTTTGTATTGATAAAAATGCTAGTTTTAGAGGATGTATTGTTTATGTTCCTTGGAAGGGTTAAAATTATCCTCACACTTCGAATATGTGTAGGTATTTATTCATAGTAATATAGATTGAAACAAGTAATTCAGGATCGTTGAGGTTGGGGTGGATAAGATAAATGTCATAGGGGTGAATGTGTGATTTAACATTGTAATGTGACTTGAGTTAGTGGGAGTATTGCATCGATTTTTAAGGTATGGGATGTCCTCTTTGGTAAATAGTAATTAAAAGTATCATTTAGACTCAGGATGAGTTGGGATGAGTAGGGTAAATCATATTTTGGATTTTTTTGATGTATTTTTTTTCTTCTCATGTGTTTTGAGGATATCTACGAGTATGGTGGCGTGGCCCAATGGTGGTGATGGTCTTCTTTATTGAGACATTTGGTCAAGGATTAAACCAATTTTTTTCATCCCTGATTTATTTTTCTTACATGTATGCATCTGCTGGAGTGTGGTAACCCTTGAACATGCGAGGATGGGAATGTGTGATGTTTGGGGCTCCCAAAAATCATTATGATCGATCAGTGTTTATGTTGACCTCCAGAAAACCCTCAGTATTAGACAATGTGATTATTGGTCCACACAAAAACCCTTAATTTGGGATAGTGTATTGTTTTTTTCCTCAAATAAACACTGAGGATGTCTATGGGTGATGATATGACTCTTAAGAACCTTTGGATGGGCTCATAAGGATTATTATCGACTTAAAAATTTGTAGTGATGGGATGAAATTCTTGTTGACGTGTCTAATATATTCAAGTATGGTTCCGAGTTCATAATGTGGTTGTGGCCTATGATCAAACATGGTTTGTGGTTTACTTGTCTTTTTTGGTTATGGAAAACTATTCCATCTAGAAATGAGGTGAGAAGCTATAGATGTGGTTTTTGGAAGCTCAGTTTGTGCAAGATAACATATTAGGTCCTGTATTTGTTATGAAATTTATATCTGATCAAGAAATACAATTTTGTAAGAATTATTTTATTTATAATATGGATGAATTTATGGTTCCCAACTAGTTTTATACTCACTTATTTCATGAGAATCTTAATAAATGTGTATCCCTTTTTGGTCATGTATCATGAAGAGGGATGTGACCCTCTTTAGGGAAGTCATGTTGGAGGTGAATATTGGTTGGGGTGATGTTGGGGTATGCATCTGGTTCATTATAGCATTTCCGTATATTTTATTCCCTCTATGAGTGGCAGTGTTCAGAGGCAGTAGTTTGACTTATATACAATTTTTTATATAATGTGTTTATATTGTTAATATTATTATTTCCAAAAATTTTATCATGATTACTCTGATTACTATTTTTTTATTTCATATATTGATTTTTTATAAATATTACCAAGATAATATTCTCCACATTCCCCACTTAGGTCACGGCCTCTAGTTTGTATCCACTTGCATACAAGGAGGTGCACATGTGGTCATGTAACACCCTCTACCCAAACTATGTGGTTCAGGTGGTGAGTGTCGAAACACACACAACCTTATTATCTGGTTTCTAATCCATATTGATATTCATTTTTTATATGTCTACCCATGTTCTAGTTTTTTATCTATGGAAAATGTAATGGAGTAAGGGGGTTTTCATTAACTTCTAATTACATGTTTAACAATAAGAACTCACTACTTAATTTTTTTTTCATCTTATACCTTATCTGGCATTCATATTTTGAATTGGTGGGAACCCTTGTTCATATTTTCAATAACCTGTTGCATTATTATTTCAATTATATTTTTTCTTATCATAATATTTTTTTTAATTACCCACATTTTACTCCTAGTGGGTTACTACATCTTTTTATATTTAACTTCCACTACAATATAATGATACTCACTATGGATAGAACCTCATATAAATAATATATGGAATAATAAATCCAAATGATATTTGACTGCCTTAAAATATCATTGAGTATTTTTAAATTATGATGTGTAGATTGCAGAATTGTATAATGAGTTTTTCATGAAACAACAATCCTCCAATTTCCTGCAACTGAACTCATTATGGTATGAATGATGTTCTAGGACATATTTCTCATTGAATCTCTAGGAAAAAATAATCAAACTTTTTTTACTGTAGTTGTAGTGGTGTTTTTATTCTAATAGATTGTGGTATTTTTCAATAAATCACAAATTAAGGTGTGAACCATTTATTCATAGTGTGAGAACACATGATTCCTAAAATATTTTGGAACTAATATCTACAAATCTAGGCTTTATGTACAAATCCACTTCTCATAAATTATCATCTGACAACAAGGAGCATCAAAAAATACTCTCCCATGTTTGTGAGATTCTGGTCGTAATATGGATCTCCAAATATATTATTTCAATTTTGGTTCTTAAGAAATGATTTGACCCTTCATTATTAGTTTTTAATTTTTCTTTAATCAATTTCGTTATCTTATTCATAAAAATATTTTCATGTAATATTTAATAATTTAGTAATACTATATTTAAATCATCATTATTATATAAAATAGATATTACAATAACATGTCAAAATATTCTAAACCATTCATTTTTTAATGCACATTCTTGTTTGGCTCAGTTTTACCACATACATGAATGAAGCTATATAATTTCTATCAGTAATGATTAAGAATACATAAATACATGTAATAAATGATATTAATTATGATTTTTAGTTTTCTTTTAATTTTTTAATGGTAATATGTATGTAAAATCATTTAAAAGTTAATTTATTTTTAATTATTCCGTAATAACAAAGAAAAGAATATTTTTAACTATTCATTAGAACCATTCCCGTAAAATGTATGAAATAATTAAATGAATTTATATCTATTTTAATTCATATATATAATTAATATCTAAATTTTAACATTTTTTAACAACTAATAAATGATGAATTTAGGAAACCAACATATCAATGAAATCAGGTAATATATTGAACAATTAACACTCAATTGTTAATTTTAACTACGAATGATTACTGAATGGGTAAATATAAAATTTAAAAAATTAAATTATGTAAAAATTATATAAATAATGTACTTATATAGATTAATAATATACAAATATTCATTTTATAAAGAGTTATAACACTTTTATGAAAGAATGAATCTTGGACAATGGTTTTTTCGGACTCAATGTTCCTTCATTGATTCGTTTGATTTATTATTTTGTTGTGTTCTTCTTTGTTTAAAATATTCTACATTATTTATCTATTGTTTAATTTTATATTCCTTTATATTGAAATTAAATATATTTTTTCATAATATTATTTTACAATTCATGTCATTGTATGTGAAAAGGCCCACTCTTGTTTACATACATCACCTTTATATCCATATTATCTATTAATAAAAACCATTATTTTATTATAGAGACAATTAAATAAAAATTGTTTTCTTTATATTTCATACTTATATTTATCTATATTCAAAAATAAGTTGTATAGCCACTTTTCAATGTGGATTGATTCAAACCCGCATCAAAATACGTAAAAAGCATTTCTTTCATCTTCAATACCATATTTAATATTTCAGTCCTTGTAACTTCAATATTGAATTTATTTATTATTAGTGATACGTTATTTATATATATATTATTAGAATTATATTTTAAAATTATTTTATCAGATTTTGGAAATGATTTTTAATGTTACTTATACCATTATTTTTTAGATAACTTTTATAATATATTTTTGAAATATTTTCGTGATTTCACATCTAATTTAATATATTAATTTAATTTATCCATCCCTGCATTTTTATTGTCTAATAACTAAATATGATTAAATATTACATTTCCTCAAATAATTTTCCATTGTGAATAACCTATATTTGTTTATTTTAATTGAAGGGTGTTCAATTATAAAACATTACCATTATATTGAATAGATAAATATATTATTAATAATGACCTTTATTTTACTCAATATAATATAAATACAATATAATTATCTATTTCAATTAATATTTATCTACAAATATACAATTTATCATTATATTGTTGCTTTTTACATCACGAATGTTAATATATAACCTATTTTATTTTCATGGGTTAATAATGAAATTATTTTAATTTATATTTTATTTATTTCATATAAAACACAATATGTATGGATATATCATTATTGGATGGATTGTTATGATGGGAAATATATATCCCACCATGCATTGGGTAAAGATTTATATCTCCTGGGATTACAGAGGAATGTGATTACTGATTCCAAATCTACAATGATATAGGATGTGGATAAATATTGTTAATTCTATATGTTGTGGGATGGTGGATGTAATTCCCAATCTGTTATGATATAATTAGCTTCAAAAATATCATTGAAATAAGATTTTATTTTCCAAGATTATTCTTATTAAACATTCCTTGTTTATATTACCATGTTATAAAATTATCAATTCCAAATTATTATTCCAAATTATATGTTATTTTTTCATCATAATTATATAGTGGTTTATATTATTATTCCTTGATTAATGATTATTTAATAATTCCACTTGATTGCTCCATCGTATTCTATAATCTTATTACATTAATCATTCAATTTCATACCTATAGATCATTCTCTTAGGTTTATGATATGATGATAAGTTCATTATTATTAATTAATATTATTTTTCCCTTATTGTGAATTTTATATCACATTTTCTATATGTCTCCAATTTTCACATGTATCGAGGAAGAACATTATTTACTATGTTTTTGGAAGGGAATCATCTGTGAGGAAAGTTTCTAAACAAATTATACACTATGTTTTAAATTATTATGGTTGTGTAGTTAATTATTAGATACATTGAACATCTATGTTCTCAGTGTTAATATTATTTCTTAGGTGAATTTTATAATTATGGAAAATGATGTAATATTTATATATATATATATATCATTCCTAGTTTATATCATTTTTTGTAATTGAGGGGTTTAATTAATTTTACTGATTATATAATTTTTTATAAGGGAATAAAACTCAAATTCTAATAGGTTAAACGAAATATATAAAATGTTGAAATGAAAATTTAATAGGACATGAAATCATAGGATTTATTTCCAATACACATATTATTTTTTATATTGATTTATTAGAAATAAATTTTCATTACAAAAATTTACCATTTTGGATTCAGTTAGAGATTGATAACATGACCATAAATAAGATTTTGTGTCACTCATTTTTTTAAAAAATTATTATTAGATATTTTTTATTTAATGATTTATTTTTTAAAATTCACTGTGACTATTGAATCTAATATTAAAATATTTAATATTAAATTTTTATTGAAAAAAATCATTATATCATTACAAGTGTATTACTATTTTCCCTTTAATGTTTATTAGTATATTTTCTCTCTAAATCTAGTTAATCAACCCTTCTTGTAAATTTCTTATGATATTGAGAGTTCATTAGATCTCATTATATTGATATAATATAGAATTATGAGTTAGGGACATCATAATTCATATCCCAAATCATGTCATGATCATAATTCATAGTGATTATAACTATGAACTTCTTAAGGAAGATAATTTATTATTATGGGTTTTGATTCCTATCATAAAGATATATTTTATTAAAATGATTTGTATTTACCAAAAAATTGATGATATTCTAGTTTATGGGAATATATCAATGTTTTTATTGTGATTATTCTTTTCTTCCCCAATATCATAAGGTTGGGATATCAATTAAACTCCTAACAATATCAATATTTATATCAAAGTGTCATTATAGAATGTCCTTGAATAAATCATAGGCCTTAAATATTCATATTCGAGATAATTTTAATATGTATTTTATATGAATGAGAGATTCATTATGGGTTTTACCATTATCATTTTTAAAATTAAAGATGGGTAAATTGGTTTTTTCTTTCATTATCATCACCTTAACAAAACAAAAATCAAGAACAGGAATCTTATACCCCGTATTTATGAATTGTTTGATTAAATTCATGGGACCCCATACTTCTAAAATGTTTATATTTTATTTGGAAATGTTGGTTGTTACACCTATATTCACACAAACCTTCATTTAAATGGGGTTTCTGATATCTAGTAATTCTTCAAATAAGGACTTGTTATATATTTTCATAAAAATGATTATTATAAGATTATGCCTCGTGTTAATTGAGTTCCCATAAGTGAAATTACCCAATTCTTGATTTCAAATTAGAAATAGTATTTTTTTTAATTAATGATATATTGTATTTATCTTTATTGATATAATTTTTAAATAAATACAGATCAAAATATCATAATGTATATATTTACATAGAATGAGTTGAAAATGAACCAAATAAGATGTTTATAGTTGATCAAGGATTATGATTTCTCATTAAGTTACTATTTTAGGATGTTAAACAAGGTGGATGCTGATTTGATATGAAAGTAACATCCTACCTTGTTCATGATAAATATTTATATTGACCTGGTATTTATAGATATTTAATGTATGTAAAAATATATCATAATTGAATGGATTAATTTTTTATAATTCCTAATTTATTTCTCAACCATCAAACTGTGATATGATCAGGGAAGAAAAAATTAATCATATGAAATTATAAAAGAAGTTTGTACATATTATGTAGTTCAATCTTGATAAATATTTGCTAATAATATTTAGAACATATATGTGTGTGTGTGTGTGATCCATACATGATATGAATAAAGAATGATATTTTGGATGATGGACATAACACACCATTATTTAATCAAACAAGATTAAAAAATATATATACAGAATATAGGGATAACACTAGGTGGTACAACATGAAGGTGGATATTGCGGATTATACATCATGATTATTGGTCTTCCAATAAGGTAATTATAGATGCCTGGAGTAAAGGGGGTGATGTATCGATTATCTATACCCTCATTGAAATGGGAAAACATCATCTTGTATTTTCTCATTAGTCATCCCAAGACTACTAAATAAAATAATTCCATTTTGGTTATGAATAGTTATCTAAAAATTATTATTCAATTCATTTATATTTGAGATGATGTTTCACTAGATCAAAATTACAATATATAATAATGAATATTAGGAGGATCCATGGGGTGACATTTTTAGTAGTATGTTAATTAGATCCAAGGTTTTAATCAATTTTCTATATAATAAAAATTTGAAATAGAACTAGAAATTAATATATTTTATCATCCTTAAACTTGAAATCTGTCTAAAAGGGAAATTTTTAATTTTGATGATATGATGTGATATTTAATGTGGTATTTTAAATGAGTCTATGATCAACATCTTCATGTTGTTCAGTTTCCCTTATAATTCGTTCCACCGTGTCATCCAAAATGAACCAAATTATGTTCTTTGTTTAAAGATACACATAAACCTAACATGTTTGTATGATTATAGAGAGATAAAATTATGATAACTAGATATTAAAAAGTAAATGATGGTTAAGGTATAAATTATTTTGTCATATATTAATTTATCAAATTGTTGATAAAAGTATAATGTTGGTAATCATCAATGAGTTATGTAGTTCAGTATTAGGGGAAAATTATTTCTAAAAAATTCACTGTGTTATTGGATTATGAGATTCAAGAAGAAGGGAATGTTAATAACTTGATTGATTTTTCCCTTTGATATTATTGATCATGTGGTTTTATCCCTTGGAATTTCTACCAAAACTATCACAACTACATAATATTCCATGTATCATGTTTTAATAATTATATAACATGTCCATATAATTTTTACTAATCATAATGATAATAAAAGTAGACCACGATGTAATAAATAATTAACATATGTTTTAGGTCTTGGACTACAGATGTGATCCAAAATTAAACAATGCCACCATCTAGTTTAAAGTTCTATAGAGAAATCATATGTTTGTTAAAGAAATATTGGTGCCTAAATATGTAATTAGAAAAATATACCCTCCTAATCTTTTTTAAGAAATTAAAACATAATGGATTAGTTTATTTTGATGGGAGATAATGTGACACCATATATTTCTATTGTGAAACTCCCATTATTCTCAATTTTTACGTTGCTTGTTTTATATAAAACACCACACCGTGATTAATTATACATGATTAAAATAGTATAATTTTATGTAAATAAATATGATATATGATTTAATTAATCATCATTGTGATCTAATATGTATATTGCACCACAAATTATAACTATAGAATGAATAGAAACAATATTGTTTTGATTAACATTTTTAAAAAGAAATATCTTAAGGGGATTATTGATTCTTGTGATGTATGAATTGCTAAATATAGAAATATAACATGACTGTTATATAATCTTTCATTATATGGTCATTGGTTATCTATCTATTGGATATAAGGTCATCAAATATTAAGTCATTGGGTATTCATATATCAATTCAGTTTATTGAAAACATTATAGTTGGAATATAGAAGTCATATATTTTATATGAATATTTTTTTTATGTATATAATTAACATAAGAATATATATTAGATGTTCATAAAAAGTTAATAATTCATTTGTAAAAATATATTTTCATTTATATAAACTATTCATATAAAATTTAATAATTTAATAATTTATTTTTATAATATAAATTGATAATATTAAAGGAATGATTAGTAAAACAAATAAAACACATGGAAAAAATAATGTCAGCATTTTATGAAATATTTTCAAATTAACAATGTTTAGGGAAATATGTATTATTTTAAATTATTTTTTATTATATATTATATGTCTTTATATGATATTTAAGTTTATTATATTTATATTAAAAAATTAGTTAAATTCATTATATATATATATGTGAAAAAATATTAAAATTCATTGAAAAATAATTAATTGTAAAAAAAAGAGTAAAACTAATTAATGTTCAAAAACACTTTTCCAAAAATTAATTTATTAATTTAATAAAATTTTCTCAAAAAATTATTTTTATAAAATTTATAAATTTATTTTTCTAAAAAGAATTTCATATTTTTCATCAACATATCAAAAAATTTTAAAAAGTTCAACATCATTTTTAGGAAAAGAAATATTTTTTCAAGGTAAAACACATGTTACAACAGAAAAGAGTAAAATGTTGTAAACAGGTTAAAATAAGACATAAATTAATAAAATATTTATAAATTTTTAAATAATTTAATTGGGAATCAATAATCATCCTTTAAAAAAAATTCTCCACTTTATTATTACAATCATAGTTCATATTCCTTAAGAAGTGGGTATTTGTTTTCATATTTCTGAAACTCACCTATAAAAGGATCCCTTTTTACCCACATAAAAGAAAACATCTCTTTTGGTTTCATCTAAAATATATATATAATTTCCCTCCCTAACAATCTTATCTCAGTTTTTTATGTTATACACACAGAAAGGATCCTTAAACAATTCATTTCAAAGATGACTCTTAAGGAAATATTTGATACATGAACATGAATATAATATTTTTTATTTCTCATTTTCATTATCTTATTCATACTTCACTTCTTGGATATTATTTATCAAATTAATAACATGTTCTTATTATACTTATTATTTGTTAAAAGTGATCTTACCATAATAAAACCGTATATTTTTACTCATTAATTAATTATATCATGTTCTTGTTTGGATTGTTTATACCAACTATAGAAATGATGGTATGAAATATTCATAAAATATTATTAATATAACATAAATATTAGTAAAATATGGTATTAATTGTGAATTGAATTTGTGTTTATAATGTTTATATCTGCTTGTAAATTCCATTACAAAAATAATTTTTCTTAATGATTGAATACTCATAAAAGATGGAAATTTTGTAACTGTTCATTATAAACCATTGTAATAACATCCATGAATAACTCATATAAAATCTCAAATATATAAAAATAATATATATTATCTTGATGAACATTCTAAATTTGATGGAAAAAAATAAAATATCCATGCCAAGGCCATCATAAATAAACATGAGGGGAACAAACTGACCAAGTAACACCTGATGGTTAATTTTTACTATCAATTATTAATATATTGGTAATTAAAATTATAAATTAAATGTATTAAGTAACACACAAATTATTAATTTTATTATATATATTAATAATCAATTAATTTTGATTGTATAAAGATTTAGATAACATTGGATGAAACTTTTATCTGAGGTAAGGATTTTTCATGTCTAGATCTCCTTTCATCGAGTTATACTCTATTCATTGAAAATTTTCTTCTATATTTGAAATTTTATAATAGTTTTTTATATCATATATATTTTTTATTTCATTTTATTGAAATTATATTTGATTTTTCCCATTTATTCTTACTATATAAAAAATAATATTATAAATTAGTACATTTTCACTCTATTTATAGAATTTCACTTCTATGTCAAAAATATTTAATATCAAAAACTATTATTTCATTGATTTAATAGTTAAAAATTTATTAACTTGTTTATCTTTCATATTTCTATTTAACTTTATTCACAAGTAAATTCTATGATTATCTTTTATGTGGGTTACATCAAAATCATCTTAAATATTGTATAACGTATTTCTTTTAATTTCAATAGCATATTGTATATTTTACTCCATGTATCTTCAACATGAAATTTATTTATTTTCAAGGATAACTTATTAGGAAAATTAATATTATATATTCTTTTAAAATAATTGTTATAAACTATTGGAATATTTTTAATGTGTCTTGTATCATTGTTTATAGAAAAATAGTACTAAAATGATAGACAAATATATCTTCCTTATTTCTCATATATTTTCCATTCTATCACTATATTATCCATTATAATTTTTTTTCCAAATCATCAACTATGATTAAGGATGAAAATTATGCCAATGTACTTCCATAATAATGTTATATACATTCTCCTATTTATTAAATAGTATCAACTTAGATAACATCCCTATTCATTTTATTAGATAAATCCACCATCATGACCATATGCCATTTTATTTTACAGTGTGAATACCCTATACTATAATATTATAATAAATGGTTATTTATTGATACACCGTCTATCACCCATTGATTAATTTTTACCTTATTAATCATTATATATATCATGTTATATTTTAATAGGGTAATTATGTTATTATTTTAAAGGATGTTTTATTGATTTCATACAGTGCACATGTGTACATTAATATCATTATATGATAGGTGGTCCTGTAATTTTATATCATCATAATGAGTTGGAAAAATATTTATAGTTCATGATAATATTATGGGTCTTGGGTAGTGTTGGTCAAACTGGATAATCAAGAGGGGGTGAATTGAGTTCCAAATAAAATTTCTGTTAAACTATTTTCTATTAAAATCCTCAAAATTATAAAACATGTTAAAATTTAGTGAATTTGTAAAACTGTAAAGGTTCAATTAGATTCTCAAAAGATTGATTAGTTCTCAGTTAATCTAATAAGAAGATTAAATTATCTTTTGAAACTAAACTATTGAATTACAATAGATACAAATACATGCTAGATTAACTATCAAAGTAACTTTAAAACAGATTTGTATTTCAAATTAATAGGAAGTGGAATATAAATTAGATACTGTTTATTTTGAACATAAACTAAAAATTCACAACAGATATAAACAAGAGGTTCGGTCTCAAGCCGGGACTTAGTCCTCTCAAATTTATATATATAATTTATCCACACCCTAAATCGGGGTTAACAACAGTACAAGACTGTACAGGCCACACAGGGACCTCTACCACTGTTCTTTGTGGGAAAAAAATATAAATACCAGGCCACACAAGGACCTCTTCCACAGTTGTCGTGGGAAACCAAGAGTAAGAAGTTTTGGTGTGAGGATTATGATATCCTCCAGTTTTGCACAGGATACAATGTGTGTGTAAAATGAACATGATACACAAACTGCTTGAAAGTAAACAATAAATAACTTAGAGATAGTATATGGATGTTTAGAAAGCTCTAGTGATTGGCAGTGCAGGTCTGGACTCGTTGGATTCAGCAAATATGCTTCTGAGTCCCTCTTTGGTTTTTCTATTGAAAAATAGAGTGTCGTGGTTCAGCTTTTGTTTCTCCTGGAGAGAGGATGTTCTCTTGACACCAGAGTACTTCATGTGTTCTTCAGTAATGTAGGATTGCATATATGGAACTTCTTTGAGGAGCGTGAAATGTGTTCATCAAAGTTGTGCTCAGGATTTTTCTTCGGTTCAGTACAGAGCTCACTCGTATTGTAGTATGTGTGTCGAAACGTGTCAAGCACGAGCCACGCCTCTACTACAGCTCTATATTCTTTATATTCCCTGATCTCTGACAATAGGAATGATTTCCTTTCCATATGTACGTGGTGCGGTTTCCTGAAAGACGAACAACTATCATTAAATAACATTAATTGCATTAAAAACATCAAATTTGACCATTAGTATTATTTAAATAATATTGACAAAAATGATAAGAAACAGTGTCACAATGATTATGTAAATGATGTTTCCATGAACCGGTATTTCCTTCACGGTATGTGATTCACAGTGTGTCCATGTGACGGTGTCTAGCTCACGATGTCTGAGTCACGCTGTGTCCTTCACGGTGTCTGGGTCACAGTGTGTGGGTCATGGTGTCTGACTCACGGTGTGTCCTTCACAGTGTCTGGGTCATGGTGTGTCCTTCACGGTGTCTGGGTCATGGTGTCCGAATAATTAGACAATTAACTGTATTTAAATTTAAATAGTAATATGCAGAATATGAATTAAGCTTAACCATTATCAAGTAAGAGAACTTGAAACATAAATACAGGGGTTTGATAAGATAAGTGAGAGTCGTGATCATGCAAAATATTTTTAAATAATAATGAGAGTAGTTGACAGTGATAAAATTTTCAATCATTAAAACATGATGTGTAATTATTATTGATATTTTTGATCATTGAAACATGATTAATACATGAGGAGTCCAACAATCTCCCCCATTTTTATGATCACAAATCATGTATAGTTAAAATATTAAGGAAATACAATGTTATAGAAAATAACAAATATAATAAGAATAGATAAAAGACTTCTCACTATTTCCTCCCCCGTTTGGGATTATCAAAAATTATAGAGAAGGCAGTGAAACAATGAATTTTTCATTAAGAATGTTCATAATAAAACATACAGGAGAAATACAAATAGTAAGCAACAAAATACATCCCATAAAAAATTATGAAACATAGGTAGGAATAACGGATTGGCTTTATCTTTGCCTTTATCATCAGGAGATGGTGCTTATGTAGAAGAATGCATGGAGGTAGTATACAAATATGGTAATGGTAGACCTTCATATATAGAGTGAGCCAAAGTAGGAGCTGTAGAAGATCTAGTCTCTGGTTGATCAATAATGACTGGTCTGATCTGAGAAAGGGCTTAGCTAACTGACATATCAGTTGAGGCAAGGGTAGGTAGATCAGGTCTAAGGGGTGAAGCAGCTGGAGCAACTATAACAGTACTCTGCAAATGATGATATGGCCTCAAATGATTAATGAAATCATTAATTATTTCTCCACCATATTGCATAGCCTTTTCAAAATCGTCTTTGTTCTCGATGAATTTTTCCAAAAATCTGGTGAACACTTTAAGCTTCTGAACTTGAGTTTAAAAGCTTGAGTCATTGGAGGTATTTTCAAATTCCCCAAAAGATACTTAAATTGGTTTTTTATGCCACATTTATAGAAAACCCGAGTGAGATAAAACTCTATCTTCTTGGTGATCTCGGGTTGAGCGTCATTGGTAATCTTAGAATGAATTATAACCAGGTTCAAAGCGCGATCACAGTTCTTAACAACTTATGATAAAGGATACATATATAAACCACTAAGGACATTATGAATTTCATCCTTGATTATGTATCATAGTAGAGAATCATCCAAAGAGGGATTAGAAGTCTGACCAGATGGAGGAGAATCCTTTACAGCTTCGGTGAGAACATTGACCTATTTCAAAACTTTTTGCAGACATCCAGTGTACTCATCTGTGAGCTTATTCAGATTTTCTACAAGCTCTATCATGCGTTTTAGAATCTTGGTGTGTCATACACCAATATTCTCATCTAACGATAGTATATAAGGATGTACTTGAGACAAAATCTCTCTAGAAAGTTTTGAAACATCGGGTTCAGGAGAAGCAGCAACATGTACTAGAGCATAAACAGGAGCATGCTCTGATCTTGAAGGCAGTTCTCTTTGAATATTTTCCATAATATCTTTAAAATTTGCAAAATCAGCCCTATGAAACTTATTTTCAACTCTGACTTCTTGTATTTCTCTGATCATCCTTGGTTGAATATGCAGAATGATGGTTTCCAAAAGAATCGAGGCATCTTTCTGATTTAGTTTAGTCACTAGAAGAGGTTGAGAGGATATAATCTTCTCAACTCCAGCCAAGATAGTCTATCCAAAAACTTTCAAGTCATCCTTACTTACATATGATTTCTGAACAGATAAGAGAGTAGATGGTGGTAGTGGTATAGGTTATGATGCAGATTTTGGTTACAGTTCAGAATTAGTTTCAGTTTCAGATTCTGATTGACGTTGAGGTTGATGTAATGGTTCTGGTTCTTGGTGAGCTACTAACTTTAGTTGAAACAAAGAAGAGTGATCAATACCTGTTGCAGTTAAAAGTTGTGATTCACTGATATCATAAAAAAGTGGAAAGTCATACCGAGTGTACACAGAATATGTGACAGTTGGTTGAGAGGATTCCGTAGGTCCGGCTTCATCCATCTCAATGTTTTGAGGTTCATACCCCTCAAAATGTGCTTCCATTTCAGATTCTCGAGGCTCATGAATTGGGTTAAGATCCACAGGATAAGCTCTAATATCTTCAGCAAATTCTTTCCTTTCCAACTGAAAGGAAATTTCCATCCTCTCTTTAGCAGAGGGTATATAAACAAGAATAGATTGTTCCGCTGGCAGTGCTTCGAGACTTGCTTCCTTTTCAACACGGAGATCATCTTGATTAACATTTTCCCTAGCGAGGATTTCTCCTAGATCAGATTCTTCTATGATAGGGAGGTCTTCTGCACCACCAGATTCTTCCCTAGCTTGCTGATTTAAAATAGGAATAAACAAGTCTCTTGCAGCCTCATATTGAATTTCATGAACCACATCATCTCTAGAAGAAAGAGCATCTTCTCTAAAAACAACAGAAACTTCATCTCTAGAAGGTATTTTAGCAGGAACATCAGCAGTGATGTCATTAATTTCTTTCTCAATAGGAGATGCTTCCTCTTGAGGTATTTCAGCCTATTCTTATTCTTCTTCCTCTTCTGGGGACTCAACCACTTCATCTGGTTCCAAACCAGGATCAGTTATATTCTTTGGCCTTCCTAGATAATCAACAGGATTATACTTCTTATAAAGTCGATCATTATCCTCAACCCACTACATCTTCCAGGGGTTCCAATTAATCTTCATCCTTATGATGATAGGCTTGGATAAATAGAAATCAAAATCCTATATCTTTTTTTCATTTGGTCCAACCACTCCCTTGGTAACTAATGTGAACAAAACCATTCTTGAGTAAAACAAGGAGGTGGATTTTGAAGTGACCTTAATCATCTCACATATATGGTGAATGACATATTTTTAATGATTTATCTTATGTCCATTCTGGAACAGGTGAATCAGGAACACATCCTAATACTTCATCACATCAAAATCTTCAATTCTTGGACTAATTAAAGTCTGAACAAACATGAAAAGTGGTCTTGTCTCCCCATCCAATTAAGCTGATATGGCCCGTCACATGGTGCCATTTCCAGTCAGGATCTCTAGTACATTTTCCAGATCAAATATGTCAGTTGTTAGAGGAGGGTCTCTCTGGTAATCATCACGTATCCCTTCATGAGGAATTCTCAGGCATGCATCCCATACCCTTGATGATAATGAACACTTTTTTCCATTGATCTAGCTTGTCACCATAAAACTTTCACTAACATCAAAGTAAAACATTATATACTGGTAAAACTGAGATACCAACCTCAGATAAAACGTTCTATATTTTCTAGAGAACCATTCGATCCATCCTTGTTCAATTAAGACATTAAGAACCAAAGAAATACTAGATAGCAGCCATTCAGGGCAAATCTCTTTTTCAGGAACTACAGTATGGCTTACTAGGATCGTATTTAGTGGTCCTTCAGGTGCAATCTTGGGTGCTCTTTTCTGTTTCTTCATGCGGTGCTTCTCAGATGAGGGTGAATATTGACTCTTCATCATGGGAATCCACTGAAGATTCGAGCGAGAGAGAAGGAGTGAAGGTTTTATTTGTAAAGAAGGTTCGAGAGCATAAGCAGGAGAGAGCTTGGGTAAAGAATCATGTCAAAACATTATGTTTTATCATTTGGGAATGTCAAGCGTCATAAAAACAAAAACTCGGGAAAGTAATCATTGGTGAAATAAAAATTACTGTGATGTAGGTTAATATAAATATATAAATAATCTTCATGGTGAGACAGTGAGTAGGCTTTACCGTGTGATGAAAAATAGTCATCGTGGTGAGATAGTTGGTCATCGTCACAGTGAGACAGTGACCATTCTGTTCAGTCACGGTGAGACAATGAGTGAACTATTGTGTCACAGTGAGATAGTGAGGTGACAGATTGTGAACAAGATATGTTAACTGTGAGACCGTAAACATGAAATATTAACTGATAAACAGTGAACATGAAACCGTAAAGTAAAATATTGTAAAATAGTAAATAGTAAGATCTGTAAGATATCTATTAATGGTTAATCATACCAAGATCATGTATGATTTAGTCTAATCTCTCAAAATTTAATGGTTTTGTGAATATATTATCAAGTTGATATTCAATACCAATGAATTCAAAAGTGATATCACCTTTTTGGTAATGCTCCCTCAAAATGTAATGTCTTACATCAATATGTTTTTTCCAAGAATGTGAAACATGATTCTTTTAAATTTTAATAGAACTTGTGTTGTCACAATTAATTGGGACATGTCTGAATTGATATATATAGTCTAGTAAAGTATGTTTCATCCACAAAATTTGTGCACAACATCTTCCAGCAGCTATGTATTCAGATTCTGCAGTAGATAATGCAATAGAATTTTGTTTCTTTCTACACCATGATACTAGTGACTTGCCTAAATGGTGACATGTTTCAGAGGTGTTTTTTCTACCAAACTTACAACAGGAAAAATCATCATCAGAAGAACTAAAAAGTTCAAATTATTGTCCTTTTGGATAGAACAGTCCTAATATGGGAGTATTCTAGAGGTATTTGAAAATTCTCTTTACAACATTTAAATGTGCCTCTTTTGGGTTTTCTTGAAAACAAGAACACATACACACAAAAAACATAATATCAGGGAGACTAGCATTCAAGTAAAGTAGTCTTCCAATAATTCCACTATAAGTGGTTTGATCAAGAGATTTTTCATCTTCATCACGATCCAACTTACCAGCGGTACTCATGGGAGTGTCACTACTTTTTGTGTTATCCAATACAAAACGTTTTAAAATATCTCTAGTATATTTATATTGAGTTAAAATAATTCCATCATTGTTTTGAAATATTTGAAATCCAAGAAAGAATTTAAGTTAACTCATTAAACTCATCTCAAATTCACTTTGCATCAGTTTAGAAAAAACAATACATAAATACATTTTTGAAGATCCAAAAATAATATCATATACATTAATTTCTACAACTAAAACTTCTTTAGAAATTCATTTTATAAAAAAGGGTAGGATCAGCTATACCATTTGAAAAACCATTATAGATAAGAAAAGTACGTAATCTATCGTACCAAGATCTTGGATCTTGCTTTAAACCATATAAATATTTTGATAATTTGAATATATGATTCAGAAAATGAGGGTTTGTAAATCCAGGTTGTTGTTCAACAAAAACATCCTCAGCTATATATCCATTTAAGAATTCACTCTTGACATCCATTTGATATAGTGTGAAATTTAGATGTGTAACATAAGTATGTAAGATCCTAATGGCTTCTAGTCTGGCTATTGGAGAAAAAGTCTCCTCATAGTCAATTCCTTCCTCTTGACTATAGCCTTGTGCAACTAAACTAGCTTTGTTTCTTAATATATTTCCAGGTCCATCTACTTTATTTCTAAACACCTATTTTGTGCCTATGGTGAAAGTGTCCTTAGGTCTTTCTACAAGTTTGTAAACATTATTTCATTCAAATTGTTTGTGTTCTTCTTGCATAGTAATTACACAAAATTCATCATTAATAGCTTTATAAATGTTTTTATGTTCAAGCTATGACACGAAGGCTTTATATTCAACCTGATTTCTAAGAGAAGTTCTAGTTTGTGTCCCTCTATCAATATTACAAACAAAATCATTTAAAGGATGAATATTTAGAATCCTAGTTGATCTTGTAACGGATGGGCTATAAATTTGAGGTTCTTCTCTATGATAGGGTTCATTAGGAGCAGATTCTGAAATATTTCCAGAACTGGTTGTATTTAAATCAAGTTCTTTAGTTTTATCAATAAGGTTATGAACAGTCAAATCTTCTTCAATATTTTCAACTGATGACTTAGGTTCATGTGGATCAGTTTAATCAAATTTGATGTGAACAGATTATTCCAGAGATATGGTTCTTTTGTTAAAGACTCTATAGGAATTTCTAGTTAAATAATATCTTAAAAATATTAATTCATCATTCATAGAAGAAAACTTATCCAGATTATACTTGGTAATAATAATAATGACTTTGCAACAAAAAACATTAAAGTAATTAACCTTAGACTTTCAATTATTCCATAGATCATAAGGGGTATTTTTGAGAATAGGTCTGACTAAGACTCTATTGATGATATAACAAGATGTATTTACAACTTCAACCAAAAAATAAACAGGCAGATCATACTCATTAATCATGGTTCTAGCTATTTCATGAAGTGTTCTATTTCTTCTTTATACAACACCATTCTACTAAGTTGTCCTATTAGAAGAAAAGTTGTGACTATAGCCATTGTGTGAGAAATAAGATTCAAACTCTTGATTTTCAAACTCACGGTCATGATCACTTCTTAGGGTTTTAATCTTAAGTCCACTAAGGTTTTCTATAGACATAGAGTATTTAATAAAGTAAGAACAAGCTTCACTTTTGTGAGCTAGGAAATATACCCAAGTATATCTAGAAAATTCATCTACTAAGACATAGACATAGTGCTTCCCATTTAGGCTAGAAACTCTAGATGGTCCAAACATGTCCATCTGAACCAACTTGAGAGGTTGAGAAGTTGAAACTTATTTCATTGATTTGAAAGAGGTTTTGTGTTGTTTTCCCATTTGACAAGGATTACATACATTGTCATTTAGAAACTCTAGTTTGGGTAAGTCTCTAACCAAGTTCTTCCTTGTTATTTTTCTAAGTGAGAGTATATTTCAGTGTCCTAATCTCCTTTACCATAACCATGAATCTTTATGAAAAACATTTAAACAAGTAACATTTTTCTTAGCAAATGATTTTAAATCAACAGCATAAACATTTTCATTTCTTAAAGCAGAAAATATTAAAACATTCCTAGAATTAAAAACATCCCAAGTACAATTTTCAAATTTAAAATTAAACCCATCATCACATAATTGAGATATACATATCAAGTTATATTTCAATCCATCAACAAATAAAACTTTAAAAATTAAAATTGAGTTAGTGTTACCAATTTGGCCGAGGCCGATGATTTTTCCCTTAGAATTATCACCAAAGGTGACATAGCCTCCATCAAACATGATTATTCTCTTGAATCATGAGTAATCCCTAGACATATGCCTTGAACATCCACTGTCCAGAAACCATGTCTTCTTGTGGGAACTCATCAAACAGGTTTCCTATAAAACAAATTTAGATGGGAAATGACTTTGGTACCAAGATCTTCTTGGGTCCAGAAAGGATAGAAATCAATGATTTTGGTACCCAAATTTGTCTTATGGGTTTCATATAATTTACAGAATCAAAATATTTTGAAAGATAAACTCTATTTGATCTATAACTATGTGAATAACTAGTTGAATCATATGAATTTTCAGAACTAGAACAAGAAGATTTTTCTCTAGATTTAAGAATAAATCAAGTTTTAGTGAACTATCTTTTTCCAGGATGGTATCCCAAACTAGTGGTGTATTTTGGTGCAACATTCTTTCCTGACATTTGAGTAAGTTTATCTTTTCCCTTTGTGAATTTTTCAAAGTCCTTTCTTAGTTTCTCAATAGACATTTTCAGTTATGTATTTTCCTTTAATAGTTGAGCATTATTTTTTTTCTATATCAAGGGAAGATTTAACATTTTTAGTGAGAGCATGATATTTATTTAATGACTTATATTGGTCCTTAAGTTCATTGCATGTTTCCTCTATCATGTTACAGTATTCAGATAATTCAGCTTTAGACATATCTTCAGAATCAGAATCACATTCTGCACCATCTCCAGAATAGTAGAAATTTAAAACAGGAGTATCTAATGTTACCTCGGATGTGTTGCTCATGAAACACATGTTGGTATGATTATTTTCAGAATCAGAAATTTCAAAATCACTTGTGTTGTCTCCTGAAGCACTCCAAGTAGCTTTAATAGATTTCTTGTACTTCTTGTCCTTGTAGTAATATTTCTTTTAGAATTTAAATTTTGGACAGTCAGCACTGATGTGTGATTTCCTATTACATTCATAGCAGAATATATCATATTACTTATCATACTTCTTCTAATACTTTTTCAAGTGATCTTTGTTGTCATACATTCCTTTGTAATTCTATTTTCTAAAGAATTTCTTATTCCGATAAAACTTTTTAAATCTCCTGGCTATTTGAGCCATCTCAGCATCACTGTCTAAATCTGAATCTTATTTGGTTGAACTTTCAGTAGGTACATGTGTTTTTTCCTTGTCATTTCTCTTTAAACCAGTTGACTTGAAAGGCACAGATTTTCTCTTGGGTTCATCGTCATCTTCCTTGTTTACCTTAAGATATTCCTCATACATTATTAATTTACCAATAAGCTCTTTTACAGGCAGAGATCCAATGTCACATGATTCTTTGATTGAAACAGAATTGTCTCCCCATCTATCTGGAAAACATCTCAGTATCCACATTATTTGATCCTTTTCTGGAACAACCTTTCCAAGTGAACTCATTGTATTGACTATCTCATTGAACCTGAGATATATATCAAAAATAGGTTCATCATTCATAATTTTAAAATTATCGTATTTAATATTATATTTTTTTAATCTCATTTCTTTAACATTAGTTTTTCCCTCATAAGAAACACCTAAAGTATCCCAAATTTCATATGCTGTTTTACAGGCAGATATTCTGTTGATTTCCTCATCTCCTAATGAAAAATACAAAGAATTCATAGCTTTACAGTTATTATTGTATGCTAAATTAGTAGGTTCATCCCAAGTAGTTATTTCAGTTTTTTAATTTATATTGAGATTCTATAGAAGTCTAGATATCAAAACCCATACTTTCTAAATAAATTTTCATCGTAAGTATCAACTGGGAATAGTTTGTACCATTAATGAAATGTGGCCTGTTAGTAGCAGCACCTTCTAGTCTATTATCTATAACTAGATTTTAGAAAATAAATTTAAAGAGATAATATTTAGAACTAACAGAAATTTAAGATCTTTAAATATGCAACTAAAGTCATAGTTCAAAAACTGAATGTTTGAAAACATGTAACAATAAAAACAAACATCTGATACAAAATGTTGGTCAGAGTAGATACTAAAGAGTGGGGGGTGAATTGTGTTCCAAATAAAATTTCTGTTAAAATATTTTATATTAAAAACCCCCAAATTATAAAACATGATAAAATGTAGTGAATTTGTAAAACATTAAAGGTTCAATTAGATTCTCAAAATATTATTTAGTTCTCAGTTAATCTAATGAGAAATTTAAATTGTCTTTTGAAAATAACCAAATGATTTACAATAGATACAAACACTTACTAGATTAAATATCAAAGTAACTTTAAAAAACAATTGTATTTCAATGTAATAGGCAATGGAATATAAATTAGATACTGCATATTTTGAACTTAAACTGAAAATGCACAGCATATATAACCAAGAGGTTCAGTCTCAACCTGGGACATAGTCTTCTCAATTATATACATATAATCGATCCACACCCTTGTTCGGGGTTAGAAATAGTACATGATTGTCCAGGCCATGCATGGACTTCTACCACTATTCTTCATGGGAAACAAATATAAAGACCAGGACACACAATCACCTCTTCCACATTTGTCATGTGGTAAACACGAGTTAGGAGTTTTGGTCTGAGGATTGTGATATCCTCCAGTTCGGCACATGAGACTGTGTGTGTGTAAAATAAACAGGAAACACACACTGCTCGAAAGTAAATAATAAATCACTTAGAGATAGTATATGGAAGTTTAGAAAGCTCTAGTGATTGTCAGTGCATCTCTGGACTCGTTGGATTTAGCAGAAATGCTTCTGAGTCCTTCTCGGGTTTTTTTGTTGAAAAACAGTGTTGTGGTTCAGATTTTGTTTCTCCAGGAGAGAAGATGTTCTCTTGACTCCAGAGTACTTCGTGTGTTATTTATTAATGTAGTATTGCATGTAGGGATCTTCTGTGAGGATCGTGAAATGTGTTCGTTACACTTGTTCTCAGGATTGTTCTTCGGTTCAGTAAAGAGCTCGCGTGTATTGTAGTATGTGTGTCGAGATGTGTCAAATGTGTGCCATGCCTCTACTGCAGCTCAACATTCTATATATTCCACGAGCTCCAGCAATATGAATTATTTCCTTTCCATAGGTATGAGTTACAGTTTCCTGACAGACCAACAACTATCATAAAATAACATTAATTGCATTAAAAACATCAAATATGATTGTTAGTATTATTTAAATAATATTAACAAAATGTTTGAGAAACGATGTCACAGTGATTATATAAACAGTGTCTCCATGAACCGGTATGTCCTTCTCCGTATGTGCTTCATGATGTGTCCATTCCATGGTTTCAAGGTCACGATGTCTGAGTCACGGTGTGTCCTTCAAGGTTTCTGGGTCACAGTGGGTCTTTCACGATGTCTGGGACACGGTGTCTTAATAACAGTGTGTCCTTCATGGAGTATGGGTCACGGTGTGTCCTTCACGGTGTCTGGGTCACGATTCCGGAATACTTACACAATTAACTGTATTCAAACATAAACTGTAATATGCAGAATATGAATTAAGCTTAACCATTATCAAGTAAGAGAACTTGAAACATAAATATAGGGGTTTGATAAGATAAGTGAGAGTTGTGATCATGAAAAAGACTTGTAAATAATAATGAGAGTAATTGACAGTAATAAGATTTTCAATCATTAAAACGTGATGTGTAATTATTATTGATATTTTTGATCATTAATACATGATTAAAACATGAGGACTCCCATAGGTAGTAATTCCCAATCCATTATGATATGGGGCATTAGTAGTGATGCTCATTCCACTATGATATATGATGTGGGAATTGATTCTTATAAACTATAATATGGGACATCTGTAGTGATTCCCAGTCTACTATTTTATGGTGGTATTAAAAAAATACTTAACATGTTTCTGGACATTATATACTTATGGTCGTGCTACATTTCAATGTTATGTTATAATGGTTAATAATTATTGTTTCCACATTCCTATTTTATTATTTATTTTATTATTTAAAGATTAATTTTTTGGATCTTGCATATTAGTAGTTGATCTATTATTATTCTATCAAGACTTGTTATTAATACTTATTATTTCTTTCTCTTTTCCATGAATCCTTCAATTCCATTTTTTTTATTTTCCTCAAATTTTAAGGTTCTCGTGATCATTTCTCTACAAGTAATTTTTATTATTTTTCTCTTAATAAGAAACTGATTTCACACTTTTCTAGGATTTCGATTTCCATAGGTTAGGAGGAAAAATATTATATATAATAAATCTACAATGGAATAAATTTTGAAGAAATTTTAGTGATGAAATTTACATTATAATGTAATATGAGTGGATTATGTAGCTTGTCTATAATGAAATTAAACAATTGTGTTCTAAGAGTTTGTGTTATTTTTGATATGAAATGTATAAATTTGTTGAATAATATTAACTATATGTATTTAATTCATAGTTTGTATCAATAGGTAACTGATTTAGTATTTTATTCACTCTATGATGGCTGATGCACAGTTATCATACAATGTAAAAAATGCACAAGAGGGTTCATTATTTATTTTAAGGGTCATGGGTTGACACGTATGATTTTATTATAATTATGGAGTAATGTGGGTTTAGGAATTTTATTTTTTTATGAATTTTCTTTGATATATTAGGAATAAAATAACCATTCTGACTTTGTGAGAAATAGTTTTATAATCCTAGAATTGGTGAATTTTATAAATTAACAATCATTTTCAACACCGAAACTATAATTGAGACTTATAATGGTATGAAACTGATTTTCATAGACAAGAATTATAATTCCATTTGAGGTTTATATGTTATAGTTGTATATGTTATGAATTTATTTGGAAGAATGATTTTAACAGTTCGTGCAAATGAGAGAAAAGGATATGTCATTAGGGTTTGACCATCATATAGGTTTCATGGATTTGATGAGAGATTTATTATCAATAACCTCTAATCTAATTTTGATTTTTTAAAAGATAGTGCCTCTAATGGGTAGTTACTTTGTGAAACTCAATTGGAGTAGGAAAATTTTGAACCATTGAAACTCTCGATATAGTGTTTGTGGGAAGAAAGATGATGTTTTTCATTGGACACATTTTTACAGAAATATTATAAAATCCCTCGCAAAATACATAATGTTATGATTGATTAGTATTCATATTCCATGGGTGGATGAATTGGTTTTGTTGTTGTAATGCTAGTCCCATAGGTTGGTTTAAAGATTATAGGGAAAATTTTATTCAGTAAAGGGCCTCTGATCATGGAGTGATGAATTGGAATATATCTCAAATGGTTTATATATGATGTGATGATGTTTATGAAGATATTTAAATATAGGTGTGAATTTTGTAGTTGTTTTTGAATGGGAACCATTGGATAGTGGTCCATGGTCACTAAAATAATACCACTTCCCTTTAATGGGAAGAGTTCATGTGTCCTTATGGACATGGTAATGTTGATGGTTCGGGGTGGTGAACAAGGGTTAGTAATATCTAAATGGGGGATCATATAAATAGATTTTCATTACAAAAACATAGAATAGAACTCATTAGATGAATGTTATGGGTTTTAATGAGTGGGTATTGTATATAATACTATTTACAACATTTTAATAATCAAGAAGGTGGGTATTAGTTGGACCAAGTATATGTTAATCCCATATCATGGATTTACATATGGGTTACATTATCATGAGTTATTACTACATTCATATCAAGATAAATAGTTTTGTTATAAGAACAAGGTATCACTTCTGTTACCAGACCATAGTTTTTGTTCCTATATATCCACTTCGCAATGTTTTTACAAGAACCAATAAGATATAACAACCATCAAAGTGTAAAATATCTCTATCTTCCTTCTTCAATTTCACAGATGGTTCACCAAAATCTTCCACACTATTTTCAGAAGCCAGTAAATAAATGGGATAATGAGTGCATACCTTCACATTAACTATTTCTTTAAAATGATGAGCATGATTATATATTCCATTCACTTTACTATCCAAGCCATGTACTAGTTCCAATAGTAGATTAGAGTTTCCATACAATCCCCTATATCTTTATCAGATGGGGACACTGAAAAAGGGCTAATGTTGATCCTTTTCCATGAGGGATAGAGGTATCAAGAACAATGCAAGAAACATGTAAAGCATGAGTAAATAGTAATCAACTTCCCTTGAGAAAATTTTGAGTTAGCATCAGGTGTAATTAAATACCTCACCTAATTAGGGGTATTTTGGATGGGAAATATCCTATAGATCTTGTGTTTAAAAAATATAATGCATCTAGCCTAGCCTTTCCCTTGCGGTTCATTACATATATTATCTTTTTTCATGCCATATATTGAGGTCCACTGCCTCCTGGGTGAACCATTCCATGGAAGGTTGACTATCCTCAAAGTCATCAGAAACCTAGACTCCTTACAGGCCTATAGAGATCATGCCCTTGAAAAAACAATGTTCATATTTTCAGTTGCACCAAAATCTGTCCCGTAGAATGCAGGTTTGTCTGACTATACTAAACAATAGTACACAATGTACTATCATGATTTGGAGCAACATTCTTGGATTGGGTACCTTCTATGTTTTCCTTTTCAGGACTAATACAATCTAATATGGGGCCACCCTTATCATGTAATGAGATAGAAACATTATTAAAATAACCCAAATATGTGTTATGATATGAGGTGGAACTACTCTAACATATTAATTCCCCTCTGCCTCTTTAAGAATTTTAGTACTCTTGTCTCTCATTCTAATGTGGTCTATGTCATGTCCCTTCCAATGACATTTAGGAAAAATCATTTTTCATCATAAAATCCAAGATACTGTGACCAATAATTTTACATTATTTACAAATGGCGTGAATTTTTTCATATTAAACTCTAATATTAATATCATCATTGGGAATATAAACCACAATATTATCAATCCTTGGTATACGCAGATCAACCTCTTCCATCATACAAGAATAATCCCCAAAATACAACATTTCCGTTGCATTTTCATTCCTTATATGGACTCCTAATGTAGATGTGATATCAATTTAAATTTCTCAATTCCATAGGATCTAGTTTAAACAATGTATTTTTACCCAAAATGGGGCATACATATCATTAAAATCAGACAGGTTGAAATTTAGATGCCAATAAAGTAATCTCAATGTTCATTTCCTTAAATTGATCGACTCAGTTCTCCAATAATTCCCTTTATATTTTGAAAAAGGAAAAATATTTTTGAAAACCCCAAAACCTTAATTAATGCATTTAAAATAAGAAAACCCCCCATATTTTTGTAAGCCAGTCAACAAGATCTACAATTTTTTTATATATTCATTCCTACTGATAGGTTGATTCAAGCCATGATAGGGAACATACCGAGATCTATCCGTTCTTCAATAGAATTTTTGGATGCTGATACATGGTTCATTGTTACTTTTTTATAATATGCTGCAATGTAAGGTTGCTAAAAGTCAAAAAAGAACTAACATTATATCCCATGATGTTCGTCAGGTTCCTTTCATCTTTCACCTTAGTGCGCCTCGAATGGTTTCCCTGATGTGCGACCTCTCAAATGGAATCATAAGTATACAAATTATGTCTTCTAGGTTTTTTAGTTACAGTGTGTCTTCTGCTGAAATCCATTGGTGTTTTTGGTTATTTAATTATTCATCCTTATATTGGTTTGTTCATTATCATAGATTTTATCAATATTTATTGGTATTTTATGGTTGGTAATTATGATATATTTCATATAAACATGGTGAAATCCATTATAAATGATAATGAATCATGGAGGTAGTGTTATTGGATTTCAAAAGATGATGAATACACTATTTCATTCAATATATTAATAGAGGTAAACGACTTAGTGTTTTTATTTATTTATTTTATTGTATTAATGTGATATCTATAGGTGAAATAAAATAGTAGTTGTATTTTTTCTCATAAGATGTATAAAAATTATCTATGACTCATCTATCACCGATATTAGAATGTATCATCCATGGATGGACTATCAGTGAGTTTACCAATGTTATACCACAATGAGTTAAAATTATAATTCAGTTATAAATGATCATATATAATTAATGGAGTCTGGTTGATTAAGAGAAGATCGGAAAATCAAGTTATGTCTAGATGTTGTCTTATGGAAAGATTAATGAGAACTACTAATGGAGTGTTTAAATTGGTATAATATAGGTTGGTGCCATTAATATTTAACCAAATATTGTTTATATATATTGTTAAATTTTATTTCTAAAGGTTTTAAATTTGGGATACCTTTTTATGAAAAAAATGGGAACCGCTTATATAAGGGGATTGAGTAGTGCATTATAAGATAAGATTTGAAAACTCATTTTTGATTTTGTAATTAAATATACACCTGATGAAAACATATCAAAGGATTATAATTACTAGTTTTGTGTGATTGTCAATTATATATGCTCATTTCACATAAAAAATTTATAGTGGATTGGGATGAGCATGGGTGAATTGGATTAAAGTCTTGAAAAGGGTTAATTCCATTGGTGATGGTTATAGTTTTATATTGGACCATTAATAGAGAATATATCAGTTGTGTTATTAAATTAATCCTTGAATGTTTTATAAAATTTTGAAATTCTATTTTTAAAAATGATTTAATTGATTCTATGTTTACTATTTTATTCAAATTAGTAGAATAAGGTAAAGAAAAATAAAAAAGTCACAAACTGTTTCACTTCGAGTTACATACATTCAATTGATTTTTTCATTACTATTTAATTGATTTTATCTTTACTATAAAATATTATTTCGAGTTATGTAAATTTATTAAATTAGTATTAACATAAAATCCATTCAGTTTCTCATAATAGTTTTCTTATCTGAGAGATGCTTATGAGAATTCGTTTTTGAATTACTTTTGATAAATATTGAATTTTATTGTATTAATCTACCAATAATAATATGATCACTTCAATTTTTTATTAAATTTTATTTTAATTATTAGTTCATTTCATTTGGGTATAACATTTTCACACAATATGATATTTATTTCTCATTAATTTCATATATTTAGAGAATTTATACTTGAACACCGATTTTATTCCAATAACATTCGTTTCATATAGTCACATCAATGTCTTCAATATTTTTTCATTTCAATTTTATCTACCTCCCTATAAATATACTTGATCTACAATTCTTCATTCAAAACATTATAAAATATTGTATCCTTTTATTGAGATAATATCATTTTATCTCAACAGTCTTCCTTGTAAGGGTTTTATGGGTGTTTTTATAGTACCGATAATATCTTATTCATTAACATTGACACTTATTATCTTGTTTAAATAATGATTTAGTGAATTAATCATATCAATTCATTTATCATCTATTACATAAAATTTTAAATCCCTCTTATATTAGGTTTAATGTTTTTTTTCAATTAGATATTCATGTTTCCGTATAATAATATATTTCATTCCATATGATGATTACATCAAATCCATCAATATATTTATTTTATCCCTTTTATTTCATTCCTCTACCAAATCATATTTTATTTATTTTTAAATCATTTAAAGTCCATTATATTATAGTACAACTTAGAAATATTTCTTCATATTTTTGAATTGTTTGTTTGTTGTTTATTAATGTTTTTAGGAGCATATTTTCATATGTTCTAAACCTTTTGAATATATTCATCCAGTCATTATAAATATATTTTAAATTTTTTTCTTCCATGAAATATCTAATTTAGTGTTATATTTTATCCCCATGTGAGTAAGGCCTTGTTTTGAATCTAAATAGACACATATATAAATTTATTCCAACAGTGTATTGATAATTGAAATTAAAAGGATTAATCCTTTTTTCCATATGATTCCATGAAAATTTTATAATTTAATTTTTTTGGGTAATTTTTTTAATAATACATAATTTTTGATATCATTTAAAAAATAATTATTAATAATAATTGTAGTGAACTCTATCATATTTTAAAATAAAAAATATATAATCATTTCTTCGTACTTATTTTCTCCTATTCTATGCTAATTCATGATACATCCCATTACATGATAAAATTATTAACCATGACAAATTTTATATTACTATACTAATTATTTAGTAAGATTTTGTATCACTAATAGTTAGTTACCTTTTGATTTGATAGACAAAAATTATCTATGTGAATAAAAAAGTAATTTTTATCTCTTTTATTCACTGTTTTGTCATTACTATAAACCAAATAACCTTTTATTCACACATAATATGACATATACTATTTTATCATCAATGTGGGAATATAATTTTCTATAATGATCTCTTTAATATTACCTATTATTTATTTGTTTATATGGACTATCACTTAATGAAACATGTTAATCTTTTTACCCATACTGATATAATAGTTTTTTAATTTTTCCCACATATTTTAGATTCCAATTACTCTTTTTGACTTGAATCAATGAACCTCAATATTTAATTTTGATTATTCAATATTCATTTTTTATCTTATTTTATGTTTGTGGTAAGTAATAAAATTTAAACATAAGTGTTTATGATAAAGTCTACAATTAAAGAGTATATCCATATTCTTTAACTCTTTTATGTTAATATTCATATTTTTCGTTGTATTTTACCTTTCTTTGCTCATCATATAAAAATTATAAAATAATATTTATAAATTTATTTAAATTATTAAAAAACTAACATTATCTATATTATGTAATGAAAATGTACCATTAAGGATCCATCTATTATTATTCTTGATTTTTTTCAATATTATTTGAACCAATTTTTATTTCTCATTTTTCTTTTATTTATTACATAAAAGATCTCTTGAATTTATTTTACCTTGGATTTTATATTCATTATTCATTGTATTTTCACTAATCACTTTTTTTTCCCCTTGAGTGTTGAAATAATATTCTTTATGGAAATTAAAATAACAAATTTTCTTTCTATATTTATTGGAAAATGATTATACTTTATTATACTATTTATAAACTAATAATCATATTATTATTTTACAATAAATAGAATAAAATTATCAGTTAAATATATTTCTCATTTATTGAGTATGATATATTATAGAAATATTTTTTTTAATTACATGACCTAACAAATTGACGTGATCATCTATCAAATAATATATTAATGGACCAAAATAGCTATATAAAAGAATAGTTTATTTGTATGAAAATTAGACATATATTAAATAGATCTAAATGTTTGTATATTCTCTTGATAAATTTTTTTTAAAAAATTTATTCAATATTTTAGGTTCTAATAACCATGTATTTTTAAGGATTTATCTTCATAGTGGGTGTCTTAGATGACATGTCACACCTTAGTCTACTTTAACACATATAATAATAAATTTTACAATATAAATATTTTTTAAATACATATAATAATTTCGTGGAATTTTTCTTTATCTATTTCACTATTATTACATCCAAACGTCGTTATCTTTTAATGATTTCATTTTTTTTAATTTAACATTTTTTCTAAATAAATAAATCCAATTTAAAAAATAAATTTTTTGAAAGTATTCATATAATTAAATTATGTTGATAAATGATCATTTAGATCTTCCGAATTCATTAATTAAAATAATCTACATATTTTATATTTTTTTCATAGAAGGATTATTATTTAACAAAAAAATTGATTTATATGTATTTTACTATCAATTTCATCAATATATTTAACATATTCCTTCCAAAATATATATGACTTATGATTTTTTTTATTTTTTCTAAATTTATTATTGCTTATTCACTTTAAATCTAAACATCGTTGTAAAAAATCCCCATTATTGTTTTTTTGTAACATCCCAAACATGGATACCACTCAACAGTGCCCTGAGTCCAGTTGGCTACATGGCCTCAGGATCATCTCCCCAAACTTAAGAGGCTATCAAATATAAGTGAGGGACTAGGTGAGTTAGTGGGGAGATGATTCCCTCATTAATAGAGTATCACAACAAAAGACAAACACAATAAATAGTGTTATAGGATAAATAACCAGTCCATAAAATGTGATACAATAAAATAATACAAATATAATCTACCAAACATTACATATACAATGATTCAAATGATACCTGTATATAGAGAGAATCCATAAGAACACATGGAAATAATATATGGTACAAATATCACAAAAAAAGTCCAAATCACCAAAAACTGCCTATAGCATCGCGACCCTCTCAATGGTTCTTTTCCTCCCATAATCTGAAGCCTAAATCAAATTCCTATACTAGGTTACTTTCTCGTATCATCATGTGCAACCATATAATCAGTTTGGGTCCTTGAGGAGGCCCAATCAGGGGGTCAGATAAATATTCCAATAGGTAACCATCTAGGTTCAATATAGATCTAACAACAACAAAAACGTTCAATAAAGTGTTATCAAAGAATTAAAGTGAGTGTGTATTCCCATGGCATATGTCCACTGCAATATTTAAAACCAAACAACCCTTATGTATCACTAAAAATAATGTTATCACCTTACTATGATGAAATAAGCAATGAAAACATGTCATATTGCCATGTCGTGCATCCATCCAAATAATGTAACCCACGACCACCATTTATAATGATGTCTAAACAACAAGGTATAGATCCAAGGAGTAATATACCAGGGCATCCATGTAATAAATTTTTACCATGGAGGGTTAGATCCAAGGAATTCGTCAAAGGCCTCCACATTGAGTAACACGGGCATCCCAGTGGAATCTCTGTCTAGGAACTGGTGATATTCATAGGACCATGTGTATAGTCTTTCCATACATGATTCTAATAAATTCAGATCCATAGGGTTGAAAGGTATGAGAAATACCACAAAATCAATACCCAAGGGGATGATTCACCCCAAGGAATCAACTACAACATTTCAGATCATTGGATAATAGTTCTTTACATCAATCAAAAGATGCATTCAAAACATATTACTATTTAAAAATGAATAGTTTAGACATATTGTAACGACCCAAAGTATGTCAATGGAAAATTCCCTTCTTATATTTGTGTCATAAAAACACAAAATAATGAACTAATAAGTGATAAATGACCATTAAACAATATTTTGTCACCCCTATGTTTGGAATTTTAAAAATCCGACATACACGGTTGTGTTCAAGATTGTTTTTGGAGTCTAATGAAACAAAAATAATTTTTTGTGAATAGTAACCCACCCTTATGAATAGTAACCTACCCTTATGAATAGTATTATTAACCTTATGAATAGTAAATAAGAGTAACATTACCTATAAATAATAAAATAAAATTTAGACATCATAGAAAGTTATAATTTGACCATAGTAAACGTTTTTCGTATTTTATAAGTCAAAATAATTAATTATAATTAATTAATTAATTTAAATGAATATTTATTTTCCCTGAAATGTATTCATAATGTATTGAATAAATGTCTAATAGTTTTTAGATAATTTTATAAGACCTTACATATTTTTTAATTGAACTACAAAATCAGTTTTAATTGTAAAAACTGTTTTTTAAGTAAATTATGATTTTAATTAAACATTAAATTAATATTATTTAGAAAATAATTTTTGCAAAATGGACATCATTTTTGTATTCTACACATTGATAAATGGTAGTGGTAAATTTTTGGGTTTATTCTGAAATACTTCAATTTTCGGGTGAATAATAAAAAAATACAGTTTTTCGCATAATCGGTATATACTAAATTGCATCATTAATGATGTAATGATGACATAAAAATTATAGAGCATTAGTTTCGGCCAAGTTATTTTAAATTTCATAAATTTTTCCTTGAAATAGCATAAATCCAATTCTCAAACCTAAAAAGAACTTTCCAAAGCCTAAAGTTAAAAGGTGATCTCTTAAAGTGTCTTTTTCTCATTCTTTCACTTTCCTTTTAATAAATAAATGAATTCGAATAATAAAGAAGTGTTAAAGACTAAAACGAAATATATTATATTGATATATTATTTAGTATGTCAAAAAACTATTATTACAACTCTAACTTATGATATATTTATTTATTTAATATTTTATACCAAAAACACCTCCCTCCCCATGTATAAATATGACCTCCCCCTCCTCTTCCCAAACCACACCTCTCAAGATTCAATAATTATCTAGGATATTCCCAATCATATTACCTATCCCCTTAACCACGTCCAAGAGCTTCTGGTCTCATCAAAAGACCAAGCTTAGGCCCTTAAGGAGGTTCTCATGTGAAGGATTCAAGAGGTAATTTCCCTCCCTCTTCTCCTTTAATTTCCTTTCAAGTTCAAGTTACTTTCTTGATCTCTCCCCATCTATATTCATCGAAATTATTTTGTAACTCCAGTATTATACATATAATGTAATTTTATGATTCTAAGGGTATATTATATCACCTCATACCCTTTCCCTCTTCCTTTTATTTTATTAAAGAGAACGTTGTTCATGTGGTGTTAATTTATCACCTTCAAAAACAACATGCTCTCTTATTCCATTTCTACCTTTGGATCTGGTCATGAGACAATTTTTATGGTCGAACCAGAATATTTTAAATGTATTATGATCTATTTTATGTTCTGGAAATAACCTATGACCATATTACTATGTGAAAAGTTAAAACAAGTTCATTGTGATCCAAAAACCGGCCAAATTAACCCAAATAATCATCATTTAATTAATATATAATGATTCACCCACATGGATCTAATATAATTCATTATAAAATAATTAAATCTCCTGTAATATAATTAATAACATGTAATATCAGTTCTGGATGTTTACCCATGATCTACCCAAACATCAATTTAAGAATACAAGTGAACCACTCAAGAAAACCATGAAAATGAACATCCCCGAATAATGTTTTTAAGGTCTATAAGTCATCCAAAGGAACATAATATGAGATAATGAAACCATAATGAACCCTAATATTGTATAAAAGGTTTTGGAATTTCTAATTATTGAATATACTATCATTATACTGCACATTAAAGAGAATGAGGCATTTGAGTACAAGGTAAGGGGAAATCTCGAACCCAATTTTCTTCATTCGGGTTCTCCCTCCTTCACTCCATTTTTGATATGGTTACTGCTCAAAGATCATTTTTTTCATATTTTCCTTTAATTTTATGGGATATACAAGTTTTTAACTGGTTTTTATGTCCAAAAAAATGTTTTCCAAAAGAAATCGTCTTTTAGGAACTTTCCTTTTACTAATCACTCAAAGTGGACGGTTCTTGTAAAATGTGGGTTATTCCCTCTTCCTTTTGGGAACCCAATTATTATGAAGGAGTTACTATGAGATGAAAACCATTCCTTTTCATGGGTTCATTATGATGATTTAGGTTATATGTTCATTATGGCATGCATGATAAATGATAATGTTATGGTGTGACGGGTGCGGACGGAATTATATAGCGCAATATGAATGTTTAAATGTGACGGGTGCGCCCGGAATTATATAGTGCTCCAATGAATTGGGTAAAGTGATGATTCTCATGCGTAAATGTGAAATTATGTGTGAAAAAGATGCCAAATTGGTTCACAAATATGTGTGGTAGTAAACCCCTAAGACATGATGTTTCTTTTTTATGCATTGCCACATTTCAAGTCAATTATTTATGCTCCTCTCATGTTCATGAAATTCTTCCTATGCCATGATTATGATCACCCCATGCTATATTGTTCTCATCTATCCTCTTACTGTGCTTCTAGATCACACATTTTGATGTATATCCTCAGGTGTCTACATTTACTAAGGAGAAGACAAGTGCCACTACGAAGCTTGTGAAGAAGAAATTAAATAAATGTTTATAGTTGATGTTGTATTTGTTATGTGTGGTCCTAGTTTTCCCAAGACACTAATCTGTTGTATCCTTCATGTGTAATACTATTATGTTGTTTATCTTTGAAATGATGTAATAGTAATGTAAGAAAAATCTGGGTCGCTATAGTTGGTATCAGAGGAAAGGTTTAGTTAATTTGGGAATTAGGATTAGTAAACCCTAGAGAAAACCTCTAGCATGAGAATAAGTACAAATATGTATGCAATAATATTTACCTAGGGATCCCATATGTTATGTTTTTGGCATAATTTTTTAAATGAATAAGTTCTTCCTGAATATTTTACTTATGTTTTTTCTAACATTTTCTATTTTAGAAAATGGTGGGATCCAGGAAAAATCAGGCCAACAACTCTTGTGAGGGCCAATGCAACGATTTCCCGAACGACATCCCCAATGATTTTGGAGGTGGCGTTCAAAACTTCATGGCGATGCTTACCCAATTATCTCGGGTTATGAATAATAACAATAATAATGTGGAACACCCTCTTTCACCAAAGTGGGAGAAACTAGCTATCAAATGTTTTATGTGGCAACGACCACCGACATTTTGTGGATATTCTAATCCACTAGTTGTTGAACAGTGGGTGAACTCCATGGAGAATATCTTTTCTATTCTTCACTGTTCTGAGATGGAGAATGTGACTCTATCCGTTTATCATCTACATGGAGAAGTTGATCAATTGTGGGATTTGATTAAGAACACCAAGCCAAGTGAGGAAATTGAAGAGATGGAATGGGATGACTTTAAGATAATGTTTCTTAATAAGTACTTCCCACGAACTCTTCACACGAATATTGAGAGAGAATTCATAGAGCTCAAGAAAAAAGAAGGAGAATCAGTCACAACCTATGAAGAAAATTTCACAAGGCTCACAAGGTATGCTTCGGGTTTTGTTACCAACAGTGATAGAAAAATTGATAGATTATTTAGTGGATTAAAACCACATCTTCGAAAGGCTCGTGCAATTCGAGACTTTGGAAGTTATGAAGAAGTAGTTTGGTGAGCTCTCAAATTGGAGATGGAGTTTGGAGAATGGTCCCATGGCTATGGTGATAAGAAAAGAATGATGGAGTTTCAAGCTGGTGGATCTAGTGACAAAGGTGGGAAGAAAAATCAACGACCCACATGCCAAAAATTTGGGATGTTGCACCATGGGAACTATCTCAATGGTATAGGGAAATTCTTTATGTGTGGGAAAGATGGACACCAAGCTCAAGAGTGTCGAAAAGACATGAAAAGAAAGGATAATGTAGCTGATGAAGGGAGAGAACCACTCGTGGTTCAATGCTACAACTTTAGGGAGCTAGGGCACTATTCAAACCAGTGCACTAATCCTCAAGCTCTCGAGGGTAATCAGCACCAACAACCACCAAATACAAAGGAAAAAAGGGAAGGCTTATGTCATCACTACTGCGGAGGAGGAACATGATAATGAAGCCATACAAGGACCACTTCTTATTCACTCAAGAATGGAAAAAGTCTTATTTGATTCTGGTACTACACATTCCTTTATATCTTGAAAGTTTTCTAGAACTATAGAATCGAAGCCCAGAAACCATGAATTAGAGATATCTGTAAAAACACCAAGTGGTACAATCATTACAACCCATGTGTTTGACTCTTCTCTTGTTGACGTATGTGAGAAGATTCTTCTGGAAAATCTCATTATACATCCCTTGGTGTCATTCGACTCTATAATGGGAATGGATTGGCTCTCGTTATATAGAGCACATACCAATTTTCGGGAAAAGGAAATATCTTTTCATATTCCGAACCATCCCATGATCCTCTACAAATGCAAGGAAGATCATGAATCTCCTTTGAAAAATCTATCAATGGTGTGGGGGTTGATTCCCTATGAAGAAGCATTCCTCGCCCAAATGGTTTAGTCGAAGGAAAGATCCAACCTTGAGGAAATTCCCATAGTGAGGGAATACGACGATGTATTTCCTGAAGAGTTATCCAGAATTCCCCCAGATCCTGAGGTAGAGTTATCAATTGAACTCATACATGGATCTTCTCTTATCTCGAAGTGTCCCTATAGGATGGATCCTATCAAACTACAGGAGTTAAAGAACTAGCTGCAAGAGCATCTGGACAAAGGGTTCATACGCCCTTGTGCATCACCTTGGGGTGCGCCAGTGCTCTTTGTAAAGAAGAATGATGGAACCATGCAGATGTGTATCGAGTATTGGGAACTCAACAAGATCACCATAAAGAAAAAGTATCCTCTCCGAAGGATTGATGACTTGTTCGACCAGTTAAGAGGAGCTCAATACTTCTCAAAGGTGGATCTTTGTTCTGGATATCATCAGGCAAAGAAGAAAAAGGGGATTTCAGAATATATATCATGGTGCTTGGTATGTCAGCAAGTCAAAGCTGAGCAACAAATGTCCAAAGGTATGTTGCAGCCATTGCCTATACCCATGTGGAAATGGGAAAATGTTACTATAGACTTTTCCAGGGGTCTCTCGAAGACGTAAAAGGGAAATAATGCGATATGGGATGTGGTTGATTTAATAACCAAGACTGCCCATTTTATCGCTATTCGGGAAGATCTCTCACATGAACAACATGCAAGGATATATGTGAAGGAAGTAGTGAGATTGCACGGTGTTACACTCTCGATTGTCTCTGACCGTGATCCAAGGTTCACATCTAAATTCTGGAGGAGCCTTCAACATGCTTTGAGTACTGAATTAAATTTCAGCACGGCCTATCACCCCCAAACTGATGGCCAGTCTGAAAGGACCATTCAGACACTTGAATATATTCTAAGAGTCTTCTATCTTGAATTCAAAGGTGTTTGGGATCAACATCTCCCATTAGATGAGTTCTCATACAACAATAGCTTCCACTCGAGTATTCAGATGGATCTGTATGAAGCTCTTTATGGGAAGCAATGTAGAACTCCAACCTATTGGGATGAAGTTGGAGAACGAAAGCTACTTGGTACCGATCCTGTTCAAGAGATTATAGAGAAGGTTCAAGTCATCCAGAAACACATCAAAGCTACTCAAAGTCGGAAAAAGAGCTATGCTGACAACTGTCGAAGGTACTTGGAGTTCTACATTGGAGATAAAGTCTTCCTACGAATACTCTATGGAAGAGAGTCATGAGATTCCGGAAGAAAGGGAAGCTAAGCCCAAGGTACATTGGCCCCTTTGAGATCTTTGACCGTATAAGAGTCGTGGCCTATCGTCCGGAACTTCCACCGAATATGGCTCATGTTCGTGATGTGTTTCATGTATCACTACTGAGGAAGTACATACCGGACCCCTCACATGTACTAAACTCAGAGGTGGTACAGCTGGAAGATGATCTCTGCTATGAGGAGAAGCCGATAAAAATTTTGGACCGAAGTGATAAGGTTCTACGCAACAAGACAACCCGCCTTGTCAAAGTGTTGTGGAGGAACCATAAGTTTGAGGAAGAATCTTGAGAACCAGAAGAGGCAATGAAAGAGAAGTACCCTCACCTGTTTGTGTAAAGTGAAATTTTGGGGGCGAAATTGCTTAAGGGCGAATGAATGTAACGACCCAAAGTATGTCAATGGAAAATTACCTTCTTATATTTATGTCATAAAAACACAAAATAATGAACTACTAAGTGATAAGTGACCTTTGAACATAATTTTTTCACCCCTATGTTTGTAATTTTAAAAATCCGACAAACACGGTTGTGTTTAATATAGTTTTTGGAGTCTAATGAAACAAAAATAATTTTTAGTGAATAATATCCTACCCTTATGAATAGTTACCTACCATTTTGAATAGTAATATGACCCTTATGAATTGTAAATAAGAGTAACATTACCTATGAATAATAAAATAAAATTTATACATCATAGAAAGTGATAATTTGACCTTAGTAAACGTTTTTGGTATTTTATAAGTCAAAATAAATAATTATAATTAATTAATTAATTTAAAAGAATATTTATTTTCCCTGAAATTTATTCATAAATTATTGAATCAATGTCTAATAGTTTTTATATAATTTTATAAGACCCTACATAATTTTGGAAAGAATTACTAAATCAGTTTTAATTTTAAAATCCTTTTAATGTAAATTATGATTTTAATTAAACATTAAATTTATAAATTTTATAAATTTTTTTTTTGAAAAATGGACAATATTTTTTGATTCTACACGTCAAAAATTGGTAGGGGTAAATTTTTGGGTTTATTATGAAATACTTCAATTTTTGGGTGAATAGTAAAAAAATACAGTTTTTCGCATAATCAGTATATACTAAATTGCCTCATTAATGATGTAATGATGAAATAAAAATTATAGAGAATTATTTTCTGCCAAATTGTCTTAAATTTCATAAATTGTTCCATGAAATAAAATAAATCAAACTCTCAAACCTAAAAAGAACTTTCCAAAGCCTAAAGTCAAAAGGTGATTTCTTAAAGTTGTGTTTTCTCTTTCTTTCACTTTCCTTTTAATAAATTAATGAATTCGAATTATAAAGAAGTTTTTAATCCTAAAACGAATTATATTATATTTATATATGATTTATGATGCCAAAAAACTACTATTACTAGTCTAACATATGATATATTATTTTATTTAATATTGTATTCCAAAAACCCCTCCCTCCTCATTAATAAATAAGCCCTCCCCCTCCTCTTGCCAAACCACACCTCCCAAACATCGATAATTGTCTAAGATATGCCCAATCATCTTACCTATACCCTTCCCCACGTCAAAGAGCTTCTGGTCTAATCAAAAGCCCAAGCCTAGGCCCTTAAGGAGGATCTCAGGTGAAGGATTCAAGAGGTAATTTCCCTCCCTCTTCTCTTTTAATTTCCTTTCATCTTCAAGTTCCTTTCTTGATCTCTCCCCACCTATATTCATCCAAATTATTTTTTAACTCCATTATTATACATATAATTTAATTTTATGATTATAATGGTAGATTATATCACCCCACACTCTTTCCCTCTTCCTTTTATTTTATTAGAGAAAACATTGTTCATGTGGTGTTAATTTATCACCTTCAAAAACAACATTCTCTCTTCGTCCATTTATAGATTCAGATCTGGTAATGAAACCATTTTTATGGTTGATCCAGAATATTTTATATGTATTGTGTTCTATTTTATGTTCTGGAAATAACCTATTGCCATATTACTGTGTGAAAAGTTAAAACAAGTTCGTTGTGATCCAAAAACTGCCCAAATTAACCCAAATAATCATCATTTAATTCTTATCTAATGATTCACCCACATGGATCTAATATAATTTATTATAAAATCATTAAAGCTCCTATAATATCATTAATAACATGTAATATCAGTTCTGGATGTTAACCCATGATCTACCCAAACATCAATTTAAGAATACAAGTAAACCACTCAAGAAACCCAGGAAAACGAATATCCCTGAACAATGATTTTAAGGTCTATAATCATCCAAAGGAACATAATATGACATAATGAAACCATAATGAACCCTATTAATGTATAAAAGGTTCTAGAATTTATAATTAATGAATTTAATGACATTATATAGGACATTAAAGAGAAGGGGGCATTCGAGTACATGGTAAGGGGAAATATCGAACCCAATTTTCTTCCTTTGGGTTCTCCCGCTTTCACTCCATTTTTGATATGGTTACTCATCAAAGATCATTTTTTCATCATTTCCTTTACTTTTATGGGATATACATGTTTGTCACTGGTTTTTATGTCCAACAAAATGTTTTCCAAAATAACTCTTCTTTTAAGAACGTTCCTTTTACTTCTCACTCAATGTGGACGGTTCTTGTATCATGTGGGTTATTCCCTATTTCTTTTGGGAACCCAAAGCTTATGAAGGAGTTATTATGAGATAAAACCCATTCCTTTTCATGGGTTAATTATCATTATTTAGGTTATATGTTCATTGTGGCATGCATGATAAATGATAATGTTATGATGTGAAGGGTGCGCCCAGAATTATATAGCGCTCCAAAGCATTTGGTAAAGTGATGAATCTTATGACTAAATGTGAAATTATATGTGAACAAAATGCTAGGTTGGTTTACAAATATGTGTGGTAGTTAACCACTAAGACATGATGTTTCATTTTTATGCATTTCCACGTTTCAAGTCTATTATTTATGCTCCTATCATGTTCATGATCCTCTTCCTATGTCATGATTATGCTCACCCCACGCTATATTGTTTTTATCTATCCTTTTACTGGGCTTTTGGCTCACCCCTTTTTATATATATCCTCAGGTGGCTACATGTACTATGCGGAGGACAAGTGCCACTATGATTTTTGTGAAGAAGAAATTAAATAAATGTTTATGGTTGATGTTGTATTTTTTATGTGTGGTCCTAGTTTTCCCAAGACACTAATCATTTGGATCCTCCATGTGTAATACTATTATGTTGTTTATCTTTGAAATGATGTAATATTAATGTATGAAAAATTTGGGTCTCTATACATATGAGTGAACACATGAATATAAGGCATTATATCCCAAGATTATACCCACTCATGTCAATCACTTTCATTTAATCATCAACATTGTTATAACCACCTATTTATTCCTATTTACCAATACCATTTAATCAGAATTATCATGGTATAACATTATATCAAAATTCAAGTAGGTATTTCATTTCTGAGGTGAGATATTAAATTCCATTAAGGCATTAACAAGCAATTTATATCTATGAAAAGCTATTACACACCCCTCTTGTGTTTTAAACAAGCTCATATGGGTTAAATACTTAAGGTGAACCCCTATGGTGACCTTTAATCAAGAAAATTGTGTTATATTACCAAAAAAGAACCTTCTGAAATCCTTAATAGGTCTACCTAATCCCACTACAAGTAACTCACCAAAATATTTTAGTTGAACTAGAAAGTTAAAAAGTCAAAATATTAGCATAACACCATAAAAGAACCAAAAAATATGGAAGAATGCATAGAAGAGCGAACTTTTCTCAGTTCTAGAGATATAATCAAGTACCATGTCTTGATTCCTCATAGTTTAGGATAAATTAGAATGATAGACTAATAATAGAATATATAGGAATATGATCCCAAAATCCAATAACAAGGTTGTTGTTTCGAATAATGAAGAATTTCTAAAATTTAACTCAGGATTTACCATTATAGATCTGATGAGACAAAACATGATAAAAATGGAGATCAGATGAAGAAGAATCAACAAATCAATGATTAGACTCTTTTGAGAGCTTTTCTCAAGATATCTCTTATATTTTTTGAAACAAATAAGATTATTTTTTAAAATAAATTTTTTATTTTAATTAGTTTAAAAAACACACACAGTAGGCTGGAATGGTTTACCTACAATGATTCCCAAAAATTGCGGAAACATTTCTCAGCTCACTATCCCCTTGGGGAATGTTGCATAGTTACCCGGCCCAATTTGACTAACCATGCGGTAAACTTGCAGAAACTTTATGTCAAAACTCTGAAATTTCTCAAACATGTTGCTCGACCATGAGGATGATACCATAATGTTTTTCAGACAATGTGTAAGCTACCACCTCCTCTCACATGGTTAGTCTAACCATACGGCCTACACTGCATGGTTTCTTCTAACACTATCACAGGGCTAAAACACCACTAAACCCTAATTCCTAACTCTGAACAAGCCTCAAACACCGCCAAAGGACATGTTATCAAGAGGGTAATATATGTAATGCCATTAAAATGAATTAAAACTTATTGGAAAAGGATTTTTACCTCATAAAAAAACTCGGGTAATTAAAATATTTTCGCTTATAACAATTCATCCCTAAATTTGTCTCTGAAGGGTAGTCAAGATTATTCTTATAATAACATTGGCCACATAGAATGTATGTTGTCCTACTACTCCTAGGTACCTCTTATAAATAGTCATGCTACTATAGAACATGTACTAGATTAATTGTCAAGCCTTATAGAACCTTCAGGCTCCTGTCAAAAATATGTATTGAATTATCCTCAAAGTAAGAATCAACATGAAGATCCACCTCTTCATGCTGAAAATCGTGAGATGGGTCCTAATGAGAACTATGTAGCTGAGATAAGTGGATGACAGTGTGCATGGATTGGTACCTCTAAGGTAACTTCAACTGAGAGGCAACTGACCCTACTCTCCCCAGAATCTTACATGACCAATCATATCTCAATGAAAACTTCCCCTATCTTCTGATTCTCCTACATCCTAAACATGGCAAAAAACACTAGAAAAAATGATCCATGAACTCATAATATAGAGGTCATATACGGTGATCATTTTATGATTTCTGATGAGACTGTGTGGTAGCCATCTGCTTCAGTATCAACTGGACCTACTCAGATATCTCTTGCATGAGATGCGATACCTGTAAACTTTTATATTTTTCCACAAACTAGCACAGGGGAGAATGTAATGTCCTACCATATAAATCCTCATAAGGTTCAATTTTATTGTCTCATGATGACTGTTATTTTCGGTAAACTCAACTAGGGGACTATGCATCTCCCAAGAGTGCCAAAAATCTAGAACACATGCTTGCAGCATGTCCTCTAGCACATGTATCTTAGAGCCTAAATGTCCATCAGTCTGATGGTGGTATGTTGTTCTTAGAATCACCTATGTACCCAGATACATTTGAAAAAGCATCCTTAAATGAGATAAAAAACATTCATCCCTATCCAAAATAATTGATTGTGGGACCCTGTGTAGTCGTACCACCTCTCAGATATACAACATTCAAATCTCATCAACACTTAAGGCCTCATTGATTGGAAAGAAATGAGTGACATTCTTAATTCATTCAAGAACAATAGACACAACATCATTACCTTGAGTTGGCCTCAGTAAACAAGTCATCAAATCCATCCTAACATCATCTCACTTCCACTTTGGAATATCTCACTTTTGTTAAAGTCTGACTTGTTTCTGATTTTTTACCTTTAACTATTGACATGTGGAAGACCCTTTAACAAATCCATCTACCTATATTGTCAAACTCAACCACCAATATTGACAAAGCAAGTCACTTTAATTATTGGTGACTTTGAGGTGCACTACCCACCTAAAGCATTAATCTCCCACATCAACTCTTCATGTGTATCATTCTGAACCCAAATGCATCCATGGATACTCATGTTCTCATCCCCGCATATTGTCTAACTAGGATGAGGTCCCTCACCTGCAACACACACCTATAGAACTAGGACATCATAATAAAATAGATACCTAATTGTAACTCTTCCCATTAAAGTATATTTCATAACTAATGACAATAAATATGTTTTTCTCTATCTTTTGTGTACCTCCTGGATAATCTCAAAAAACAACATCATATGCTCTCAATCCCTATTGGCATGTTACAACAACTGTATCTGAGTCCTCAGGCTCACCAAATCATCTAATACATTTCTTTTACAAGGAATATAGTAATGATCAATATCAATGGAATATATGTACTCTACCCACCTTCTTGCCTCATATTCATATTTTAATGTGTAATGATGTATTTGAGGATTTTGTGGTCTGTATATTCCCCATAATTCTCCAAAGTAAATAGTGTCTCTATTCTCACAACATGTGTAAAATTTATGCTAACTTGAGATCGTGCTTATGGTAATTCCTCTTATTAGACCTCATTTATCGTGACCCATATGTCGTTAATCTATCTCCCAACATCAGCACTACCCTCATCCCCACACCTGAAGTGTCACAATAAACCATTTAACTCTTTCCCTGCTCTAGAAGATTCATAATGGATATTGATGTCAACCTTCCATTCATCTCATAGATTGTTTTCTCACAATAATTATTCCACAAAAACAACATGCCCTTCTTAGTCAAGAATTTAAACCATGCTACTAAGCGTGATAAGTCCTTAAAAAATTTCTTTAGTAACCAGCTATAACTAAGAAACAAAGTATGTCAAATAAATGTTTGGGTTGTTCTGAGGAAACTAAAACTCTAACTTAATTTGTGACCACTAATACACTTATATATAATATAATATGTCCTTATATTTGAATCTAATCCATCCAAAAGTGGCACTTTTTGATCGTAGCATGTAACTAATTCTCTCTCAGTGTATTCAAAAAGATATCAAGATGGTTGGAAAGGTTGTTTTGATTGTGTGATACACCAAGATGTGATCCATGAAAACCACAACATATGTGTCATGATAAGGATAGATCACACAGTTCATCAATATTATGAAAACTGTTGGCTAGTACATGAGACCGAACGACATAACCATATAATTTTATTGATCATACCTACTATAAAAGTTTGTATGAGGTTTGTCTATAGGTCGAGCACACACCTAGTGATATCCAGACCTCAATTATATCATTAAGAAAACTCATGGTCCTCAAATATGATCAAACGTTTCATCTATTCATGTCAAGGGATACCAGTTTTAAACCATCCGCTAGTTTAGTTTTCAATAGTTCACACATATTCTAAGGGTACCATCTCCCTTTTCGAAAAAAAGTTCTGGAAAACCCCATGGAAAAGTACTGGGTATAATAAATCACTTTGCCTCTAAATCCTGTAACATCCTATTGATCTCTTGTAAATCTGTCTTATCCATCTATTATGGAGGAATGGATGCCGGTGTACCTCTTGAATCTTTATCGATGGAGGAATCCTCTTATCTCTCATGAGATAACCTAGAAATGTCATCAGGAATGAAGTACATATTTGATCAACCAATAGAGGAATGTATGCTTGACTCACTCCATTATCATCTAGAAACAATCAGCGATTTGGGATATCATCCCACCAACCCTACATTTTTCATGTCCATCTCGGCTTTCCTGAACATCCCATTCACCCATGTATGTAACGACACACCCTTATCGATATGAACATTTACCCTCTTGGGATAGAAGTCAATGTACGCTCGACGAGCTACTAAAAAATACTTCATGATATTGAAATCAATCCCTATCAACTTGAGGACATAAAGATACCGTGCGAAGTGACACCCACCAACATCTAGGTGAAAATCCATACACCATCAATAATCTCCTGTCCTAATTCCCAATGATGTGTCTAGTGTCATAACTACGTAATAATGAAAAAAAACCTGATGCTTTTTACCATTGGTGTAGATATGAAACATTGTGACACACCAGTATCAAAAAGAGAATTTTCAACAGTAGAATCTACTAAGATCATACCTCTTACCATAGAAGGTCTGGGATCCAGATCCCATTTCTTTTGTTGCACAGTATATGTCTGGCCTATATTTTTCCCATGTCACACAGCTTGGAAACCCAATGTTGATCCACCATATTGTCTCTAATTACATGGTGGCTGGAAATAATTACCATGACCAACACTACCTTGGATTGATCAGCCCGTATTACTCACTGTCCCATCTTGACATAGAGCTAAATAACATACACCTTAACCTAATGTTTGAGATGACCCCTACCACTCACAGCAAGAAAGGAGGTCTAATGAAAATAATGCATGTGCCCCATCGTGCCCCAATCTCACATCATGACTAGATATCGGTCACTTATATTATTCATGTGGCCTCTTCTACCTCACTAATGTAAATACACCAAGTTTCCTGCACCCAAATCCATTCTGGAACTCATGTTTCGGAAATCCTCGAAGTGGCTCTTCCTTCATTAATATGTACATCCACTAGGTCGATAAACAGCAATCCCTTATTTTTTACACCCATCATCACTCATGTTATATTCATTGATCAGTGCCTGATTCAATATTTCCATGATATAAGTCAATATTAACACCTTGAAATGTTAATAAATAGTGTGTATGAGATCTGCTTCGAAGCGTCTCATTATCAAGAGCTCTTTATTAAGATATAATGGCCCAAAAACGGCAGCTTTGTAATGCATGATGAGACTTCCATTATTGTATTCATTCCATGATCCAGACTAACGAACTCACTATCCCTCTATTATCACATTGTCCTGAGGTAAAATTAGTAATAGAAGTTGGTATGGAAATTGGTAGAACCAATATCTCACAGCTCGTCATCCTTTTTCAAAACAACATATCTTCACTACACCGCTCCTCATAGCATATAAGTCTCGAGCTTAACCCTCTTCTTAGGGTGATTTTATAAATTCAAAAATATTATAATATGGTCATAATCCATAAATTTGAATCCTATAGACCACCATCCCCAAAAAACATGGGAGGATACTAGTGCTATAACACCCATGTCACCTCATACAAAGACATAACATGTTGCGGTTCTCTCTAGAAGGTATGCATATATCAAAACCAGCATTCGCAGAACTATTCTATGGAACATGTGGTTGGAATAACACCTGGTTCCTCAACTGGAACAAAAAAAGGTTGCACATATACCTCATGTCCCATTGTCTCTGATGCATGGTCATCTTCTCCCTCGTGGTGTTCCACTAGAGGTCGTCATCGTGTAATCTCTCTAAAAAGCTAGATGATCACCTCATAAAAGAAAAAAATCAATGATCGTATCTCAAAAGCATTGGATAGGTCAAAACCCTCCTATAAACCAATTCAACCAATAGCTAGGTACTAAATGTAGGACTGTATAAAGAACATCCATTGAACCAATAGAAACTATGACTTTTCCCACTCAAATTTCAGGTCTAGGTCAAGAATGTATTCTCCATTGCATTCATTTTCATTCAACATTCATTTTTCCAAATGATTTAATAGATATTCCACCAATTCCTTATCCTTGAGGGCCCATAACACCTCATCATCCAATGTTTAATGGACATAAAATCCAGACATTTAATAAGTTTATTTATTAATTACTTTTCATTAGGGTATCATACCCCAATTCATAAGGGCATATACACTATATGAATTGAAATATTACGTCACTCCTCTATCCACTACAAAAAAAACAATCACAATAGTTGGCACAATTATCACATTAACTATCACAACATTATGAAATAATTAATGTATCCTAAATTGAATGGAAAATGCATGGAATTTTATTTCTCACAAGTACCTATATGATGCATGGGATATAATAACCTCATCTCATTAGGTTGTAACAGAAATATAACCCACAATTTTATTATTACAAGCAATATAAATCATCTGCATCACCCAACTATGAATTGAAAATAACTATAACCACAAAAATCAAGAAAAATAGAAATTCATTCAACACAATTTGGATTTTTCTTTTACAGGGGGTATATTCTCCCAAGAACAACTCATTATGAAATTCTATTTCTTTCTAATCCCTTGTTATTATCTCCAAATAGTATGGAAAACAAGAAAACACCTCTGATACCACATTTTAATGTCCTGTACAGGGATTCCACTCAACAATGTCACAATATCAGTTGTCTTTATGGCCTCATGTGTATATCCACAAACAACAGAGAGTTTCTACGAGAATTGAGGGCCTATGTGAGTCAATGGGTATACTATGTCTTCATTATCAAAGTAATGCAGGGGAAGACAAACACAATAAATGGTGTAAGTGAATAAATAACATGTCCCTGAAAAGCGATACAATACATGAAAACATATATAATCTAAAAACATCATATATAATATTACGAGGATGATACATGATTTTAGAAGGCATCTAGAATAGTACATGGTAATATAATAAAGTACAAGTATCCCAAAAAGGCCAAATGACCAATTAGTACCCCAAGAATCGTAAGTGTATTCTTGGTCCTCTTCTAACATTCTCTGAAGCAACAATCAACAACATGTACCATGAATCCTTCTCCTATCATCACTTGTAACTATATAATATTTTTGAGTCCCCAAGGAGTCCCTAACTTGGCGTGATAGAAATATCCCTGTAGGTAACCAGCCAGGGTCTATATAGATCTAACAACAATAAGAAAGATCATGAAAGAATAAAAAAAGTAGTAAAGTAAGTGTGTATACCAATGGGATAGGTCCATTTCTATATGTAAAACCAAACATCCTTCAAGGCTCTATGTAATAAACATTAGATTCTAACTATGTTGCTAAAATAATTGAAAACAAATCATTGAGAAATGTCATATATCCATCCATATAAAGTAACCCACGACCCCATTATATGGAGATGTGTAGTCACCAAGGGATGGAATCAATGTTTCATGTATCATCGAATCTAAGTAATAACTCTAGTCCATGAATGGCCAGATCGAAGGATCTCATCCAAGGAATCCACACTGAGTCCCTTGGGAATCCTAGGGGAAACTCAGTCTAGGCACTGTTTGGTGTCCTAAGAGCATGTGTACAAACATGTTAGACACATATCCAAGAAAGATAGTTCAACAGGGTATCAAGCCTCAAAATATCCAATGGAATCAAGGCCCAAGGGGAAGAGTCACCCCAATTCATCCACTACAATGTTCTAGATCCATGTAGAGAAGTGAATTTCATCTATGTAACAATACATCTAAACATTCATACAATTTAAAAAATCATCATTTAAAATATATGAGTAAACCCACTCATATACGACATTACATCCCATGAGTATACCCACTCATGTAGCTCACATTCATTTAATATACCACATGAGTATACCCACCCATTAATTCACATTTACTGATACTATCTAATCAAAATAATCAGGGTATAACAAGATATCACAATGAAAGGAGGCTGTACATCTCCTAGGTGAGATTTTCAATTCTGTTAATTCATTATCAAGCTTACTCTTTCTAGGAATGCATAAGAACACACATCATGGCTGGTTTAAACAAGATTAAATAGGTTAAATCTATTAGGCTCACCCCTTAGGTGACCTTGAATCCAGAAAAAAAGTGTCATCAAACTTAATTGGAATCTCGGATCATCCACAATAGGTCGGACTAAAACTACTACAAGTGAATCACTATAAAATGGGACCATGATAGAATTTATTTAGGGTGGAATATCTGCAAATTGCTCGAAAAAAAATTAGAAAATCAAATAGAAAATATAGATCACCTACCCTGTACTAGTAGTTGTGAGATCATCCAGTATCAAGTCTTTATTATCCGTGGATTTTGATAAATCTAAAGAATGTATGAAGAATGGAATATTAGGGAATATGATCCTGAAATAATATAGCATAGTTGTTGTTATGAAGAATAAAAAATGGAATAAAAACTTATTGAGTATTTACCATTGTGATTCCGATGAGACAAACCACGATCAAAATAGATATTGGATGACATAGAATTCTTAAATCCAATATTAGAAGCATTTGAGAGATTTCCTTATGCTCTCTCCTCTATTTGTTGATAGAAATAGGTTTTAGGTTTTAAAAATAAAATTTAGATTTTAAATAAATATGAAAAAAACACACATAAAATGCTCACATAGTTTACCCACACAGTTTACCAAACCATGCGAAAACCATTCTATGCTCACTATCTCTAAGGGGAACATAGCACAATTATCATAAACTGTTTGACTAATAGTGTAGTAACTGTGTGGAAACTATCTATCAAAATTGTTCTATTTCTCTAACATACTTCAAGAATTATCATGACCACGTGATTGTCCAAAAACACCCCAAAATTCAAGATCTAGAATCCAAAAAAACTTAGATTCCAACAAAACACATATAATCAATATGGATACATCCCTAAGGCCTTAAATAGGAGTTAAAACTTAAAGTAAAAGGATATGTACCTTGTACAAAATTCAGGTTCTTAAAATCTTACATTTTTATATAAATTTTTATTCAAATTACTCTCTAATGGGTGTAAAAGTTTCATCTATGAATAACTCTGGCCACTAAGCATGTACGTTGGGCTCCCACTCCCATGTCTCATCCTATATGTAGTTGTGTTACCATATCTCATGTACTAGAGGAACTGAATACCCTCATAGAACCTTAATTATCCTATCAACAATACATATCCGATTATCCTCAATGGAAGTATCAACTTATGGATCAATCTCATTGGGCTGAAAATCATGCGGTTATTCTTAATGATAAAGAAAAAAATTAAGAAACGTGGAAGACGTCATGCATGGATTCATACCTCTAAGGTAACTACAACTGATAAGAAACTGACCAAAATCTCTCTAGAATTTCAAATATCCTAACATATCACGATGAATTGTTACCTTGTATCAATATCTGCCTATATACCCACCTCAGTGAAACATGAAATAAAAATCGATCTCTAATCTCATAATCTACATGGTTTCTAGGGAGATTGGAATATGATATTTGATGTGACTGTGATTACCAATACTTTTGTAAAATATTTTGTTTTATAAAAATTAATGGTTTACTATGTCATAATCAGTAAAACTATGTAAGTATAATTGAAATTTGACCATCGAGTTTTGACCATAATATGTCTATTGGTTAATATGATTGTTGGAAACTGTAATAATTTTTAGTGTCTTAATTATTATTTTTAAATAAAAATGATAATGGATAATTAATTCAGAAAGAATAGTTGATGGAATCTACTAGAATAATTGTTCTATATAAAGCCCATTTTTTAGAGCATGGTAAGGATGTATCATCATTGGGTCTTACTCTAAACAAAAAACCAGATGAGTTTCAAAAAGTTAATCTTGAATGAAATCTCCTACATGAGATATTAAAGTTGATAAAATAACCACTCAATCAATGTTTTCTAATCCACCCCAAGATTTTATCACCATATCACACCTTACTCATAGGTCCCTTGCTAGTGTTATAAGGGTTTATGTAATGAGACATTAGTTACATTGTGTAATCTATTTGTATAAATAACATTGTTTTTATTGTAAAATAAACCACATTATTGAATTTCAAATGCCAAAATTAATCATGGTTTATTTTTTAAAATTTTAAAATATGATTCATATTATTGATGAATATTGAAAAAGTAGTAGTTTAAAATATTTTATATACATTAAATAATAGATACCGTGAAAAGATATTCGAATAACATAAACATACGATTATGATAAAATTGAAATTTAGATCATGATAACTTTTTTGGTGAATAGAAATTTTTAAATAGTCATTTTAACCTTATGAATATTAATATTACCAATGGAATAGTAACCTCACCTAAGGATGTGCAAATGTAATTTCAGATTCTTGAATAGTAATGTGATATAAATTTATATGTAAATAACTGTTTGAGAAATTATTTGTTGTGTATTAGTATTTTTTCGAGTAAATAGTGATTTTAAATTAAAAAAATTAATAATATATAGAAAATTATTTTCATCAAATAGAGTTCCTTTTTTTAATTCATAATTTCTATATTTTTTTAGGGTTAATAAATGTGATTTTAATAAAATGTTGCATTTTTCGGTGAATAGTAAAAACATAGTTTTTGAGTTTTCGATGTGTTTTATGACATCATAATGTTGTAATATGTAATTTAAAATCATTCTCTAATCATGAGGATTAAAATATAAAAATAGGGGTCACATGTGGACAAAACCAAGAGACAATACCATGGTAAACCCCCTGGTTTTGAAAATACAACCAATGAGGTGTCCTAAAAAATTAATTAAAAATTCCATATATTTTACTATAAATACCAGTCCATTTCTTAATTTATATTCATTATAAATAATTAACGTACAATCTCTATTATATTTACCTCCCTAGGAGTACACTCATGGTGTCCTCAAGCCCTCAATGTCCCAGTCATAGAGTTTTAGATGTCACTTTTCAAGGTAAGGTAATTCCCAACTTCACTTTTCTTTTATGGTTGTGTTTTATATGGTATTATTTCTCAAATTTCCATACCATTATCTTATATAAATTTTATTCTATCCATACACAATAATATGTGTTTTTTATGAAAGGGTTATCCTTATCCCCACAATTTTTAATGTTTTCTAAAACCATATATCATAAAAGTTGTGTTCTAGAATTTTTCTCCCAAAATTTCTCTCTTTTCTAAAAGAAATTATTTTATTTTCATTATATGAATACCGAAAACACATTAATTTATAGAGGAATTAATCAATACATAAAAATGATTTAATTTATTCTATAAATTATATACAAAAATCTATTATTCCATTTTCATGGGATATAAATTACATAATGATCATGTTTTTAATCACATTTTAAAATTACATGATTTTGATATGAACCATATTTCATTTATTCACATTGAAATATTTATGAAATTTATGATATGATATATTTGGATCACATTATAATAAATAAATATTGTGGGTGTGCTCTAAGAGCACTCTAATGCATTGGGTAATAAAATTAATCTCAAGAGATGACATGTTTTAAGATACCTTGTTGAACCATGGTGATATTCTTATGAATGTATAAATGAATGGTTCTATCCACATTTTCAAGATATTATTAAATTTATTATGATAATAATATTCCTCTTTATCATGCCTTTATGATATTTCCTCATGTCCTTACTGTATTCTCTCAAGTTCACATGTAAACTGTTTTCTCTATTTTCCCTTACTAGGCCTTCGGCTCACCCATTCCTTTGATGTATGTCCCCAGGTTATGTGATGTAGTAATTGAACTTTGGATGAACCAATTTTGATTCCTTACAAGTATATTCGAGTAATTTTATATGTTATCATGTATTATTTTCTTTTTCTAAGCGACTAAATTTTACAGATCCCACATTTTTAAAATATAATGAGATGTTACGTAATAAAAAATAGGAATGCCATAGGACTGCATTTTAGCAATCTACTTTTGTATCAATTGGACTTGCTTAGAAGTCTTCTACATGAGACATGGTCCATGTAAAGATTCCTCTCATTCCTCTTACTATCACATGGGAGAATGGAATGTCTTACCATATAATTCCTCTTGGGGGTGTTATATGTATCATCACCTGAAAACTATTATTGTAGTTAAACTCAATGAGGTGAATATTCATCCCCCAAGGGCCCCCAAAATCTAGGAAACAAGTCTACAACATTTCCCCCAGCACCGTTGTCATATGCTCTGACAGACCACTTGTCTGAGGGTAGTATGCTATGATCAGAAACACTAGCACACCCCTTTCCGTTAGAAAAATCTTCCCAAAACAAGATGTAAAGATGGTATCTCTATCTGTAACTTTTGAATGAGGCACCCAATGAAGTCGTACCACCTCTCAGATATACAACATTATGATCTCATCAACACTGAAGGTCTCTTTGTTCTGAAAGAAAAGATCTACATTCATATGCATGTAAAAAACATCCCACACAACATCATTACCTCAAGGAAACATTAGTAAACTAGACATGAAATCCATTGCAACATCATCCCATTTCCACTCTGGAATAGGTAACTATTGTAAAATACCTACTGGCCACTGATTTTCCTGCTTCGCATACTGATCGGTGGAACACCTCATAACAAATCCATCAACCACTCTTTTCTTACTTAGTCACCAATCATAACGATGCATGTCAAGGTACATCTTGGTGAATCTGTTGTGAACTTTCCAAGATGAAGGATGAAACTCCCACAAAAACACCCCATGTTTATTCACCAGAACCCAAATGCATCTATTGATATGAATGATATCATCCTCACCTACTGTCCAACAAGGAGGAGGTTCCTTACCTGCCACACACTCCCATAGAACTAGACCATCAAAATCAGATAGTTTCATCATCATAACTATTTCCATCATAGAAGAGTCACATATGAGGATGTAGAATATTATGTTTGTGTCTCTTGTGCACCTCCATATGAATTACAGAAAAAAAATATTCATATGATTACACTTGCTACTGGCCTATTTAAATTCTGATATATGAGTAATCCTTCTCAGGGCATCGGACATTGCATTTCCTATACGAGGCTTATAGGAAAGTGCAATGTCAAAGGACTATAGTAACTCCACCCACCATTGCTTCTTCAGATTCTAATATCACCATGTAAAGATGAACTTGAGGATTTTTTGGTTTTTATACACAACACAATGCCGCCCTATAAGAAGTGTCTCCTACATTGCAACACATGTACGACCACAACTGACTCAAGATCCGATGTAGGGGAATTACTCTCATGAGGCATTAGCTGTCGAGACCCATACTCCATGACTCTATCTCTCTCCATCAGCACTACCCCCATCCCTAAACATGACCTATCACAAAAACCAGTGTAAATACTTCCCTGATCTAGCAGTATCAGAACTGTTGTTGATGTTAACCATCCTTCCAACACCAGAAAGGTTATCTCCAAATAATCAGAACACATTAAATTCACACCCTTCTTATTAAATCCCATATATGGTGTATCTAAGGCGGATATTTTCTATAAAAAACGCCTTTAGTAACCATATAACCCCATTAAACTCTGTATTTAAATTACCTTCATGATCTCTTCCCCAGAAACTACCACTCTAACTTTATCTGGGTCCACTAATACACCTGTCTCTGAGATAATGTCGCCTAGGATGTGAATTTGATCCATCCTAAAGTAGAAATTTTTAATCTTAACAAATAACCAATTCTATCTCATTTTATTTAAAATTATCTCATGATGGTTTTCAGGTTCATGTGTACCATTAGAATACATCAATACATCATAAAAAACCACAAGAAATGAATTATGATAATGATGTAACATGTTTTTCATCATTACGATGAACACCACTAGTATGTTCGTGGAACTGAATGACATAACCAAATAATCGTATAGACCGTACATACTAAAAATTTATGTAAAATTTATGTTTTTTGTTTGAAAATGCACCTGGTGATATATGTACCTTGTGTCGATCTTTGAGAAAACTCGATCTCCTCAAAACCGACCAAACATGTCATCTATGTGGGGAAATAGATATCCGTTTTTTACCATTAGTTGGTTTAGTTACTGATATTCCATGAATTGCCTAAGTGTACAATCTATATTTATTCAGAAAATACCAAAAAACACCATAGATAAGTACTGAGTTTGATAAACCCCTTCGACTCTAAATCATCTATATTCCCGTTGAGCTCTTGAAACTCTGTCATTTGCATAATGTAAGTAGGAATATATATTGGTGTAGCTCATAGAACAAGATCAATAGAAATCCTCGTATCTCTTGAGAGGTAACCTATAAAATTCATTTGGTAAGAAATCACTGAAGTGCTCAACCACTATAAGAAATTCTACCTCACTCACTCCTTAATCATCCAGAAAAAACAAGTGATTTTGGTTGTCATCTCGTCCCTCACACGATTCTTGGGTCCATCTAGGATCATTTGAACATCTGATTAACCCTTTTAAGTAGACATTATACCCCTATAATGATGTGAATGTCACCCTCCAGCAATAGCAGTCAATGTACACTCAATAAACTATTAACCAGACCATCATGATAATGATGTAAAACCATTTTATCCTAATGACATAAATACCAATGTGATGTGACACCCACCAAACTCTAGGGAACACTTCATACACTAGAAAACATCTCTCATTCTAATTCTCAATGTTGTTTTTGGCATCATAACTCCCTCAGAAAGTAAAATAGCATTCCTGCAACATTTAACCACTTATGTAGATATGAAACTATGCGATGAACCTGTATCAAGTAGATTTAATACAAGATGATACTATGATTGTACCTTTAAGTTTATATGGTCTTGGATCCTTCATCTGTTGGGTCTGTTTCACAACATTAGTTTGGCATATATCCTGGCCCTATGACACTTCAAGGAAACCTTGATTTGATCCACCATGTTGTGTCTGAGAACCTGGTGTCTGGATTCCACAACCATGACTACCATTACATTTTCCTAATCATCCTACCCTAATCTAGCACCCAGCTTAAGGAAGAGATGAAGAACCTCCTCCTAAAACAGATGTTGGAGCTGACCTCATACCACTCACTACTAGAAGGTAGGTCCTACAAAACCACAACATGTCCCACATAGAACTACAAGTATGGAACTCGACATGGTCTCAATAACACTGATTTTTCATGTGGCCTTACCTATAAAACTTATGTAAATATAGTATTCTCAGTTCCCCCATAACCTGAATGGAACTCATGTTGTGGGAAACCACTAAGTGATTGTTCCAACCTAGAGTTGTAGATCTACTGGTTCGAGAGACAACACTCCCCTATTCTATAGCCCCTAGATTTCCTCATGTTCTTCTCGGTGATCAGCACATAATTCATAATCTCAATGATAGAATTAAGTCTGTACACATTGACCAAAGATTAATTAGAATATATGAGACATTCCTTTAAACATCTCATTCTCGACAAAACATCAATAAGATACATCAGTGAAAAACTCGGTAGCTCTATAAACCATGTCGATTGTTCCAAAAAAATCATCATGCCTTTCTCCAGATGCATAAACACACAATCCCTCTCTTTTCAAAGATTAATGGGGTAAAAGTAGTCAAAGATGTTGTTATATAAATAATTCAAACTCATATCTCGTAGTCCATCATCCTGGTTTAAAACATTGCAACTACGCTTCTCCGCTCTGTAACACCCCGAGCTTCCATGATATGCTTCTCTTTCAATAATGCAATAGCTTGCATTGTAGGCAAGTTAGAGATTCTAACACACCATGACCAATCAAAATAGCCATTATGAATAGTAATCCCCACTTTATGAAATTATATATATTTTATATTTCAAAATGGACAACATTTTTGGATTCGGAATATCGAAATTATCCTATGTTGAATTTTTGGTATTTTTTATGAGAACTTCCAATTATTCATGAATAGTGAAAAATACTTAAAACAAATTTTTTAATCAAAATAATTTATAGTGATAAATTATACTATTGAGTGGTTTTAAAGTATAATTGGAATATATTTTTACCATTTTATCCAATGGTGTTCATTAGAATTAATTTCAATTAGAAATTGGACATAAACAATTGTCAATCTTTTGATATATATTGTTTATTAAAAACACGCTATTTGTTGTGACAGCAGTAATTAATTATAAAATTAATTAATGAAACATATATGTTTGGAATTTTTTAAAATAGACATCATTTTTGAATTCAGAATATCAATTATAGCTTAGGGTGAAATTTTGGCATTGTTCCGATAAACTTCAATTTTTGATGAATAGTGAAACCACTAAGTTGTAGTTAAAAAAGTGATTTTTCGTTTAAATGAAACATTACCACTTCTGTGATTTGATTTTCAAAAATATGACATACATAGTTGTCATTAGGAAGTAAAATCTGGTTCAATGGGATTAAAATAATTTTTGGTGAATAGTAACTTTTAAGTTTAATTAATCGCAATTAATGGTAATTAGTGAAATTTAAGGTAAAAATGATATTATAAAAATAAGAAAAATACTTTTAAACTTTCCATACCTCTATTGGACGAGTCATGGACGACCAAGACAATCCATGGGTCAACATGGGGACCCCATTGAGCCACTTTGGTAGAAAAATGACATTAAAATCTATTTATTTAATGTTAAAATAAAAATGTCACAAACCTGAGTTTTTTTACTAAAACAATTTTTACATGGGGTTATACAAGTCAACGTTTTGACTATAAATATTAATTAGAAAGCTTAAAATATTTCCTACATCATTATAGTTGTTTTATAATTTTTAGACATTAAATAAATTAAATTATTTTTGACACCATGATGATGCAGCGATTACCTCATTATTTAACGATTTAAATAAAATGAAAAGATAATGTAAAATATAAGACACAAACATGTAGAAAAACTATTGGATGAGTATATTTCGAAACCTTATCACCTTATCCTCGAAATATATAATCGTGGGACCTTTAAAATCCGAAACTCGTTATATAATAAAATAACATTTCATTACTTTCCAAGAGTGCCCCTCCTCTCCTCTTTTAAAAGGCCCTCACCTCTACCACCTCATTCAAACTTTCAAGCCATCTGGCTCGGCCAAAATCTGCCCAAATACTCTCCCAACATTCCTATCTTACTCCTAGAAGCCTCACTTTGGGCATAATTCTTCCAAAGGAAGCCTTTTTCTCAAATCAAAAAGAGTTACCCGATTTTAAGGTAATGTCTTCTCTTATGTTATTTTGTATTATTTTTCTTCTCCAACCCCCTAAACACTTTTTATTCATTTATTTTGTAACAACACCAGTATCCTATATATACTAGGATATTGTTAAATGTAGGATTCTAGCTACACTTACACACACCTACATCTAATGGTTAAATAACAAACTGTTTCTGTGGATGGCGAATTTCTGCCTCACGAAATGATGGTTGTTCAACACTCATATTACACCTTCAATGGCGGACATTAAGATGTCACTATATTGATATATGACATATATTATGTTTATGTTTTAATTATGATTCTGTATTTTTCATTTATTTCATTCCATTATGGTTTTCATTATGGGTAACGTGACATTTACATTTTAGGAAGTGCGGACTATCGCCCCCTCAAAGTGATTTGAATCGTTAAGGCCGTATGTGGGATGTATAAAGGATGGAACAAATGGTATTATACATTATATTATACTGGAATTATAATATACCTTTATATAATTATGATTTCTTTCCATTAAATATGAAATAGAAATGAAAGTAGCGTTCATGCATACATACAGCTTACCGTATCCATGAACGGTGCATTTCAGTTCTTACCTCTAAATGTTACGTAATATTATGATTGAATGTATATAATGTATATATATGATATATATGATATCTACATCATGAATAAAATTCTGGATATAATGGACATTCTACCACATAAACAACTTGTAATTATAAGATGTTTATTGTTGACTCAAGTACCAAATATCGACAAAACGACCGTTATTAACTTAAATAATTTCATAATGTTCATAACATGGTAATAAGTGATATAAAAGGAAGAATGAACATGAAAAAGGATCTTAACCAAGTAGATATTAACTCTAGGTTATTATTCAGGAGGTTAAAGACCGGTCGAGTCAAGTCGGACACAAGGTAAGGGAACTTCTTAACCCAATTTCCATTCTTTGGGTTAATCTCCTATATTCAAATTATGTCATGATATTATTATGTCATATCTTTTATTTATAATTTCTTTATGTGTACATATAGTGAATACACATAATAGATATATTTTATTTAAAAATGATCTTTTTAAGGGGCTTCGTCTCAATCTCCATTCATTCAGGCATATTTTGTTTTATACACAACTTTATTTTTTACATTGTATAAACCCCTTTGACTTTTATGTTTATTCAGAAGGTTTTATATTATAATGATGTGATTTTTATATGATTTCAAAAAAGATATATTTCTCTCAAATAAATGAAAATCCAGTGCAAATGTATATGTATTTAATGCAAGCATAAAAATGTTTTCAGAAAACCCAACTCTCGAGTGTGGTAGACAGGAAGGGATTGGGCGTGGACCCCTCATGGCCTGTAATTAGCTGAGCAGTCTCAGAATTAGTAATTTTGTTTTCAGAAGCTTGCATAATGTTTTCAGAAAAACACTGGAGTATATTTGAGCAATTTTAAACATAATTATCTTCTAAAAAAATAGCATCGTCAGGTCTCATGAGACAAACTAGTGTCTTGGCACGAGGCCTTGACAAAATCTTATTTGTGGTCTTCGCACGAGGCCTTGGCTACATGGTTATGATAGTATGGCATTATGCATTCCATCATTATGAATGTGGTTATTGATATTTCATGTGAGTATTCGACCATTAGAATATCTATGTGAATAAGTAAATGGAATTATTTCATTTTACTTTTTCCATATTATGTTGTAGTTAAAGTTTAAAAGGCTTTTGTCTTAGTTCTATATTTCCTTAAATGTTTATGTTTATTTATGAAATCTTCCGCTATATTGTTATCCTTTTTGAGCATATGAGATCACCCCTTTTAGTGTTTTATTTTTCCCAGGATGTGAAAAAATATTTTATGACTGATCTACAGGGATGGTTTGAAGGGGATAGAAGTGTGGACAATGGAGACTATGTTATTGTGATTTTTCACTTTATGATGTAATGTAACATTTATGAATGTATCTAGTGTTTCCAAGGCTACTAAACTAATATGTCTTTCAAAAAATGATCTTTTGTGATCATGCCAATGTTATGCAATAATGCACCGAATCTGTGTAACTGGGGTCAAGGCGTTACAATTGGTATCAGAGGCAGTTTAGTACTAACATTTGAATCTAGATTTAGATAAACTCTTATTAGAGCACATAGCCCGAAGATAGACTTTAAGGATTAGTATAGAAGAACTTCCAATAATTTTGGTATTATAGTGATTTTGTGAGTATTCTGAGTAATACATCCCTGTCTTGATACGAGTAGGTAGAGGCAGCTCTGGAACAGATGTACCTAGGGGTAAAACCTGAAAACACCGCTTTGAGCTAGACTCAAACGGGAACTGGTGCATGACAACGGGCCTTACTGCACTCTTGGTTACAACACCTTCGGGGGATATGCCTAGGATAATTCTCATTTTTACAAACCATTATGAAGGGTTTATTAGTATATACTTCCTCAACGAAAACACTTTTATTATTCTGGATTATATCCATAAACTGTTCAATTTATGTTAAGTATTTTACATGTTTGGAATTATTCATTGAAATTCATAAACTGACCTAGTCTATTCCATTGTATAGAAATGGAGCCTAGTAGAAGGAATGAGAACTCTAGCAATACGAATGATCCAAAGAGTAAGAAGGATCATATCTTTCAGGGTATTAAGCCGACATTTAGAAGGGAAATAGTTTCCCATGTATTCTCAACATATGAAGTAATAGTATTGTGTGTTAATAAGATAAGTAAAGAATTTTTATAGTCCTATGGATTTGAAGGTAAGGAAAAGAAGAAACGGATGGAAGAGAGAATGATTGATAAATTGACGAGGGAAAAGTAGAGTTTCCAAAATGTGATAACTGTGGGAAGAAACACCTTTGAACTTGCCTGAAGGGAATGAGAGTTTGTAATAAGTGTGGAGAAAAAGGAAACAAAGTGCATGACTGTAAGGGGAAGAAAAAGGTTTCAAATGTACAATGCTTCATCTGTAAGGAGTAGGGACACTACGCAATCCAATGTCCAAATCAACAGAGTATAACCCAAATGATGTTATTGGATAATAATCAAGTTATGATACTACCACAGATGAGGAGGAATGATTAGATTTCTTATGTTGTTATTAAAGAATTTTTTCATTTGAGTGTTGTATCAATGATGTACTAGTTATAATAATTATGGAGTATATAAGGATTGTACTGCAGTACTATTTCATCAAGGACTTGAGATTGTGTGGAACCAAGAAAAGTGACTCCACAGCAGGTTAAATTTTTGGAAAATATATGGTTTGAGAGAAAGATAAACCATAATATGGTTCTGAAACCCGAGATAGTGAATTTGGAATGATACATGAATGATTTGGATAAATTATATTGGATATTCTTAACTTCCTTGAAACTGATTAGTGATTTGTATACATTTTTTAATAGATAGTGTATATCTAGTATTATATAAGGAATAAGGGATCATGAATGTAATCAATATGGATTTATGGTAATTCAAGATGTTGTAGTGTTTTAAAAGAATACATGATGAAGGTGTTCACATGTTGTTATAAGGAAAAAAGGATCTTCATTATGTTTACCCTCCTAATAAAATTTGGATTGTGAGTTGGACAGAACTATTTTGGATAACTATAATGGTTGGAATGGATTAAGTTGAAATTTGGATAGTATGGCTTAAGGTTAAAACATTTCTTAAGATTATTTATGGAATATTATAATACTATAGTTTTCGAAAAAGGACAACCATCAGGTTGGGCGATAACACGTCTCTTCGGACAAAGCTACAGGAATCGAAACCACAACAATAGTGCAACAGGCCTTTATTACATACCACTAGCTTATAGGAAGTCCCTGGTTATTACAAAATAGTTTTCATAATGCTATGTGTTAATATTTTGAACCTTGTACGATTAGGATAAATATAATATTTTTGAATTCTATTATCCTTTTGTGTGAAAGATGAGTTTGTGGTAGAAATTAGTTGAAGGATGGAACTCTACTTGTCAAGCATATATATATATATATAGTTATCTCTTATTATATGAATAAATTAATTATTAAACTTTATTAAAGGGATATTAAAACAAAAAAATGTGTTATCCTAATACCTTATGTTTTGTTGAACTGATAATATTTTAAATCAACATAGATTGAAGGCTTTGAGGCCCTCAATTTTACACTTGTTTATGATTGATGACCTCAATCACTCACTACAAATATTTACATTTTTCTTCCAATTATATGTCTCTAATTTCCACCAATGATCTCCTTATCGAGATCATAATTTGGTGGTGACTTTTTCATTCCCCTTTCCCTCTTATTAAGACAAAATTTTATTAACCTTATTTTCGATGTGGGTTTTCCATAAAGGTATTTTATATTTTCAACCTTTTATATTCAAAGAAAACTTTCAAAATGCGAGAATTCAATTTATTAAAGGAGGGGAGAATGTAACACCCTGAGCTTCTATGATTCACTTCTCTTTAAATAATGCAATATCTTGCATTGTACGCAAGTTTGAGATTCTAACACACCGCGACCAATCAAAATAGCCATTATGAATATTAATACCCACTTTTTGAAATTTTATATATTTTATATTTCAAAATGGATGTCATTTTTGGATTTGGAATATCGAAATTAGCATATGTTGATTTTTTGGTATTTTTATGAGAACTTCCAATTTTTAATGAATAATGAAAAATAATTAAAACAAATTTTTTACTCAAAATAATTTATAGTGATAAATTATAATATGGAGTGGTTTTAAAGTATAATTAGAATATATTTTTACCCTTTTATCCAATGGTGTTTATTAGAATTAATTTCACTTTGAAATTGGACATAAACAATTTTCAATCTTTTGATATATATTGTTTCTTAAAAACACATTATTTGTTGTGAAAGCGGGAATTAATTATAAAATTAATTAATGCAACTTATATGTTTGGAATTTTTTTAAAATAGACAACATTTTTGTATTTGGAATATCAATTATAGATTAGGGTGAAATTTTGGCATTGTTCTGAAAAACTTCAATTTTTGATGAATAGTGAAACCACTAAGTGGTAGTTAAAAAACTGATTTTTCGTTGAAATGAAACATTACCACTTCTGTGATTTGCTTTTCAAAAAACTGACATACATAGTTGTCATTAGAAATTAAAATTTGGTTCAATGGGATTAAAATAATTTTTGGAGAATAGTAACTTTTAAGTTTAATTAATCGCAATTAAAGGTAATTAGTGAAATTTAAGGTAAAAATGATATAATAAAAATATGAAAATACTTTTACACTTGTCTAAAACCTATTTTATGATTCATGTCCGACCCAGACAATCCATGGGTCAACTTGGGTACCCCATGGAGCCCCTTTGGTAGGAAAATGACATTAAAAACATTTTGTTTAATGTTAAAATAAAAACGTCACAAACATGTGTTTTTTTACGAAATCAATTTTTACATGGGGTTATACAAGCCATATTTTTTACTATAAATATTAATTAGAAATATAAAAATATTTCCTACATAATTAATTTTTTTTAATAATTTTTAGACATTAAATAAATTAAATTATTTATGACACCATGATGATGCAGCGATTACCTCATTAATTAACGAATTAAATAAAATGAAAAGATAATGTAAACTCTAAGACATACACATGTCAAAAACCTATTGGATGAGTATATTTAGAACCCTTATCACCTTATCCTAGAAATATATAAGTTTGGGACCTTTAAAATCTGAAACTCATTATATAATAAAGTAACATTTCATTACATTCCAAGAGTGCCCCTCCTCTCCCCTTATAAAAGCCCCCCCCCTCTACCACCTCATTCACACATTCAAGCCATTTGGCTAGGCCAACCTCTGCCCAAATACTCTCCCAAATTTCCTCTCTTACTCTAGAAGAAAATTGTTTGGCAGAATTCTTCCCGAGGAAGCCTTTGCCTCAAATAAAAAATAGTTACCCGATTTTGAGGTAATGTTTTCTCTTATGTTATTTTGTTTTATTTTGCTCTTCCAACCCCCTAAACTCTTTTTATTCATTTATTTTATAATAAAACAAGTATATGAAATATACTAGGATGTTTTTATATGATGTATTCGAGCTAAACATACACACACCTACATCTAATGGTTAAAGAACATATTGTTTCTGTGGAGGGCGAATATCAGTCTCCCGAAACGATGATTGTTCAACACTCATATAACACCATTAAAGGTGGACATTAAGAAGTCACTATATTTATATATGATATATATTATGTTTATGTTTTACTTATTCTTCTGTATTTTTCAATTATTTCATACCATTATGGTTTCCATTATTGGTAACATGATATTTTCATTTTAGGAAGTGCAGACTACCGCCCCCTCAAAGTGATTTGAATCGTTAAGGCCATATGTGGGATATATAAAGGATGGATTAAATGGTATTATACATTATATTATACTGGAATTATAATATAAATTTATATAATTATGATTTCATTCCATTAAATATGAAATATAAATGAAAGTAGCGGTCATGCGTACGTACGGCTTACCGTCTCCATGAACGGTGCATTTCATTTCTTACCTCTAAATGTTACGTAATATTATGAATGAATGTATATACTGGATATATATTATATATATGATATCTAAATCATGAATATAATTCTTTAGATAATGGATATCTTAACCCAAAAACAACTTGTAATTTTAAGAAGTTTATTATTGACTCAAGTACCAAATATCGACAAAACGACCGTTATTAACTTAAATAATTATATAGTGTTCATAACATGGTAATAAGTGATATAAAAGGAATAATAAACGTGAAAAAGGATCTTAAGCAAGTATAGAATAAGTCTAGTTTATTATTCTGGAGGTTAAAGAACGGTCGAGTCAAGTCAAACACAATGTAAGGGAACTTCTTAACCCAATTTCCATTCTTTGGGTTAATCTCCTACTTTCAAAAAATGTCATGATATTATTATGTCTTATCTTGTATTTGTACATTATTTATGTGTACATATACTGAATACACATAATAGATATATTTTATTTAAAAATGAACTTTTTAGGGGACTTCGTCTCAATCTCCTTTCATTGAGGCATATTTTGTTTTATACACAACTTTCATTTATACATTGTATGAACCCCTTTGACTTTTATGTTTATTCAATAGGTTTTATTTTATAATTTTGTGATTTTTAAAAGATTTCAAAAAAGATATATTTCCCTTAAATATATGAAAATCCAGTGGAAATGTATATGTCTTTAATGCAATCTTAAAAATGTTTTCAGAAATCCCGACTCTCGAGTGTGGTAGACAGGAAGGGATTGGGCATGGACCCATCATGGCCTGTAATTAGTCGAGCTGTCTCAGAATTAGTAATTATGTTTTCAGAAGCTTGCATAATGTTTTCAGAAAAACACTGGAGTATATTTGAGCAATTTTAAACATAAGTATCTTCTAAAAAAATTGAATTGGAAGGTCTCATGAGACAAACTAGTGTCTTGGCACGAGGCCATGACAAAATCTTATTTGTGGTCTTGGCACGATGCCTTGGCTACGTGTTTACGATAGTCTAACAATATGAATTCCATCATTAGGAAAGTGTTTATTGATATTGCATGTGATTATTCGACCAGTATAATCTCCTTGTTAATAAGTAAATGGAATTATCTCATTTTACTTCTTCTATACTATGTTGTAGTTCAAGTTTAAAAAAATTTTGTTTTAATTATACATTTCCTTAACTGTTTATGTTTATTTATGAAACCTTCTGCTATATTGTTATCCTTACTGAGAATCCAGCTCACCCCTTTCAGTGTTTTATTTTTTCCAGGATGTGAAGAAATATTTTATGACTGACCTACAGGGATAGTCTGAAGGGGATAGCAGTGTGGAATATGGAGACTTTGTTATTGTGATTTTTCACTTTATGATGTAATGTAAAATTTATGAATGTATCTAGTGTTTCCAAGGCTACTAAACTAATCGGTCTTTTGAGACATGATCTTTTGTGATCATGGCTAGGTTACGCAATAATGCACCAACTCTGGGTAACTGGGGTCGGGGTGTTACACGCTCAATGTAGAATATAAGTCGAGAGCTTTACCTTCCTCTCCCAATGTGTCTCCAGAATCTCAAAAAACCAATAACATGGTCTCAAGAAAAAATTATATAGCATGTGGACCACTCTCTATCCACAATATGGGAGGATGCTGCTTCTGGGACAACCACGTTAGCACATTCATAGACACAACTGGTTATGATTTTCCTTGGATGGTTTTCATAGATTCAAAGAAGCCTTTGTGAAGCTGTTCATTCGCACCTATGTTCAGAACATCCCATGATTCTTTATCTGGCACAAAATGAGTACGAACTACTATCCCATTCCCAACATCTATGTATTATGATCAGTTTCTTACCCATGGTGTACCACTGGATGTCGTTGTGGTTGAATCTCTCTAAAATGGCATATGAACGCCTCATAAAATAACAACATCAATGTTCACATCTCATAATAATATGACATGTTAAAACCTCATTAAAACCAATTCAATCTAAAACCTTCTCCTATATCCAAGACTGCATATAGAATATCCATCTATCTACTAGAACCAATTCCTTTTTCCCACTCAAAATTAGGGTCTAAGTCAATTATTTATTTTCCATTACATTAATTTTCTTTCATCAATCATTTTATGAGATTATTTAACTAATGGTCCACCATGTTTTGATCAATGATGGCCCATAACACCTCAAAACCCAATGTTTGATGTCTATATAATCCATAAATATAATAATTTTATTCAATATTTATATTTCATTGGGGAAACAATTCCCAGTTCATAAAGCCATTTACTATTTATAAATTGAATGATGATGTCAACCCTTTATCAACTTCCCCAAAACTATCAAAACAGTACGCACAACTATCAAAATAGAATGTAATAATTAATGAATCCTAAATGGCATGGTAAAATTTATTGAAGGTAATTTCTAAAAAGTTCATATATGATGGATGGGATATTTTACCCTAATATCATCAGGCTGCACCTGAAATAGAATCCACAATTGAATCATCCAAAATATAATAACTATATCCGCCAAAATTTAGAAAAATAGAAATCTTTTTAATGAAATTTTGAAATTATTGATACTTGGGGTATATAATATATGGCACAACATATTACCAAATTCCATTTCCTTATGATCCCTCTCTATTATCACCAAACAATATAGTGAACCAAAAAACTCATCTGAAACCACATTGTAACATCCTAGACCCGGATGCCACTCAACAGTGCCCCGTGATCGATTTCTTAAATGGCCTAATGTACATCTCCCCAAATTCCATAGGCTACATAATTTTAGTTATAATATAGTTGATTTGGTGGGGAGATTATTCCCACATTCAAGAGTATCATAACAGAAGAAAAACATAATAAATTGCAGTAGAAACTAAATAAGGAGTCACTGAAAAGAGAGACAAGACAATAATACATATATAGTCCAGTAATTTCACATATACAATGATGTAGATGAAACATGTATCTAGAAATAAACTAGCATATTACATGGAAGTAAAATATCATACAAGTATCCCAAAAAGAAAAAAAGGCCAAAAATTGTCTCTAGCATTGTAATCCTCAACAAGGTTCATTTCTCCCCTTCTTTGAAGGCACAATCAACAACCTGCACCAGAGTTCCTTCACCTATCATCACATTAAACCATATAATTAGTTTAGGTCCCAAAGGAGGCCTAAATAGGGTGTGAAAAAAACAACCCAATAGTTAACCACTTAGGTTCTATATTGTTCTAATATTAATAAACAAGTGCTTTAAAGTATAAAAAATGTATTAAAGTAAGTGTGTATGCTAGTGGCATAAGTCCACTACCATATGTCTAACCAAACATCTCTTGATCCTCCCCACAAAAAACCTTAGAACCTATCCAAACAACAATAAACAAAAAAGAAAAGTCACATAGTCATGTTGTACATTTATCCATATCAAGTAACCCATGACCACACTATTTTAAGAAGTGTAGACACCAAGGGCCAGATCCTAGGTATCATGTACTGGGGCATCCGTGTAATAAACCTAGACCACTAAGTGACAGATCCAAGGATCCCATTAAAGTTATACACATTAGTAAACATGTGATTCTAAGAGGAAACTCATCCTAGGCATTGGTTTTAGTTCTAGTAGAATCTGTACTGACTTGTCCTATGTTAGTCCAAGTAAGCTGAATCCATGGGGTAGCATGGCCTAAGGCATCCCACAGAATCAATACCACCAGCGGAAGAGTCACACCAATACGTCCACTACCACATTCAAAATCCCTACATGGAATTCCATGGAATCTATCAATCCATACATTCGAACATTCAAAATATTTAACAAATCAACATTTCAGATGTATTAGTATACCCACTCATGTAATCCATTAAATTCGATGAGTATACCCACTCATGTAACTCACTCATTAAATCAACTACATGGGTATACCTACACATTAACTAACATTTACCAATACCATTTATTTAAAATGACCATGTTATAACTAGAAATCACAATGAAATGAGGCGTCACATCTCATAAGTGAGCTATTCAACTTCATTAAGGCATTAATGGGATTCCTCAATCTGGGAAATCACAAGAACACACACCATGGGAGATTTAAATAAGCTCAAATTGGTTAAATCCATATGATTCGCCCCTTGGGTGACCATGAATCAAAAAATGGGTGTCATATCAACTAAAATAAATCTACATGCATCTCTAGTATGTCCGACTAAGCCTACGACATTTGAATCGCTAAAAAATAGGGTCGCACTGGAAAATTTGGAGGGAAACATATCAGCCAAATGCTAAAAAAGCACTAAAAAATCCGATAGAAAGTATATAAAACCTACCTCATCTCGGTAGTAGGGAGATCATCTAGTATCCAGTCTGGCGTCATCCTAGTTTAGGAGAAATCTGAATAAATGATAAATAATGGAAATTTAGGGAATATGAGCCTAAAATAAAATAGTGCAACCGATGTTCCGAAGAATCTAGAATAGATAAAAATAAATTGAGGATTTATCATTGTTGGCCCAAAGAGACAAACCACAATCAAAATGTTGATTGGGTGGGGAAGAATCCTTAAATCCAAGCTTATGCACTATTAAGATCTATTCATATAATCTCTCATCTTTCCATTGTAACAAATAGGTATATAGTTTTTAAAATAACAGTTTAAAATTAAATTTTTTTATGAAAACACACACATAAGTCTATCATGGTTTACCCACACGGTTTCCCAAATCGTGCCGAAATCATGCTCAGATCACTATATCTAAGGGTCACATTTCACAGTTACCCCCACACGATTTAACTAACTATGTGATTACTGTGTGGAAACTATATGTCAAAAGGCTAGAATTACTCAAATTTTTAGAATAATAGTGCGACCACTACCTCAACGTTTTACAAACTGTATTGTAGCTACTATCTACCCCCACATGGTTATTCTACCTATATGTCCTACCTCACATAGTTTATCTTATCTTTCTGATAGTCCTAAAACACCCGTAAACCCAAATATAGGCATCAAATAAGCCCCAAACACCTCCAAAACACACTTGATCAAAAGGAGTATATACATGAGGCTACAAAAAATAATTAAAACTGAAATGAAAAGGATTCTTACCATATATAAAAACATTCATTCTTACTTTTAGGATTATCAATATTTTCAGTTTCATGAACCTCTTATCTTAAAAATGTTCATTTAAAATTTTATTTTTCTCTCACATGTGTCATAATACAAATTTTTATAGAAATGTTTTTCACTCCCATAACAACTTATTTTTAAACCTCTTTTTTATTTGTTTTTTCAAAATCAGTAATAACATTATTTAGTATTTTCTATAAATTTAATGATCAATAAAAAAACATAAAAAACATAACTATAAATCTAAAATCACATTTCAGTTATCACTCATTTGAAAACATTTGATACCAAAAGAAAATAATTTGATAATAAGTAATTTAGAATTATTAACATGAAGATACAAAATGGAAATAAAGAATAAAAAGTGGAAATTCTATACCCTTTTTTTTATTATTATAGCCATATTTGCTTATAATTTTTGACTGAAATATATTTTCATGTGAAATAAAAAAAAATTTATCAAAATTTACTTTTCTTCATTGATAAATTACAATTATGTGACAACTTTTTACAAATTTGAAACATACCAATGGTAGTTTCTATGAACCATAACCATCCAATGTGTAAATATAATTATAGCTAGGGATAGAAATCAATCACATACATTTTTATTCTCTTGTTCTTTGAGTTTCAACATCTACATAGTTTTGAATTTCATATTTTTATAATTATTACATGATATCCCTTACCATTTCACTCTCATCTGATAGGATACCATGAAATTTTGATAATATTCAAGTTAATATGAACACACAATGGGTTATTAAATAACCAAGACCATTGAATTATAAAGGGGTGGAATATATATTAGATATTCATTAAAATTTCATAATATTTAATATCTTGATAATGTCCTCTTATCAATACTTACAAAGAAATGATTCGAAGAAGTAATTCATCAATTTTTTATCTTATTATATCCTCATCTCTTTAAATATTTTCTTTATAACATGAATTTTATCTTACTTTTTGTTCTTTCACATTCTTATATGATTTATAATGTGTGAAATATTTTTTTAATGTTAGTAAAACTGATAAATTTCATATATTCCTTGTGTCATAGAGCATTGGGTAATGAATTTTTATTTCAAAAATGAACATTCAATGTTTTATTATCATATTTTATAAAATTCATCATTATTAGATAACAAACTTGTATCTCATGTATTTCCATGAATAAAACCTTCAATCAAGGAGGTAATTTGTGTGATACCATTCATCAATATAATATTTAATAGATAAACCAAATATATATTTCAACTCAATTAACATTATAATCATTCCCTATGTATAAAAAATTAAATTCTTGATATCTTCAGTTTATATATATTCCATGTACATATAATTATCCATTCATAAAACTATTTATAAACGGTTTCTATGGTATGTGATCAATATTATGGGAGGGTTTGAATCTTGGTATACAAATCATTTAAAAAAAATATCTCCTATTATTTCATACTTTTTTTGTAAAAATCAATATTCAATCTATTGACCACAATCCCGGAAATACAAAAACTAGGTAATGAAAATAAAATTATTGAATAAAAAGATTTTACATGGATCACCCAACAATGGAAATGACATTATATAAAGGAAATTCACTTAATTAGGTGATGATATATATGAATCACATTGTTTAGATGAAATAATTTCATATATTTATCTTTATATCACTAATTATACGAATGGTTCTATCCCCTTCCTCACTTATTACTCATTGTCTTAAATAAAGTCTCACAATAAGATTTTTCCAACAGATATAAAAATATATGATCAATGTAAATCAAACACCAAACTAGTGATAATGTCTCTTTAGATCTACATAAATAACAATATTTTTTTTCTCCTCCTCCATTATCTTGAACATATTTTATCATCACAATTCCATGAACTATTTATTTCTATTTCAAAATTTTCTATTTCTCACAAGAATATAGAGTAACTATCTTCTTTTTATACTATTATTCATCAATATTTTCTCAATAATTAGTAATATTTTTATTGTAGTACACATGTTTTATATTTATTAAATTAAATATAATTTTAAAATACACAAACTTCCCAAAATCCTAAAAAGTAAAAATCATCAATTTAAACCGAGATAAAACAAACTATTTTGTCTTATGATTCACGCAAAAGTGGTGTTTGAGAAAACATAAAACAATATAAATCATCTACCAATTATTAAACTAATCAAAACTACATTTTTTATTTATGTAATTTAAAAAATATAATGTGTTAATTTCAAGATAACTATTTTAATCTTACAAATACATGGTTCCTATTCTAGTGACTACATTCTTCAACAAATATAAACTATTCATAAACAAATTATAACCATGATTCCAGGACATTTATCACTCAACCAATATTCATGAAATTTTCCACTCACTCTTCTTGTGATTGCAAGAAATAAAACACCCTCTTGAATCCCATTAGAAAACCTTATTGTGAAGAAACATGATTTTCATATTTTTATAATTTTTTCTCATGGATTTTATATTTTTAATCCAATATAAAAATTAATGGTCAACCATTTTAAACATTATTTTATTAAAAATTATTTGAATCAAAACACCATTGTCATTTCATATTACACATAATCACATCATATTTACTTCATGTTCTGCAATTTTTATATAGACTTCTTATAAGAATTATAATGACCACTGAAATAACTAATTTCTGACTTTTTTTTAATCGTATATTATTCTATTTAAATCAACTTATTCAATATGATCAATTTCATAATACAATACAATACACTAAATGGAAATGTTATTTTTTATGAAATATCATACAAAAAAAATCCTTTGACTAATACACCATCATGGTCATTTTTGTACAAAATATAATGATTTTTATTTTCCTATAATAATTCTCGGTTATTTTAAATATTCCTAGAATCAGTTTAATTTTATATGAAATTTCTTTCATGAAATAATAATTATCCAAAAGCATGTTCTCAACTAATTTTTTTTTTATTTTCTTTTCCATTAAAATCATTCCATACTCTAATCAACTGAATTTTTTACCAAACAAAAATATATTCTTTTTTCATATCAATTTCAATGTCATACCACAAGAGATCCTTAATTAAAATTTTGGTTCTAGCAGTATATAAAATTTACTGATATATTCTAAAAATTGAACAAATATTTCTGAATGAATTTTTTTAATATTATACCAATAATTATTTATATTTCTTATTATTAGTAACTAATTATCCAATAATGAGATAATTAATTGAATAAGTGGAGGGAGATATTCAATGTCAAATCATTCAATTCAATTATGTTGGGTTCCCAAATTATTTTTTTAATGTATTTAATTTAATATTATAATATATTATTATTATATATAGTTATATATATATAATAATATGTAAGAAAATTTTTTGGTTGAATATACTTATAATTAAAATTGGTTACTTCAATGTAATTCATTCAAAACTGATTGCAATATTTGATAAAAAAGTTAAATAGTTTCACTAAAATGGTTTCGTTGTGGTAAAAATAGTAAAAATTATAATATGGTACATTTTTTAAAACAATTTTAGCTACTATTAAAAAAAATTAATATGACTTATGTAATTTAAATTATAAAAATAGTTATAGGAGAAACCCATTTCATTAGTAATTAGTAATTTTTACAGTCACAAAATATTGATAAGTTTATATAGAAAGGATTAAAATTTAAATTTAATATATTATGGCATTATATATTACAATGTGGGATAGTTGATGATCTACATGATAAATATGAAACTCTTCTAAGTCTAAATTTAAGAATTTTATGCCAAGGGAAGGGTGGAATGGTTTCGAGGAAGGTGTGTAAGATTCATATTTTATTTTATTTAGTGAAAACATCAATGGAATCGCTATGAGTATAAAATATGCATTCCAAGGGGAGGATAAATGAAGAGGATGATTGTGTTTAATCTCTGGGAAATTTAGAGTTACATTGAATATAATACTTGGGAATTTATTTTATGATTCTATAACCTAAATTGTTCATAGAATGTGAAATATTTAAAACATCATGTATATCATTTATTATCAAAAAAATAGTGAAAATTTTACATGATATAACTAAATGAAATTTTCCTATAATGTGTCATTTATTTTTATAATGATATATAGAATTATAGCTTTTATTATTTTATTTTTCCTCTTAAATAAATCTTATTTATAATATTTCATTTCAGTAGTTTATTATATTAGTAGTCTACCAAAATTTGTTATATTTGATAAATTTTGGTGTCAAATATTTAAATTTCATATATATATAAAATAATTTGTATATTCACCAATTGTGAGTACTTTTACATGTTTCTGAATATAAATAATTCCTAGGGAAGGATTTATATTTATTTCTAAATATTACTAATTTATAAAACATCATCCTCACATGTTAATGATTAATGTGTTAAATTTAAAAATGTTTATATAGAAATATCTAAACATAGATATTTTAGGTAAATGAAATATTCCCCCGAGTGGAATGAATGTGAGTTAAAAAATAATAAAGAATCAAGGATATAAAGTCATGTTTTATATAATAAACTCATTATTTATTCAAAAAATTTGAATATATAAACTAGTAATAACCTAATAATTTATTAATTTAGTTCTTAAATATTTATTGAAGGTTATGATATACATTACATTAATAGTGTTTATGGATAAATGAATATTTAAATTTTAAAAGAATCATGTGACATGAGTCTTATTAATAAAGTCATTTCAATATATAAGAGAGTTTCTCAATGCATCCGATTTAAATTTTAATTAAAATATAATTGATTGATGTTTTAATTCAGTTAAAACAAGATTTAAAGTTATTTTCATTCAACTTATTGTGATTATTGAAAATTATTGTAAAAAATTATATTCAAAAAATTAAAAAAGATATATTTTTTCAATAAAAATTGTTTATTATTTATTTTTAAAATATTTTCTAAATTTTGATTATGGAAAAAACTTAGATATCTAGGAGAAATTTATCCCCTTATCAAATTTCATGTTATTCCTCGATTATACTATGATAGTGAGGTGAAGTTATTCATTTCCTCAAGTATTCTCCATGGTCATTAGGGATTTGTCTTAAGAGTGGATGATTTATAGTTATAACTTTGGGGTGAATTGTAACTTGTATGGATCATTTCTTAATAAATTAAATATAAATAACACAATTCCAAATATGTATTATCATAATGTAATGTCAAAAAAATTAAAAAGTAAACTATGACATAATAAATCTCAATCAACATAATCATCTAAATGATGTAATAGGTATACCAAATATAAATTTCATAAAAAATAATAATAAAATAACTATAAAGCATGTAATAATAAAATACCCATAGTATTTTATAGATACATGAAAAAAATGTTATTTTTGATGTATCCAAAAAATATCTCAACATAAAAATATATATTTAATTTACTCGAAGGTTTGAAAATGTAATTGTTATATACTTGTGGTGTGTATGTATAATGAGTGAGATAAAATCCTGAAAAACCACTAGGACCTTAAATAATACCTGGAGTTTTATAAATTATTATGTGACTAGATTAAAAAAATTAAATGATTCTAAAAACATTAAAATATATTATATTTTTTTATTACAGAAATAATTAATAATTTACATATACATATTTCAATCATTGTAGGTGTATACATTGAATTCCTCTAAAAATACGATAAAACCAAAATCATGGCTCAATAATTCCTCTAACAAAAACATGTAATGTATATTTTCTCTCTTTTATAATCCCATTTCACTTATCAATATAGTATAAAGAAAGACTTACTGAATTACATAACAAAATAAATTATCAAACATAGCCTAACTCATGAATTTATTAGAGGTTATTCAAATTCATTTATTTTCCGATAAATAAAAAACTGAACAATACCTCATGGTTTTAACATGAAACATCAAAAAAATTAATTTTCATTTAAAAATCAATTTTAATCTATTACATTATCTACTATTTAATAAGAATCCAAACACCATTATATTGATCACATTTCTATGTGTTCCCCTAATAAAATATATATTTTGTTTGTAAGAAGTATTGTTTTTCATCACATTTTAATTTGTTCTAAAATTTTACTTCCCTTTATTTAATATTAAACAATCTATATTAATATACATAAACATAAATATTCTATTATCATATAAAATACTATATATTAAATTATCCAATCACTAAATAAAAATTTTCAGAGAGAAATAATTCATTTCAATATGAAACGATATTAACAACATATCCTTTTAAACTAATTCACCAAATTCCACAAGAACTAATACAAGGGTTAAATATTATTTTTCTCCAAAAAAAATAATAGAAAAAAAAACATACTAAATCACCAATAAATAAAATCAGTTCATATTTCATAACTACAAAAATCAATCTACTGAAATCCCGTAGTTTCAATCCCTAAATATTTAATTTTGAAATAAAAAAAATTAAATGACCACTAATAAAACATGATTTCACATCCTACCTTGTCAAAATGTGAATTATTCAATCTTGACTCTATAAGAGTAAGAGAGTGTCTATCATTTTTGTTTCAACATAATTATTGAAGAAATTTCTTCTATAATAATATGACACCTACTATCTGACATCAATATATATAATGAAAGGAATAAAATATATCTTGAATAATATAAAATGTGTATAAATATATAATTATCTATAAGATATATTGTGAAATAGTAAAACTATAGTATCTTGGTACAAGCATTGTTTCTCGAACAATATCCAACCCAGAGATAGTGATTGGATGTTGAAATTCATTACAAGATCATTATACTACAATTTATCATTACCATCATTCTTTCTCTAGTATCTATTATTTTCCATCATATTTATATTCTTATCTATATATACATAAGGGAAAAAATGAACAGGTGAACATATAAAAGTGATAATAAAAATACATATTATATTCATCCCAAGTAGTGAGATGACCCCATAAACATCTATTTTTTATATGCACCACAAATAAATAAAGTGTAGTAAAAACAACACCACTAAATTTCATCGTTAGAAGCAATAAAATTAGAATTAATCCTGGATGATCAACCCATGGTTCAATCATATCCCACTAAACAAATAACAATGATTTATTCAAAAAATAAAAAATTAACCTCACAAACCTTCCAAGATTTCGCTCTCGATAGTTCACCTTAGATGGATTGATTATGTGATATTGGTCGAAATTCTGGTCTCCACATATATTGGAAGTACTAGAGGATGTAAACATAAAAAAAATCCAAATGTTGTATGATTGTTAAAGAATTAGATAAAATAAACATGTTTAAGGATAATTATAGAATATTTGGAACTAGAGTAAATACATGTCTCCATGGTTCTATAAATAAATATCGATCTCTTAAGTCCCAAATATTTTTGTAAGGGAATTTATAGTATCTATTAGAATATAATCTGGCACTATACCAATATTGGAGAAGATAAATAATGTCTCCTGATGTGAGATATTATTCAGTTCATTATGGATAATTTGGTAATTAATCATCCTCACCCATCTCATTAATCATGTTCGACCATTTTGGATTCTTGAGGAATTACATGTATCAATTAATCATATACATGAGATTTTTGAGGAATAACTTATTTTCGAATACACTCTATAAATATATGATCAATATTATCCATGGGTAGTGGGTGAAAAGTGGTAGATAGATATATAATTTATCATCAATATATACCTAGTTCAATGGTTGGTAATGTTATGTAATCTAGAAACCCATACAATTCCTAGTAAGAGGGTGGGATAAAATGTATCCACTACATAATGAAATCATTATCTTTATCAGCCCAACATAAGATGAATCTCATATTAGATTATATCAGTGCCCATAATCAATCACAACAATCAAAATCAAATTTCCCATTATCAGTCACATAACACACCATAAGTAGCAATCCAACCACTACACAATCACTAATAGATTCCCTCCCCATAAAATCATATTCTGTGAATGATAATTTAACAACAAATAAATGTTATTATTAGATTTTCCATCTATTAAACCATACCTGTTGAAATATTTTGTTGATGGTTGATCATTCTTCGATCAAGAAATGTCATCAGAATGATATATTCTCCACCGATCTATGAATAAAATGAGAGTTTATCATCCGATCTAGATAGATAATATAGATCCATCATATATACATGCTCATTTTCTGTAATGAATGCTAATTTGGATTAAATATAACAATTATTCACTATACTACCACTACCATATCGATCTCATGTTGAAAGAGAAAATAGTTGTGAGTGGGAGAGTTCTAAAGTCAAGATAAAATGTCTCTATTTAAAAATTTGTGTTTTTAGTAGGAAATTTTTACTAAAAACATTTAGAAGTAGGTGAAGTTAAAAACCTTGGTGTGTACATAATGCATCCCCAAACTCAGCACATCAACAAGACTATGGGCATCATCGGCTTGCATATTTTACCACTGAGTACTTGATGTCTAGCCACCAGTGGTGTGATGTGCCTAGTATAATTACATGAATTCTTCTATATCCACAAGATAGTAGTTGGCCTTCAATTGGCACCTGCTGGTTTATTTACTTGTTTATATCTATTTCTAGAACCACTAGTTACTCAGTGGAAATAAACTGGCTAGCCAGTGGAATTATTCTATATATCAGGCATTCATTATGATTTTCATCCATATACACACAACTTTCTTCCCTCATATCTTAAATACCAACACTTAAAATAGTCCAATAAAATTAAAATACAAATGATAAATTTATAAACATGAAATATATCATAAATTTAATAAAATCATGGATGTCATTAAAGAATCTATTAATATACCCACAATATTCACTACATGTTCCAAGAAATATTCTTTCTGTAGTCCTAATTAACTCTTTAATAAAATCATATAGTTTTCTCTTTCTCAAAACTAATAGTAAAATCCACAGATATTCTATATGTTATTTATTTTATATGTAATATATTATAATATATATATATAGTAAAAATTGGTGATGTTATTCACTATATATTCTATTAATCATATTTATAGACATTGAAGACAAATAAAATTTCTTAATGGAATCATTATGAATTCATAGTGTCCATATTTTATATGGAAGGCTATCTGGGATACATCTTCCCATTTACCCAAAATTATTGTTATCTTATCAAAGGTAAATATTTTATAATTATTGATTCACTCATAGTTGATAAAAAATCCATTAATAAAGGGTTGAAGATACTTTTTCATGATAAGAATATTGTGAAGCTTATTATAATAAACACAAAGACACATTTATCCATCTTTAATCGAAATAAATATGATTGGTTCACCCCTAGTTTATCTCTATTAAGTATAAGAACCTTATAGATTTTATTTTGGAGATTCTTCTTTAATTCATATAATTCTGTAGATTCCATTATATAAAGTTATTTTAATATAATAATATATCTAGGTATGATTGAATATGGAAAACGAATCCCCATGATCTTAGGGAATGCTATGTAACTCATATGAAAATACATTGATAGATTCCCAACACATAGAAATGTCTTAAAATCTAGTATTTTTTTAACCGTTTGAGATATATACCCATTATTTTTACATAACAATACCCATGTATGGGAAGTCATGTACATAGTTATGTCATGGTCAATCTCAAATATATAACTGCCATGGGATTATTCAAGATAGGGTATATTATTTTTCAATCATTAAAATTGATATAGAATGTATATAGAGAGAGGAAATCCATCACCAATATCAAAGGTAATTATACCAATTTTAGAATCATAATATTTTTTGGAAGAACATCCATAATAACATAAATCCATGTTGAGCACTATAATTGGGGAAAAATCATGCACCATTTAAATATTTATCCAATAAATCAATATATAGTTATTGAAATTTTGATTTAATGATATTTTTTAAGGATTGCGTGGAAGAAAAATAAAATAAAACATTAATAGTTATTTATTAAAATATGAGTATACTTTTTACCAATTATTTTTTATAATCCACTTCTACAATTGTGATTTTTAAATATTTACCTTTATCAATTAGCTTAAGAATTCATTAGAATAAATATTCATCATTACCCCAGGGATTCATGAATTTGTTCACATGATTATCGCACTCTTTATGATTTATTCATTTGTGTATGGGAAGTGCATTAGGTTGAGGTTTCTTTTATTTCAGTTGCATTGGTTTTCATAATCAGATCTCTTCGACATTCATTTTCATGATGACCTTCCTATCCACACTTGATGCATTAACCTATCCCTTTATAGTAAGATTATCCATGTTTCACCCCAAGTGTTTAGATTGTAAAGATATTTTCATTCTTTCCTCAATGGCATTTATTATCATAGTTTACTCCATAATTCATTTCTCTCTTATTCTATCCAAAAACATGACAAAAATGGGAGTTTCCATTTTTATTTCTACTTTTAGGGCATATTGAAAATTTTCTTTATAGTATATAAGGTTTCTTATAGTTTTTCCCATTTAGATACTTGTTTTTATTCCATGAATGAAATAATCAATTTTTTATTCAAGACTGATAATAAAACTAAAACCATAACATGAAAGTGTCACAATGTTTATTTCATAAGTACAAGTGGATTTAAACTATTTATTTTAGAAAATAATGATTCATTTTTCAATTTATAATTAATTGTTTTATGAAAAAAATATCTTCTCAAACACCACTAATTCCATTGAGTTGATTTCTTATTCTTTCCTCATATTCCTTATGAGAGTCCACTATTTATCATGTTCACCATCAAAAATATAAATGGATTAAAATGTAATTTTAAAACTCCATACACTAGATAATATAAAAAATATAAATTTTGTTGATTTATCTCATAGTAATTTATTTTTGGGAGACCAAAAAAAGGAGGGTCTATGTTTTCACATGAAGTGATCAATGAAGGGATACTTTGACTTTTTATCAATTAAAAGTTCAACATTATTAATTTTCTTATTCATAGAAAAGAGATGTTGGTGAGAATAGATATCATATTACATATTTTAGCTCACATTCCATTTCGTTTCTCCTTTGAAATATGATTGCATTATTAATGACACTCATTATTACCTTGATTACTCCTTATTCATTCCATTGACTAATATTAGAAATGACAGAGTGAGTATCAAGAAATAATCAGAGTAAAAAAATTATATATTGAAAAATCAATCATAATATGACCAATTTTATGAAAAAATCATTTCATCCAATGGAATTTTAGGTTCACACTACATAACTATTAGTTCAACATTGGTTGTTTTTAATTAAACACATTTATTCTTCAGAAACAAATAACGAAAAATAACTAAATAGTGATTTGATACCAATTGATACGACTAAACTATAACATACATTCATTTTAAGTAATTTTAAATGAATATTCATTAAATCTGTGGAAAAATCACACCATAAAACCAATAGGTTAATCATCTCTAAATATTAGAAACATCTCCAACTAAGTTACTAATTCTTCAACATCTTCTACTTATAGCATTTACATGTGATACCCTTCTAAAAATACAAGATATAGAACCCTTCTTCTTAAGATCGGGAATATAATCATAACATTGAGCGATCTCAAATAATCAGCATGGGTAATCATATATGATGTCAACCAATTGTCATTAGGGAGAATAAGATTATTATATGAGTATGAGAACAGAGTAAAAGATAATGTGCATAAAATAATGTAATTGTAATAAAAAACATTCATCATAAATCCTGATCTATGATAAAATGTTTTCACAAAATTAATAATTTGAAATAAGGGTGTGGATACATAAGACAATAATCACAAGTCATGAAAACATTTCATATGCATAAAAATGTGACATAAGATATTGGAAAAATAAAAATAATAATTTTTTCAAGGATCAGTTATAATAGCCTCATCATACATTGAATAGAGTCCATTGGTGCATTGGGATCACTCCTCATTCAAATTAAACATTAATGGATAGAGTCCCATAGTGGATTGGTTATAATCCACAGTCCCTTACTTTTCATATCATGAAATTTAAATCCTTACCCAATGTATTAATGTGATATATCTTACCCACCTATCACATAATATTAAAACATAAATTTTTTTCCAAATGAAAAAGAAAACATTTATAAATATTTCATAAATAAATTCACCAGCATAAAATAAGAATATTTTATGAAACTTTTCCCATGGTTTTATCAAAATCAATTAGATAAAAGAAAGGGGATGGTATAATTTGTGAATTTCTTGACTAAATAAAAGAAAAATCATGTAGAATTTACATATATAAAAAACTCATTTTTAATAACACTGTTGATTTTCTATGAAAAATAAAAACAAATATAATTGTTTATGTATAAAAATCAATTTAAAAAAAATTACAGTAAATTGGAATAAAAAATAGATTGGAAAACCATGAAAAGAATAGAAATTAATATTTTTTTATAAAATTTAAAAATAATATGGGAAAATATATTCATGCAGAAAACTTTAAAAATAAATACACTTTTCACATTTTTATAAAAAAACAAATTAACATAAAATGACTCATATAGAAAACTTTTAAAAAGATTCCACTCAATCCCATGTAATGAAATTAAATGTAAAAATAATGTGGTATTAATAAATAATATACATAGAGATATGAATATATATAACATAAAATAATGATTATAAACAAAGAATAGAATGAATCCTATATCATAATAATATATATGATTGTCTCATTTACCTGGAACTATTTAGTTTTGTTATGAACTAAAAGGAAGATAAATTATATAAAGACATTTAAAACCAAAAAAATGAATATATTTGGTGAAAATAAGGATTTTAGAGAGATATAACATATAATTTCATGAGATATTAAATCAGACATAAAAAATTTTGAAATCAATGTTATATTCAAAGAAACTCTAACCATAGAATTTTGCTTGGTCAGACATGCTCTAAAATATTGTTTATTAAATTTAAGTTTGTTATTAATAAAAATGAGATCCTTTTCATAGTTATTTTAATTAATTCCTTTTATTTGTCATTTTTTGATACCCATATATATATATATATGATAAAATTAATATTTAGGTATGAATAGTTCTATCTTCCCATGAATGATTTGGTTTGGTGGTTCTGGTCCTTCTTCATTGTTCATGGGTTAATCCCATCATGAATTATGATGATGATGTATAAAAATATTATAAATTGTTTTGGAGTTCCATGTTCATTTATTGAACTCATGGTAATGGTAATCGTAACTGATTAAAACCCCATTATTAAATTGATTCATAAAAAGGATTGATCTTTTTGATAAATATACAGATATAAATATTTAAATATCATTATTATACATTATTTTTAAAGTTATAATAATAACATAATATTAAAATTATTTATGTTATATTATTTATTATGATATAGATAATTTAATATCATTTTTTAGGGTGTTAAAATTTACCAAAACCAGAGCTTGTTATAACTACTAAATGAGTAAGAACTTGTTGTTTTTTATTAATAATATCACAATTTGAAAATAATAATTATTTAAAAAAAACTACTATAATGTCAAACCATATTGGAAAAATATTTAGAAGGATATTTTATATAATGTTTATTAAAGAGAGGTTAACATTTATGTTGATGTCTTAAATCTTGTCCAAGAGAGCCTCGAGGAAATGTGGAGTTTGGGACTCCTTATTCAGACTAGAGGTTACCAAATGTGAGAGAGGTCTATTAAGTATAAAACATTATATATAATTTAATATATTTTCAAAATAAATCTTAGTTTTTATGTGGTTTTTGGAGTGGTTTCCTTTTAGAGATGTGATTGGGTGGCATTATAGTAAATATTTATTTATTATGATAAATGAATTATTATGGTGACAAAATTTTAATCCTAAATTATAAATTATTGAGGAAAAGATAAATAAGGGTTGATAAATCCTCTATAAACCTGTTTATATACAATTTTATGTTATATTTTTGATCTATCCTTCTATTTATCTCATTTACCTTATTTTAATCATTATCACGGTGGATAACATTAACATTTGGTAACTTATTTTTTAATGAATATTGAAATGAAAATTAATAAAAAAAATTGAAATTATGATTCCCTATAATTTTTTACTATATTAAATTTATAAATCTTAAAAAAATTAATTGAGATATTTTTATGCACAATGAAATTAATATATTTTTTAAAAATTTTATTTTACAAAATAAAAATTATTTATTTATCTTATAATGTATTTTTACATATTTCATACCACATAATAGTAATTTAATAATTTGAACATTTTTTTGAATATAAATATTAAAAAATAATTTAATTAATATTCATTATTTAAATATATGAAATATAACATGAAATAAAAATATGTTTAATATACAACAAAAATAATATTTTAAAACATAACATTTTTTATCCTTGACTAGTTATTTTAGTATTATTTATAGTTACATAATTATTTCCTAGATTTTATTAATTAATTACAATAATAATTCCTAAAATGTAGTCAATATTGTTTTTAATCAATTTCCTAAAATGAAATAAATTTTAAAAGAATACATAATTAGTTAAAAATAATTCTTTAAAAGAAATTATATTTTTATGATAATTAGATCAGTTCTTTAAAAAAATATGTTTATAGTCAAGTTTCATTTATTTATCATGAAATATACTTCATCTTGTATTATAATAATTAATTATTCTCTTTTTTGTTGTTTCATATATCGTAAGGTATCAAACACATCAGATTTATTTAAGGGGAACTAAATTATAAAATCAAGAGAAGTTATAAAGTCTATCACATGTTAATGAGATGAAAAAATAACCTAAATGACTATTGAAAATAAAAAAAAATTCCCGAAAGGGATGAACCAAAAGATAAATTTAGAAAAACACTCCTCCAATATATTAATTATATATATTATGGGAGCGTATGTCATACACAAAATTATATAGACATATCTATTTTTATTTAATTAGATAATGAACCATATAAATTTTGTTTAATACTTTATTTTCATTAGTTTTTTAGTACTTCTATTTTTTATTAAAATCACAACTGCTGAAAATTTTGATAGGGGTTAATATTACTTTAATTTAGTGGAAGATTTTGTAGTATAAAAAATTTAATGTTATATTCATGTGATGAAATTTGAAATGATAAATAATTTAAATATACTAGATGTTAAATTTAAGAGGAGTTTTATTGGAAGTTATGTGGTGATATTATATTATAATTTTATTTAATCATATCTTCTCATTGTTTATTATGATTCTCAAATAAGGGATATTATTGAGTCAAATCACTAGTTGTTTTTATTTTTTAAAAAATCATTATAATTTTTTTTGAAAATTTTTCTTAACATTTATTTTTTTGTTTAAATTTTCAATGAATAGATTATAACATATAATTTTTTATGTTTTAGTTAACTAAATTTATTTATGTAACTTTGGAAACAGTTTGATATCATACTAAACATTGAGAAAAAATGAATAAATACATTGATCATAAGATAATGCTACATTTAATATTATTTCAACTAAACACAAAGAACAAGGATATTACCATTGTATGTTTTTCAATATTTAATCAATAAATTAAATATATATTTGAGAAAGGGTAGATGTTGATATACCTGAAAATGATCGATCATGATTCTTTCTTCTTCTCACTATCTTGAGTTCTTGTTATTTTATTTCTTTCATTTTGTTCATAAAGAATCTGACCATCTGTGGTTTATTCTATATGATCTAATTTTTTATTATTTTAATAATTTCATCCTAATTTTTTATCGCTGAGATTCTATTGTGGAATATGCTATATTAAATCACAAATATTGAAGAGATTCTGAATGTGGAATATAATAAATTCAGAACGAGGGTGTTTGATAAAGTCTAGGTTACTTATAATTGATACTAAAGGTTCTTACTAAAGAGGGTTTTATATATGGAGATTCATTCTACATGATTTTTTTCGAAGATGTTCTTGGTGAGAAACTTTTATTTTCCTTCAAGTTAATTTGATAATATTCCAAATGAGAAACTTGGATACCTTGGTTTTGGTCAACGATCCTCCTCTCATGTAAGAGTGAAATTGAAGAATTATGTGATTGGAATTGTCTATAAATAATAATAAATTTTTATTCTTTGGATTAATATCCAATACCTTATGCTTTGTTGTTTTACTTTTTAATATTAAAATTAAATTGTTTTCTATTTATTAGTAATGTTTTATAATTTTGATAAATTTATTTATAATTTTAATTTTAATTTTTAGTTTTATAGACTAATTATTTATAAATTATATCATTCTAATGAAATATGTTTTGAGTTAGGGAAAATTTTTATTTTGTTTTTCAACTTCAATATACACACTCATCAATATTTCATAATTTCATTATGTCGGAAAACGTTTTCATTTAACATAATAGAAAACTCAGTGTTACACTTTCTGATTTTCATCTTATCATGTTCACTACATTAATTAATCAAATTTTTATTGAATATAGGAAATCATTCACTTAATAATTTAGTGATACAAACTAATGTTATTATTTTTCAATAATATTAAAATTAAATATTTATTTAAACATTAATCACATAATTTACCTATCAAACATACCCCAAAGGACTCAAACATGTCATCACTCATGTGTACAAAATTTTAAAAGGAGTCCATTGAGACTGTATACCAAAAACATGGGGCCCTTACACACTCCAACAAGAATAATGATGTATACTACAATATAAAGGTTCCATGTGGCACCCCAAACACCCATACATGCACTCTTTCCTTATTAATTGTCCCGTGTTTTCATGACCACTCCATTTATGGCCTAGAAAACCCATACTCCTATATGTTCTTCCCTTACATGACATATCCCATATTCAATGGTGGTTACCCAATATTGAGGACATATTCTTAAGGATAATATAGTACATGATCATTTTCCTATAGGGTTACATGGTTAGTGTTGTATAATTTTATCATGATGATTACATTTTATACAATAACTAAGCCTTCCATATTTACTGAACTGATTATGGATAACACCTTTCCTTTCACTATATTATCAATGTATTATATAGATCTAGTTAATTTAATTCCACACATTTATCTTTTTCTCTAAGGAAGCATGATAGAATATCCTCTAGGACGTCACTGGCCTATTCTATTAGTATGTAACCAACAATAGGGCCATACAACCACATGTATGCCTCCCCATATACCAAAATCATTTTACTAAAAGAAAGGGATTATTTTGTAATGGTGTTATGATAATGACCTATTTATCATTATGAAACATATTGTAATTGATGACAATAATATCATATTACTAATAATGAATCAATAATAATCAAGAAATAAAATATATAAATTGTTTTTTTCATGGTGGAAAAATATAGGTCATACAATACATGGTTTAAGTCATGATAGTAGTTGGAGGATATGAAAAAATACTAAAAAATATTAAAATCCATGAGCATCTTAAGTCCCAGAATATTCATCAACTGTATACATAAATAACACATCATGTATCCATAGTACGTAACTTCCCTTGATCCTTTCCAAAACTAATGTCATCCGATTGGGTACCAAGTATAAACCCAGATATTGTGTGAAAAATTATACCACCAACAACAATATATATTTAAATTCTATTCTATGATTATAAAATTCAAGAATATTTAGATATATTAAATTAAAATGGGTAAGTCAATAAATTCTTGTAGATCTAGGGATCCTCATAGAATACCCAATTATCCCTACATACTTTGTCTTGAGAAGAATGTATTTAAAAAATATCTCTTCTAATTAGTCATGGGATATTGTGAATATATCCAAGGAATCCAACAACAAGTAACTATAATTAATCAATATAATTGGACTAGTAATTCTTAAACTACACACCCATCCCAAATCTAATAATGACCCATGGAAATATTTATTATTGGTTTTCTATCCAATGCTCAGTGATTAATTAATGATTTGTATCTCTTAGTTATTTAGTGGAATCCATGGTATGAGCCATTGGAAATTAAAATTTATGAGAATCTAAATGAACTAATTATTATTATCCTTTCTTTTTGGGGAAGGCAATGCTTGGATTCCAATGGTGCTAACCCAAGGTGTCTATTGTATGAGGAAAGAAATCCAAACATTGGAGAGTATCCAAAATATTAAAATATTTATAGATATAAAGATGAATATATGGACACTAGTCATGAAATTCATGAGAGTAAGGAATTGACCCATTATAAGATTTGTTTACAATGTGGAATTCAAATCAATGAATCTGGTGGAATCATATGAGAATGTTAAAGGAATTTCAAATGATAAAACATGTCTTTCTTGTGGAAATCCACACATGTAATGGTGTTTCCATGTCATATAACTTATAATCAGGACATCTATATCCATTCATCATTTTTTGAAGGAATTACTTAAATGTAATTGTGTTTTAGTGATAGAATTTACCCTAGTCACCTATATTAGCTTAATTATGTTCATGTTACCCAAGGCATAAAAAAAGTAAAATTGTAAATACATCCACTATAGGTAACATTTCAAAAACACCCAAAGGAATGGTTGGTTACATAAAATAATTGTTATCTTCTTAAATTCCACTCTGATCGCATCCCAAGCAGTGTTTTTGTTACACCGAAATAATGGTTATCCTAGTTGATAAGCGAAAAACACCCAAAAAGTGGGTAGGGATGAAGTTTCCAATATCCAAAAATATTTTGGTTCACCATAGAATATCTAGGTAAAAAATTAATTAAAAACAGAAATGAATATAAATAATTGAGTAAATTCTTTGTGATGACAACATGTGAAAAAAATTACTTTTTATTAAATATTGATTCTTTTAGGAAAAAAATATAGACCACCTACCTAGGACCCTTAGATGAAACCTCATGTAGAATATTTTTTTGATGAATTATTTATTGATACAAAACAAGGAACCAAAAAAACCTAATAAGAATGGTTATATTAGCTCCCATGGAGATGGAAGAAATTTTAAAAAAGATGTTTTATAAAAGATGGAAGTGGAGAATATCCATTACATCAAGCCTTTCATTATAATGAATTGAAGAAAAATAAGAAGTATTATGGGGGAGATCAATCAAGAGATCCAAAGGGGAAGATAAGGAATCCCACTAACAACCACTTCCTAAAATGATGGTGAAATTTCTAGTTAAAGGTATAAGGGGTGGAAGGGTTCAATTAAAAATTTTACCCTTTAAAAATAATCATTAGATCCAGTTGTATAAATGATGGGTCTCAATGGTGAGCTGGTGGGGATTAATATGGATTACCATTATTTTATTATAAATAACAATGAGATGGTAGCACTAAAGTCCTTATACTACATGACACTAACACCTTATCCTCTTTTCAAACACCCCTATGACCACCCGAGCCCCCTTCGACCCATTCAAAAAAGAAATAAAAAACGGATTTTTGAATAAATAAAACGGTTGTGTACCTTTCTCATGAACAAATTTCTTACAATATCCCTCCTTAATAATATCCATCTATGAGTTAAACATGTGAGGGTTGTTGTGATTTTTCATGGAATAATATCATCCACTAGGAAAATATATCAGACTCCCATTCTTATGTCTCCTTACGAATAAGTACATGTTTCCATCACACCCAAACCAAAGGAACCATTTTTCGTCAAGGATTCATTATGATGTGATTAATTATAGGAATAGAATACTCCTCCAAAGAAGTTTTACCCTATAATTAAATATCCTCTGTACCAAAACATGATATGGTTCAAAATAATAAAATAAGAGAAAAAATATATAAAATACATCTTTCATAAAAATAGACCCAATCCCCCATGTTATTATATTTCCATAAATATTTTGGTTTTATATTATATTTCCATTGCATCCATCGATGACCCAATCTAGTTGAAACTTATTAGAAGACCCAATCCCTAAAGAAAAACTCTAGAGGTCCGTGATAGAAATGGAAATATGAATTCTTCCTAGACTTAGCTATAGAAATTTGTTTCCTAATTAGTTGAACCTGCTCTAATGTATTCGAAATGAGACTTAGCCTCGATAGAACTATCTCCAGTGCCTTTAACCTGCATAGAGGTGAGAATAATTTCCTATCATATAGAACCTCATATGGATCTACTTAAACTGATGATTGGAATCCGTAATTATAACTGATCAATGAAATAGGAAATTGTTTCTTCGAAGACCATCTAAAAAACTGTACTCATGTATGTTGCGTATGATCTGTTACTTGTATAGTCTAGTCAGAGTAATGGTTAGTTAAGGAATGATAATTTTCCATCATGAGTACATGTAAACAAAGAGAATTCTCCAGTCCCTTCCAAAATAGTTAAGTAAAATATGTCTCTAAGTCTATTAAAATGGTACATAGAATCCCATGAAATCATATTATCTCATAGAAATATAATAAACTATTCTCATCCAATTAAAATGTCTCTTTGATAAGAATGAAATGAGAGGCCTTCATTAGCCTTCCCACAATCACCCATACAGATTCACCACCTTTGGGTGACCTCAATAACCCCATCATGAATTTTATTGTCACATTTTCCTATTTACATTCTTGTATAGATAATAGTTTCAATAGAACATCAGGCTTCTAAAATTAAATCTTCACCTGATGATAGGTTGAACAATATGCGAGAAACCATATTATTTCATTATTTATATCCGACCACCAATGTCAATGGTGAATGTCATGATACATGATGGTTTATTTGAGATGTACTAAACATCTAAAATAATCGGACACCAACATGACTTCCTATTGCATTATTTTATGAACCAAAACAATCCCATGGAAAAGTAGAATCCCAATCTCATGAATATCCCAGACATGGACTGTCTCCTCACTATAAATATAATCCCTTTGGAAAAATCCTTCATCTTAAAAAATTATCTTCACTTTATTCAATTAATTTTTTTTGGAACCATTGAAAAGGTATTGTGATAGAGTTCCCATATAATTCCGGGAAATCAAGAAGCATTTTTTCAAAAATAGACATCAACAAACATTCACTACTATACCAATAAACCACTTAATCTTGATTATTTGATGCAAATAATTGGTTATATCACTTACATTCCCTATTTTATACATTAGATAAATGTCAATATCCTGAAGATATTCAACCAAACTATGATGTTTTAGGTTTAGTAACCATGGAGGAAATATATATTGTAGGATCATATAGTCTACAGATACCATGAACCACACACTCTGGAAGTAATTTAAACTGCAATGCATGGCATAAAAAAGATTCTATTATGAGGTATTGATTCTCATAGTTATACTCATGAGTCCTCAACTAATAAGACCCATATTCCATGATATGATCATCTTGCACACATATTATTCATAGCCTAGTACGTGACGCATCAAAAAATATGGGAATTCTATCTAAAATTATTCAGAAAATGTCTACCATACACCAATCTTGGTCAAAACTTTAAATGATACTACAATGTATGAATAGTTTTTAATGAAATGATTCTATTATTATCTAATAATAGGAAGCTGAAAATATCCAAATATTTATTGGGATAATACAAGGAATCATTTTCTCTCATATATTATTGATCCATCGATACCCATTATTTTGAAATGATGTGACATAGAAATAAAACTCCATCGATTCAAGAGCTATAATTTAATATTTTATGATAAAGTTTATCCTCGAGAAAATTAGTAAAAAATCCTCAAGGTGTATCAATTACTCTTCATATGGCTAGGATTGCACCAAGATATCATAAAAATGGAAATTAAGGAATCCATGTATTCCTAGAATAGCCAATTTATTTACTACATACCGACATAATGTTCATTTTTTAGACCGAAAGACATCATTATTTACTCAAATAAGCCACAACTACTTCAAAATGTTTTATGTGGTATATATAAAGGCCTAACTCTCACCTAAGGATATATTGATCTCAAATATATTTGTTAGAAAACCTTATATCCCTAGATCTGTTTGAATAGATCACATATATATATATATATATGAGGATATAGGTACCAGTTTTAAACTTTAAATTGATTCGAACCTAGATAATTAACAGATTAGAGAAGAGTACCATCTACCATCTTGGGAAAAAAGTATAGGTGGATCCCAAGGTGATGTTATGGGTAAAATAAAACCATTGAAATATAGGTCCTTTAAATATCTCTTAATTTCGGTGAGCTTAATAATATTCATCCAAAATAGAGGAATGAATACTGATTCATCCCTTTGAAATAACTTAGTAGAAAATGAAACCTCTATATCAAGTGGTATCCTTGAGAAATCTTCTGGGAAGTTGAATATAAAATGGTCTAAAATTGGAAGAAGGACATCATCTTATACTCCATGAATATCTATTAGGTGTCCAAAAATATGGTCCATCACTCTACCTAGTCCACAATTCTTAGTTATAGAATCACCTTTTGGGACATATCATTCTCTATTATGAACATAACTACGATCCTTAACTATTTTGAATTGAATACATCTGTGATAACAATAAATATGAATTTTAAAGGGTACAATTCATTCAATTATGAGAATTAAATCAAATCATATAATCAAAATGATGTACCTATCATATAGTTAATGGTATCCACCAATCACAATGGTACACACATTGAAGTGGTGAATGCCATATGATTGAATTCATATATGTATTTAAATGGACACAACCCAACATTTATATTCAATATCTAAATTCAAAATTCCCATCAATGAAGTATATATAATTTAGTGTGATGTTTATGTTTGTAACAAAGAATAAACTAATTTATATTCCACCAACATTGTCTGGAACTCTTCTAAAAAGGTGTATGTTGTACTATATGTAACTAGAAATATTTGAAGCCTTGAACTACACGATGACCGCCATGAGCTAATTTTATTTGAAATTTTTAAGTTTCCTATGTATGGTTCCCCTGACCTTGACTACCTCTTTAACTGTAAGGACTATTGGAACTCCAGTATCCATCCTAGTAGGGATCCATAGATCCTATTCCAAAACCCTAAATTGATACAGATCCAATCTCCTTGAGAACTGGAATGAATTTAATTTATAATCACTAGAGATGTACCTTTTACCACATGGTTGATAATCCATTTGGTTCCTATCACATTGAGGAATCATTTTACCTTTATTACCTTACTAATGAAAAACATATTACATTCAATTTTCTCTCCCTGGTGGCCATGAATCTTATGAGATGTCTCTTATCAATGATTCCTACAACATGATGAAGCAATTTAGGTCAAAGAGGTCGAACCAATATGACTAGAACCATCCCCATTCCTTATATGTTTCTCAGAGATAAGTGACTGGTTCATCATCTTATAGATATTACTCAGTCAAGAAATTTTCACCTAAGATCTAATAATATACATCATTCATTCCTTAAAACATATTTACCTATATAGATAATTAGGAATGATATTTTTTTTGAAAAGTACTAGAGATCGATCAAATGAGGTGTGTAATCCATGAAATACATATTTTCCTACTATAGATTTGAAAATTCCAGAGATACATTATCCTTTAGAGTCTCTGAGAATAATTAATCATTGAAACTAATCTATAAGTCCCTAAAAATGATACCTTGATACTAATTTCTCTATGTAGGAATATCCCACCATTTTATGGAAGTTCCAAGAAGAAAGTATGCTCCATGTATCACAATAAAATTTAGAGACTTATTTAAATGACTGAAGATCATATGAATTTCCTATATCTAATGTGTTTTTTCCTAGAGACCACATTCACCTACAAATATACGTGGTTACTACTACTAGAACTCCCTATTGAACTCAAAAATAGTCATTGGCGCTTTTGGATCTCCCACATTAGACTATAATTGGTGTATAAATATATCTTTATTATCATTGTAAGTTATCACACCAGGAATTACATGTGGTAAAATGAGTGTTTCTATAGGTCGTAGTATAATTTTTTCAAGTTCCAGCACCTTAGTAGAATGGTCGCCTCCTCCTTCCTGGAACTAGACCCATAGCCATTACGGTTTCATGTATCTATAATTCTAAGAACACATCTTATAACAAGAATCTATCATAATTGATATCACATGGAGGGAAATCGATAAGTGTCTCAAATCCTGACTACACAAGATATCTCTAATTTATAAAAATATTTTAAAATGAGTTATAACACTAACCCCATACACTAATTCTTAGAGTCTGGTTATATGGGTTGGTTTAGAATCATCTAAAAAATTTCTTGGTTATATGTGTTTTGAATCCAATGTTACTTAGGAAGAAATTAATTAAAATCTAACTTGCACCCCATTTAATTGAAACCATTTTTTCAACTTTAGGATGTATAAATTATGAATTCTACACATAATGGTTTAGTAATATCGATTGAAATTCTAAATTTATAGATGAATACACCTTATAAGATTCAATTGGAACTCTATTTTACTATAAACATTTAAAATTATCATCTCAAATATACAATGTTTTTGGGATTGATGTCATTATTATTGGTTAAATATAATTTCACCATAGTGGTATGACGAACAAAAGCTAAATTGTTTTAAACACTTTAAGTAACCAGTTTTTGTACAAAGGGATATAATAAATTACAATCATAATAACCAATATATATAAATTGATAAATAAGTATTATAAAAAATGAAATAATCACTGTAATGGAATATGAATGTCACATAAATCCTTATGTGCCTATGATGAAGCATGAGCTAATGATCCCTTATCATACCATCACAAGGGTCAAAATCCAAAGAAATAACATCATAAAACATTTGAATAACCAAATGGTGAAAATAGTACAATAGTATTACGTGAATTATATATCAACATGTCCCTTCCATGGTAAGATAGATTGCCCCCCATACATGGGTAAATTACTCTCAGTAACAAGATTATTACCAATTTACGAAATATAAAACTCTTCTTATACCACCATAAAAAAATATGAAAAATGTAAATAATGATATTATATGACACTAATTTTTGATATGCGATGCTTGTTTCACTTATAAGTAGCTGACTAGAGCTCCACAATGCATCCAGAGTGCCTCCCAATACACAGGAGGTTGCCAACAAGTAGTGATAGAAAATTTTATTACATATGGGGTACAATAAATTTTTATAGAAGTGAAATATATAATACATATTTATAAGACAATCCATCTGAAGAATAAATAAAATATACATAATAATTAAATCGACTATGTAGAAAAATGATGTCATGGTGGTACAAAATATATGTCATGTGATATGGGTTAGTAGTCAAAAAAATATTACTTATATAGGAAAAATGAAAAAAAATACAAAAAAATGCTAATAACCAGAAGAATCTTGATTCTTGACTCATTCCTCTCCTCCCATTCTCCCAACCTAGATCATTGGTTAAGCATCCATAATAGGGAACATCCCTCTATCATTTCATGAATCTATGAAATATACTCAGGTACCCAGTGGAATCTTAAATGGAGTGTGAGTAAAACTCTATATTCCACTCCCTATATTGTATAATATAATTCCAGAATAAGGATATAAAATGTAAGAGTGTTCATATGTATAATATTAAAATCATTAAATCAAAAAAAAAACATTGTAAATTTTCGGCTCCTCGTGGGATATTAATTGTCTGTACATGATTCAGTCTATGATGAATGTCTTTGATCATATTTATAATTAATTGGATAAGGTTTCTAAGACCTAAATCCATGGAATACTAGAATAAATAACCCTAATTAATCTATTTAAATGGTACAACCATTTCTACAATACACACCTATTTCAAATACATTGAAGAATCATGGCATTATTAAAATTTTTTATAGACAACACTCGATGATCAATCTATGATCTTTATTTCATAGGTATTGTAAAGAATCCAAGTGATAAACACATAGAATTATAAATCTAATAGTTTCTAGAAAGACTAATTAATATTATTAATTCAATTATAGGTAGGGAAATAGTAGAATATAAGTGGTTCATAAAGGTATTTTATGGTCCAAGGACATCAACATGAAACTAGGATATGATCCTAAGCATTCTAATTATTCATTAGATTAAGAAGAGTTTGTGGCAACAATTCATAGAATTCATGAGATTAATACATTAACAAAATCAAATATAGGGTTACTAATTATTTTTTACATTAATGAATTTGGTGGAATCCGATATGTTCACTGAATGAATTCCAAATGCAAACTGATGCCTAATATGAGGCATGCCACACATGTAATGGTGTGAAAAAGATTCATAATTTGTAATCCATGCATTCATAGTGATAACTTGTAACATCCCAAGTAAGTAATTAATAATAGATATTTTTATATATGTCTTTTAATGATTAAGATAGTGTTTTAGTGGCTTAAAATGAAAATAAATACAATCTTATGCATGGAATACACTAATATTCTTAAAAGATTATTTTACTACTTTTTGATGGAAAACCCTTTTCAAATATATCTTTTGACAATTATATAAGCTATTTTTGTCAAAATAAACTTATTCTTTATGATTGGGACATCAAAATTTACTTTGTGTGAATTTTTGGTATTTTTCAGACAATGTTCATTTTTTAATGAATAGTGAAAAATACTGCATTTTACATCAAAACTGCTTTTTAATCTAATTTATTTATATCATTAGATTATATTTTGAATTGGTTTTGAAGTGGAATTAGAATATATTTTTACCATTTAATCCAATGGTGGTCATTGGATTCAATTTCACATTGAAATTGGACTTAAACTGGTGTCAATCTTTTGATACTTATTGTTTCATAAAAACACGCTATTTAACATGACGGCGGGAATTAATTATTAAATTAATTAATGTGACTTATATGTTTTGAATTTTTTAAAATATAATTCATTTATGAATTCGTAATATCAAATATATCTTAGGGTGAATTTTTGGTAATTTTCTGAAAAACTTCAATTTTTGATGTATAGTGAAACCACTAAGTGGTACTTATAAAAACTGATTTTTCTGTTTAAATAAAATTTTGCCATCATTGTGTTTTGAATTTAAAAAATCCGACATACATGGTTGTCATTAAGAAGTAAAATGTGGTTTAATGGTATTAAAATAATTTTTTGGTGAATAGTAACTTATTAAGTTTTTAATCGCAATTAGTGGTAATTAGTGTAGTTTAAGGTAAAAATAATGTTTTAATAGTACGAGAAGAGCTTGACACGTGTCCTACACTAATTGGATGTGTCATGGCCGACCAAGACAATCCATGGGTCAACTTGGGGACCCCATGGAGCCACTTTGGTTGGGAAATGACATAAATAAGTTTTTATTTAATGTAAAAGTAAAAAATGACACAAACATGAGATGATTTAATAAAACAATTTTTACATTTGGTTATAAAGATCGGATTTTTGATTATAAATAGTCATTGGAAAGATAAAACGATTTCCCACATCATAGTATTTTTTGTATAATTTTTAGACTTTAAATAAATTAAATTATTAATGACATCATGATGATGCAGTGATGACCTCATTATTTAACGATTTAAATAAAATGGAATGATAATGTTCAATCTAAGCCCTACACATGGCCAGAACCTATTGGATGTGTGTATTTAGAACCCTTATCACCTTATCCTCGAAACACATCAATGTGGGACCTCTTAAATCCGAATACCATTTTAAAATAAAGTGACTTTTCTTTACCTTTCAAGAGTGCCCCTCCTCTCCTCTTATAAAAGGCCCCCACCTCTACCTCTTTACCCAAACTCCCAAAGCCTTTGGCTCGGACAACCCCTACCCATTTTGTCTCTCCACATCCCTATATTACTCCTTCGAGCCTCACTTTGGGCAGAAGTGTTCCCAATGAATCCTTTGAGCTCAAATATAAGTGAGTTACCCGATTTTAATGTAATGTCTTCTTTTGAGTCCTTTTGTTTATTTTGCTTCTCCAACCCCCTAAACTCTTTTTATTCTTTTCTTTTGTAACAACTCCATTATCCCCAATGTACTAGGATGTTGTTATAAGAAGGATTAGAGATACACTTACACACACCTACATCTAATGGTTAAAGCACATACTGTTTCCGTGGATGGTGAATTTATGCCTCCTGAAACGATGATTGTTCAACATTCTTTTAACACCTTCAAAGGTGGCCATTACGATGTAACTATATTTATATATGATATATAATATGTTTATGATTTCCTTAAGCTTCTTTATTTTTCATTTTTGACATACCTTTATGGTTTCCATTATGGGTAAACGCGATATCTTCATTTAAGGAAGTGCGGACTACCGCACCCTCAAAGTGATTTGATTCGTTAAATACCATATGTGGGACATATAAAGGATGGAACTATGATATTATACTGGAATTATAAAACAAATTTATATCATTATGATTCCATTCTATAAAATATGAAATAGAAATGAACGTAGTGTTCATGCGTACGTACGGCTTAACGTCTCCATGAACGGTGCATTTCATTTCTTACCTCTAAATGTTTATGTAATATTATAAATTCATGTATATACTAGATATATATGACATATACATCATTATTATAATTCTGGATATAATGGATACATGAACAACTTGTAATTATAAAGGGTTTATTTTTGACTCAAATACCATTGATCGTTAAAACGACCGTTATTAACTTAAATAATTACATATTGTTCATGACATGGAAATAAGTGATATAAAAGAAATAATTTACTTGAAAAAGGTTTTTAAGAAAGTAGAAATTAACTCACGATTATTATTCAGGACATTAAAGAACGATCGATTGAAGTTGAACCCGAGGTATGGGACTTCGTCTCAATCTCCTTTCATTGAGGCATATTTTTTTATACACAACCTTCTTTTATATGGTGTATAAAGCCCTTTGTCTTTTACGTTTATTCAAAACAAATCATTTTTATATGAAGCGTTTACTAAATGAAAAAAGGGAATGTTTTTGTCGTACATATGCGGCGACAACAACTTCTCCGCCACCGTGACCATTTTTTGAGTTTCGGCTTCCTCTACAAGCCATACCTTCTTTTTAAAAGAAAAATAAACACCATGTTTTAATTTTATTTTATTTTTGTATTGAAAATGGTTTTCGTAATTTCTGTATATCAATGTGTTGTACTGATATCTTGTGATTGAAAGGTGGAAATGTTATGTTTCCTTTATGCATGTTTTATGTGATACGATTATGTTGAGGTTCTTGGACATTATTATGAAGACGGATGGTTCCGTGATAAACTAAGGGAGGGCGAGCCCTATATAGCTCTCCAATGCATTGGGTAATGCTAAGGAGTGAAACATTAAGGTTTCTCCGAAGAGATTTAGGGAATATACTGTGATGGGTATTCCAAACGTAACCAAGAGTGTTACTATCTACGTAAGAATGTTATGATTGCCTCAAGTTACCTTTATGTCTAATAATTTCTATGATTTATTCATGAATTGATGAGGTATGTTAAAGTGCTTCAGTTTTATGGGTAAAGTATGATTTCATTATTATGTATATATGTACCCATGTTTCCTTTCCAAATTTTTATATCCCTTATTGAGCTTTTTATGTCATCCCATGTTTTTTGAAACTTTTTTCACAGGTCAAGGGAAAGGTACATGATATGATGATAGTGTCAAGGAAGTGTCAAAAAATAATCCATGTTTTATTTTAAATATGTTTCCACCATTGGGAAAGAAGAATACTATCTTTATGTAACCACTTTTTTTATATGTGGAATGTAATGCAAGTTTTATGATCTAATTCTCTAAAACTCTAAACCCGAAAATATCCTCAATGTGTAATCTTGTAATAACTCAAGATTAAGAACGGTTTAAGGCTGGGGCCTTATATAAATCATATTTCCAAGTAATTATTTAAATGAAATCCATCAAATTCCAAGTCAGATGTACATGTCAAGGCCTTAATGAAAACTAACTCACAACATTGGATGTCTCTACTAAATTTTTCATAAGAAACCCTCATCATTTTGAAATTATAATTAAACCATTGATCTTAGAATTAGATATCGATATTAATGTTTGGGATATAGAATTAATCCCTATCACTCAAATTATATTATTTATGATCAGATAATCCAAGAAATACCCAAAAGACTATCTTTTTTACTTCTTCCTTGAGTGGCATTCCAAACTCACACTAAGGGGTTGTTGGATTACATTAATGAATTCTATTTTTCCTAAATTCCATTATATTCACACTCAATGTTATGTTTTACTTACACCTGAATAACTTTTTTCATCAACATTAAGAAAATAACATCCTAACGGGTGGTTTGGATTTATATTTCATCCTAATGTTTTATCTTGGAGGTCTGTTGTATATATTGGATACGAGTCAAGTGATAAATTAATGGATATAACATATTAGTTCATTAATTAGAGTTACAAATGTGTGGAACAAAATCACATTATATTAAACCATGATACATTTATTTAATAGAATATAGATAACCTACCTAGGCCATATAGAAGAATCCTCGTCTGGTTTCATTGTCATATTCGATCCAAAATGAGATAAATTGAGTAACCTGGAGTAATATCTAAAAATGGGAAAATTAACTTCCATAGATATAGAACCAATTATAGTGAACAAATCAGATAAAATTGGTAATATTATTGAAATAAATAACTTAATATTTACAATTTTATGAATTGAAGTGATATCTGAGGTCAGATGAGGTGATTCACTGAAGAGTTCCATGGGGGGAGAGGAGAGATCCCACATATAGCTACTACCTAAAATGGGGAAATTGTTTTCAGGTTAATGGGATAAGAGGTGAAAGGGTGGAATAAATAAATTTCCCATTTTTGAAAAAAAAAACCCAGCTTGATCCCATTATCTAGCCAATAAATCTCATCGACAAGACGATGTGGCTTCTAGTGGATTATCCAAGCTATAGGTGGCCCTCTAGCTAGAAGTGGCAGTTAAATCCTTTGTTTGCATGCCTTGAACTCCTTCCACTCTTCCCGAACATCCTCATGACCACATAAACCTTCGTTTCAATTAAAATATTGAAACAATAAATGATTTCGTAAGAAATATAAGGGTTTTCAACCATATATAAGAACCTACATCTTGAATCCACTATCAAATCTTATTACCAGATAAACATCATTCATAGAAGTAGTTCCACCACCCCATTCCATTAGCACTATCTTATCACAAGTTATAGAAGTTTTTATGATGTTATTATTCACAATTTTTAACCATGTATATTCACCAATAAAAATTTAAACATGAATCTGAAGATCTATCTTTGGTTTCCCATGATTTGAAATCTACGTGCCTAAAATTCTATATAAAGTAAAAAAATGTTCGAATACTACATATAAGATATCATTAAATTTATAAGTATAATTGAACTTTTTCTACGGGTATTGTATTTATCCCATTATATACGTTCAAGGATGGTAGGGTAGGATCAATTAATCCTTCTGATGGAGAAATTATAAATTGGCTTTAAATTTTTTCTATATTTATGACCTTTAAAATTTCTCAAAATTATAACAATATATTTCTTTTATTTGAAGGGGGTTTTATATGTCTATAATTGTTGAATAATATATAATAATTAGGTAGAATCAATTTTTAGGTAAAATCACAACAAGATATAAATTTTGCATATATAAAATGGTGTTTGATGAAAAAAATAATACCATATATGTGATAGTTGATCGATATTAAAAAATGATCCATTGATATTTGGTAAAAATAGGTAATCTAAAAGCTACATCCTTCATCGAAACATGCTCCCCACCCCTAATATTCTTTAGAGTGATCTTAAAAATTTTGGGATAATTTTAAATTCAAATTAAATAAATATATTATTTATTTTAAATAGTTTCTTTCCATCACTACATAATAACAAAACCCTCCAATAATATTATAAAATTATATTATAAGAAAAAAACAATTAAGGAAACAATGACATTGTATAATTCTTGAATTTACATTCTATATTAGTTAAATTTACTAATTTTTTATTTTTAATAAAAATTTATTAATCAAAATACCTATGATAGAGATCAATTGAGCTACTATAAAACATGTTCAAATTCAAATGACTACTATTGTATCCAATGAAGCTATGATAAATATCAAATTATAAGTAAATTAAAATTCACCCTCAGTTGAAATACTATAATGTCGCATCCTTCCATCATAAAAATGATTCATCCCAGAAAAGAAAACTACACATATGTAGATTGATCAAAACATCCATTCAAAAATAATTTTATTTGAGAATAATTATCCCTCTAATATCTCATTGTTTATTGGAATAAAAGAATAAAAACTGGGTTTTTAACTATAATAACTATATAAATCCCCACAAATATCAAATGAACGTAGAAAAAAACAACCTATCAATAGTAATTTATCTTTCCTAAGAACTTTTTTATAAGAAAAAATCCATTTCCCTAACAACAATTATCATAAATATTCTAAAAATAATTCCCAAAAATTGGTCATTTCCATCATAAGGCTCATCTATATTGGAATCCTAAAAAACAATCTATTTAATATAGTTACATAATAGATCCACCATTTAAATCATGATACTTTAGTTATCATCACATAAAATCTTGAGTCTCAATCAACCTATTTTTCAATATCCCCAAAATATTTACCATCCATATATTTGGATTGAATAATTATTATTCTCATTGAAAAACATGCTCAATGTTTCTGTGAAAATATATTTTACCACCTACAACATCCCCACCTAAATGTTCTCATGACTAAATATAGGATTTAGGGACAATTGATACATGAATATGAATTCCTTGATCAAGAAACATAATATCCACCACAAAAATTAATATTGAAATACCAAAAAATGCATCTCATATTCCAACCATCATAGGTCAATCAAGAAACCAATATAAATTTCACAAGATCTCCATAATAGGTCAACATATTTATTTATTAATGGTAAAAAAACATCCCAAAAATTTCAACATCTTTTATTATCCTACTATAATTATATCCAAGGAATCCAAAATTTCTTCTAAGAGTGAACCCAAGATGAAAATAAAAAAAACTACATTATTTTAATTGAAACAAATACTAAAAGGTAAATCATGGTCATAAAATAATTCAATTCCTATTATTGATGCTTAATAACATACTCATAGTCATTAATCATTTTTTCATTGTCTCTTCTTTACTTTGATAAAATACTTTTTTTCATATGGACCATCACTCCAAATAATGTAAACATGATTATATCCATGGTACATTATCTTACTACATTAAAAATATTATCACACTAGAATACTTCTATCACCTTGAAATAACTTCCCACCACAGACAACCAAATAAGGTTGTAATGGTCATGCATTATCAAAATTGATAAGTTTATTTTTTAAACAACCCATATCCTAATTCCTGCTATTCAAGGTGTTCATAAACAACTGTTGAACTTCCATAAAAAATGAAGCATTAAAAAACTCTTTTCTCCACATTAATAAATTACACATGATGAATATGATATAATAACAACATCCGTCATTCCAAAAATCTATAGAATGTTTTCATTACTAAAATTTTCCAACCTATATTTCATCAATAACAAGAGTAAATTCTGGTCAAATCATTATCAATCTATTATAAAAATTACATACACATCTTGATTATAGATCCTATTATCATAACCATTTCCTACGATGGTTGAAAATTGATTAACACTCATGTCACAACCTCTAATGTGGATTTCCTAGATCATGAAAAAATGCCCTCAAATGTTCTAGTCCAAGAACATGTATAACACCTAAACAAGGTAGGGTGATACTGATGATTCCATATAAATTCTAGGAATCAATCTTTTTACAATCCTCACAATAAAATCCGTAGAGAATTCCATATATATATTGAAAGAAACTCAAAATATTGTCTTAGCATGAATGTGAAACATTATAGTAAAGTCCCTTGTGGTTTCCCATTTTCTAGAAATTCATAATTAATTTACTATTTACTTCCCATTATACAATTCCAAACATGTTTTAACCGTGATAAGTTTTATCAAGGAATGAAATCTTTATGAGAACAAAAAATTTTACAATATAAATCACCGCTTGCAAATAATTAAATTTTGGGCACAAATTTTATTTATTTAGTTTCTTTAATTTTTTAATATATATTATAATTATTCTTAATTATTTACTAAATATATTATTTTTTTAACAATATATTAAATTTTATTTGGAAATATAGTATCAAATGGAATTAATGATTATATTTTTTATAAACATTTTATAAAGGTAGATGTTTTTCTTGTACAACCAATGCCTTAAAAATTAAAAATAAGTATGAACAAAAAAATGGCACAATAGAACATTTGAGATGAGAAAATATATACATGGGTTGGTGCACATACATCAGTCAAGAAGATATCCTGGTGCATATGGGCACTATGAATTAGGGAACTAATGCTTTCAGAACATTGTAGTGCTCGTCTGACAAATCATTTTCACCAGATAATTTATATATGAGAGCCTAACCAAAAGAACGTATATTGTGGGATGATTGTGTATGGGCCACTGTTTATCATTTAAATAAATGATTTCACCTCCACCTATACTCATGTCACTACCCTCATATTCAAATTTTGTTTCTCCGACCCACTAACTACATGTCTCACTACTTATATAACCAAGGTTCGCCATTGAAGCTATAACGGTATATCAATATTCACTCACAATTTATATTTTAATATTTGTATCCTCCATGGATATTATCTTCAAGCTCAGTAAATCATTTCTAACTACTCTAATGATGAAAAAGTCGGTGAAATAAATGGCATTCATCACACTATAGTGTATCACCCTAGTTTTTTAAAAATCATATCATTTCGATAATAAGTATGATTATAATTATAATCATTTTTATATATTTTCAATGAATTTCAAGATATTAGGAAATAATTAATACAATATCGGAATTAAAAGAATAATATTTTATTCATTCATAATGGAAAATTAAGAAAATTTAAAATAAATCAATGTGTAACGCACCATGTATTATAAATCACCATGGGATACTATATCCATTAAAAGTGAAAAAATTATAATTGGGAAATAAATATAAAAGGATAAAATATTCATCACATGGTGATCTCATGGATCATCATCACCATTGAGGATCACTATTATACATAGAATACCCATATTGTGGAAGAAAATAACAAAAGGATAAATCATATTATCATATCTAAAATGTCAACTATAGAAATTAGATGTCTAATTGTAGTATTTATAGTATCACTATTTATAGTTATGAAATATATTCATTGGAAAATTGGTTCTTATGAATATATTCTGTAAATACCCATAACTTTCAAGGAATCTTTTTTCTTAAATTCTTTGGGATTTTACTAGTACATAGTTTCTGACGGCACCAGTTTTCGATGCCTTGTGTGCCCAGAATCAATTTCCAAATTTTATCCCATTACATTCAGTGAACGAGCGAGTGCGTTTTTCAATATTTTGAACCGGTTCTTGGATTTGAAATCTGAGGGCACCGATGAAACCACATCGCCCATAATTTCTTAAGATGACCTTTCCCGAAGGTGCGTTTTCTTGGGAGGAGTTGTTAAAAATTGAGGATTAAATGTGAAGTAAATAAAAGTGTGGTACAATTTTATTTTCATTATCTAATATTTATATCCTACATTGGGTAGTTGTGGTGGGACCCACAGGCCCCTAAATACCCATGTTAGTATATTTGTGAGGATGGGCCCACACGATCCCCACCCTTCACATTCCTTTAACTCCCATAAACCCCTCTTAAAGTTGGAAACTCCCCATTTAATTTTTGTATCCCTTTAATTAAGTAAATCACCCTCTCTCCTTCTTTATTTCATGCCAAATCACATTAAATTATTTTATTGAACCTAATCAATTAATTTAACTAAGAGTTTGAATTTTATGTTTTGAATTCATGGAATGTTATAATAAAATAACAGTAAGTCATATTTTATTTGGGGTTGGTATTATTGTGTTGAGACATTGGGGAGAAGAGCTCTAACACATTGAAGAACTCATCCTCCCACGAAGAACGACACCCTCCGATGAATAAAATCGATACTACGACCTCAGATTCCTATTCATTTCCCCCAATGTGGCAAGGAAGGAAACAACGTTGCGGAAATTCTCCAATGACGTCACACTTTGTTCTCACTGTGATTAAAATATGAGATCTTGTTTCCTCCTCGGATGCTCTCTGTCGACGTCTAACAAACCACACAACATGACGTAGTCAACCGCGATGCCGACTTTCATCATCGTTTGATTGAGGTAGGGGTTACTTTTGAACGAGTTTATTTATCATTTTTCATGGATTAAATTATGACCGCTTGTTATTGTCATAACGGGAGGATATCGGACGGCACAAACACGACTGATCCTACTCCCCTTTTTATTTTCGATCATTGTTGATGATTTTGGCGAAGCCGGCGCGGTGTCGTAGCACCGCGCGGGGTCAAAGAGAACAGCGGCAGGAGCAGGCCTCGTTGGAGGTGTGCGGCACCGTCGCACCGCACCAGTGAAGCCGAAGGAACCGCGGCCGAAGCGGGCCTCGGTGGGGGTGAGAGGCGTCGTCACGCAGCGCCAGAGAACCCAAGGGAGGCCGCAGCTGGCGTGGGCATTGGGAGAGGGGCGCGGCGCTATTGCGCCGCGCCAATCAGACTAGAGCCTCGACCTAATGCTGTGGTGGTCTTCAACAAGGGGAGGGTGGGCTTGGCCGACCACCGGCGCTCTGAGAGGTGGGACCATGAAGGGTCCCACGACAGCTCAACTGGTTATCCATAATGTCTGGTCATTTCCATAATAAACAGGGGGATGAAATCTATGGTCAGCACCTAGGGCGGACCCTAACTAGGTCCGCCGTTTCGGAAACATCGGGTGGCGCCCCCCCCCCCCCCCCCCCCCCTCCCCTCGCACCCCGCTCGGCCATGATCTGGCCCACAGGCCGCGCCCGGCCGCGGGCCGGGCCTTGCCAAAATGGGCAGGACTCGGACCTGGTTTGGGTCGACCCAGTTTGGGCTGACCCCGGGGGTATCGGTCTGGGTCGGACCAGGCCCGAACCCCCTATTATCAGACAGATTTGATCAAATGACCATAACATTGGCTACGAACCTCCGATCGATGCACCGTCAGTTGTGTCAGGATCCTTGGATTGAGATGGTAGTTTCATTATATTACACTGAAGCTTTTGGAAACTTTTGGGTATGGCAATGTTGGTTTGAAACCAAAACCAACTGGGCCCTTGGAGCAGAAACGCTTATAACATAACGACCAGAAATCTGAATGGCGTGTCATGACTTAGTGATACATAAACTATAGATTTTGTGATAGTTGATGTATTGACCCCTTGGCTTGTGGAGCGGACCCTCCCAGAATCCAGTGTGCTATGTGCGGGAACCCTAGAGCTGGCTGCGACTGCTACGACAATGATGACTGTACTTGGATCCTATGTGGGTTCGGCAGCGAGGATGACTATACATGGATCCTCTGTGGGTTCAGCAGTGATGACGACTGTATTTGAATCCAACGTGGGTTCGGCAGTGATGGTTATTATACTTGGATCCTACGTGGGTCTGGCAGCGACGACTTCTGTACTTGGATCCTATATCGGTTCGGCATGGGAGATGATTCATAGGCTACATCTATCATCTCCACCCCTCTTCTTGTGTAGTATACTCGTGTGAGAGGAGTCTTAACATTCAATCATTATCCTCGATATGATTGACTTTATTTCCTCTGTAGATTGGGTTGTGTTTTCCTATGTGGACTGGGTTGTACATGGGCTCGTGAGTTGGAGCCGAACTGGATATGATGACTCAAGTATATGTATGGGAATATACCTAAGTAGAGTTGGTTGTTACTATGTGTTTGTATCCTTCCATTTTGGTTTATCCTTTGTAAATTTTGGTAGACCTTCAGGGGTCTCGGGGTCACTAATAAGGATCGTATACTCACCCCTGCATTGGCTATGCCCACACTACGTTGTGTTGGTTGTAGATGACGGACAACGCCGATCGTGGTTGAGGCTTAAGGAGTGGGACGATACCCGGAGGTGGAATATCAGGCGGGACATACACAAAGCGGACGGACGGACCCGAGGAGCCGATGAGACTATCTGTACCCACCCTTCATGGGGGAATTCCAGAGGATGAATTAGTGGTTGCAGATTTACTTTACTGATGCTGTTATTTCTTTTCAGTTGTACTGTACTTTCAGTTGGGTTTGTATTTTGGCCCATTTACATTCCAGCACTTACATTTGTACTCAGTTTACAAAGTGCTTTCTTCAGCTTCCATACTCTGTGGTGTTTGTTTTATTATATAAAGGCAATTCCTTCCCTTTTATCAGGATTAAGGCCTTTGGTGATAGACGCCAGCCCTAGCCTATGGAAGGCATGCTTGGGGTAGTCACGACACGGGCCTGAGGACGGGTCATGGAAAATTGGTTTCAATGGAGTCGGTTCTACTAAATTACTCAAGACTATGATAATTTCTTCAATGTGAAAAAATAATTTTTATGGTATTGAGTGTGGTTATTAGTCCAGGGAGTCCAGTGTTGGTGTGGGAGCCAACATATCCATACCCCAGGACCCTGACTTCTGATTTCCGACTCAATGAACAAAAAAATTTATTGCATGTGTGTTTCAATGTTTCTTTGTGATTACATTGTGTCAGCTCCCCAGATATTCTGTATTAACCATGGCACACCTGTTTCATTTCATGATGGCCCCAATATGGCATCCAGCTAGGGTTCCAAGCATTGTGCGACATGGAAGCCCACCGAGTGACGAGGCCTCAATGCAGGGCCCCATTAGAGCAGAGGCACCGAAGGTACCTCTATCCGCTGTGCCACCGATGCCACTAGCCCCAGCAGCTGAGAGTGCATGTCGCCTAAGTGCACTGCATGATTTTCAGCATCAGAGACCGCCTAAGTTCTGTGGGGAGAAAGACCCTCAGGCAGCGGTGTATTGGATGGAGGTTCTCGTTCCTGTCATCAGGTTGGTAGGGACACCATCATACCTCATGGTAATCCTTGCGGCAAGTCTCCTGCACGCGGCAGCAGGTAGATGGTGGAGCCTGATTATCCAGGTGCATGACGAGGCATCTCTTCTTTGGTTAGACATCAAGAGACTTTTCCGCTTGGAGTTCGTTCCAGCAACCCTCTGTGCGGTGCGCATCCAGGAGTTCTTAGAGCTGCTGCAGGGAAACATGACAGTAGCCCAGTACTCGGCGAGGTTTACTGATCTCTCACCCTACTCCATGGACATGGTACGAGACCCATTCTTCCAGGCCCGGACCTTCGATCAGGGACTGAGGCATTAGATAAGGGCATTGATAATCTCCCTCAGCATTCCGATGAAGGGAAGAGTACTGGAGCGAGCCCTTATTGTGGAGAGCGATCTTGCTGAACCTACACCAGCCGCGAGACCTACCGCAGGGCGGCACATAGTAGAGTATTCTGCAGCTGGCAGTCGACAGATGTCACAGGGGTCCAAGAGGACCAGAAAATTAGGTGGAGGACCTCAGGATACTGGTTCGGAGGTGTGGGGCATATGCAGCAGAGCCAATCATTTGAGAGGCAGACAGTACTATACATATGGCGGGCAGGGCCACATGGCTCGTGACAACCTAACGCTCCATGCAGAGAAGCAGTAGACGATTGAGGGACCACCCAAGTAGAGGCAGAGTTTCGACCGTGTTTGTCCTTAGGGAGAAGGCTGACAAGGTAGAGGAGTTGGCCGAACAGCGAGTGGGGGGCGACGCTTTGAGGCTCTACCACCACTGCCACCAGGAGGTCCACCCCGACCACAGGGAGCTGGTAGACAGAGGCAGGCTTAGCTTCAGGCAGTGGAGTCCTACGACCACGAGGCACCAGAGATTATTCGAGATACTATCTGTGTCTACTCCATCCTTGATCCAATTCATATAGAGACAGGTGTGAGTAATTATTTTAATGTCGCAGCCCTTGTTCAGAGCTCAGAGATTCCGACGGAGTCGTTGGTTCGATCCTTATAGATAGAGACTCCTACGGGAGCAGACTCGACGATTACGCACTGGTGCCGGCAGTGTGAGCTTACTCTAGGAGGTGAGAGCTTTGGCTGGGATATTCTTGTAGCAATGTTGAGGCCTTATGACTTCATCTTGGGCATGGATTGGTTATCTACGTTCCATGCTCAGATCGATTATATTAGGTGCAAGGTGCGATGTTTCCACACCGATGGGAGCAGGTTCACCTTCACAAGAGCGAAGGGAGCCTTTACAGCACATTATGGACTCACGCAGAGGAGAGGACATCTGATCTCCCATCAGTTGGCTAGTCTCATCTTAGGAGCAGTTGATATGTGGAGTTTGAGTTTTTCTGTTGTGGTGGATCAGTATAGAGACGTTTTTCCTGAAAACATTCCAGGACTACATCCTCGTAGAGAGGTATACATCTATATTGACCTATACCCCGAGACACCCCCGATATCTACTCCAGCATATCAGATGGCTTTCGATGTGATTTGAGAGCTATGAGTACAACTAGAGGACTTGCGGGGAAAGTGATTCATTAGACCCAGTGTTTCACCCTGGGCTTCCCCGATCTTGTTCGCCAAGAAGGCATATGGGAGCTTGCGACTTTGTGTTGACTACCTTCGCCTGTACCAGGTGAATGTGGAGAACAAGTATCCACATTCAAGGATTGAAAAACTCTTTGATAATCTCAATGGAGCATGATGGTTATCGATGATAGACCTCTGGTCAAGCTATCATCAGCTCAGAGTTCAAGAAGAGGATGTGCAGAAGACGTCATTCAGGTGTCTGTATGACCACTATGAGTTCTTAGTTATGCTTTTCGGTGTAAACTATGCTCCAGTAGTGTTCATCAGACTCATGAAAAAGATATTCCAGCCTTACCTCGATCGATTTATCATAGTCTTAATCGACGACATATTGATTTACTCGACCACTGAGGAGGAGCACGACTACCACTTGCGGGTTGTACTAGACACACTCCGAGAGAACCAGTTTTATGGTAATCTCTCGAATATTCAGTTCATGATTTGAGAAGTCCACTTCTTGGGACACGTCATCTCTGAGGTGGGAGTTGTAGTGGACCCTGTGAAGATCGAGGTAGTGCTGGCTTGGGAGCCACCCAGGAGCGTGGTGGAGGTGCGGAGTTTCCTAGGTTTCCCTGGGTACTATCAATGATTTTTTTCTGACTTCTCCAGAGTTTCAGCACCACTCTCAGCATTGACGAAGAAGGGGAAACACTATGTGTGGTCGGATAGATGTCAGTAGAGCTTCCAGGAGCTGAGACATAGATCAACCAGTGAACCCATCTTGAGGCTACCGGAGGAGGGCGTAGGATACGCAGTTTACTAAGATGCATCAGGGACTAGACTCTGGTGTGTCCTGATGCAGGAGGAGGCAGTGATCGCCTATGGATCATAGAAGTTGAGGCAGCATGACAGAACTACGCTACCAATGACCTGGAGTTTGCATCAGTGGTCTTTACCCTGAATATTTGGCGGAATTATCTGATGGGCCATCACTTTACATTCTATTATGACCACCAGAGTCTCAGGCACATCTTCTCGTAGAAGGACGTGTACCTCAGATAGTGGTGATTGCTCGAGTTTATCTAGGACTATGACATTGAGATAGTCTATACTCCTGGAAAGGGGAACGTAGTAGCCGATGCTCTCAGTAGGAGGACGGGCATTCAGCTACATGGAGAGGAGAGAAAGCTGTTAACTGTTTTGATGATATCCTAAATGGATTAAGATGGGTCATCCTTTCTATAGTTACTCATAGTCACTCCTCCACTACTATAGAGGGTCATAGAGGCACATCATGGGGACTTTGACTGTGAGACGCGACGTGCAAAGATATCCTCAGGACATGCACCTGATGGATTCTCTGTAGGAGGGGAGCACGCCGTCCTTTTCAGAGGACGTACCATGGTACCAGTTACATTACAGGAGGAGGTGATGAGAGAGTTTCACACTTCCCGATTAGCGCTACATCCAGGAGTGGTGATGATGTATCAGGATCTCAGATAACAGCACTGGTGGCCGGGTATGAAGAAGGTTGTTGTAGAGATCGTTTCCTAATGCCTCACTTTCCAGTATGTGAAGGCAGAGCACCAGGTACCAGCAGGCTTGGTACAACCCTTGGAGATTCCGGAGTGGATGTGGGATGGGATATCTATGGATTTGATGATAGGGCTTCCACATACATCCAGAGGTCACGACTCTATTTTGGTGATTGTCGAATGACTCAACAATTCGGCCCACATTCTACCTATCAGGGAGAAGGGATCAGTGGAGAGCTTGGGACGCCTATAAGTTTAGGTTATCATACGGCTTCATGGTGTTACATTGACTATCATATCTGATCGAGATTCTCGCTTTACTTCCCGTCTTTGGAAGGGGTTGCACGAGCCATTTGGGACGCAACTATGCTTGAGCACCGCCTTTCACCCACATATGGATGGTCAGAAGAATAGGACCATTCAGACTCTCGAGGACATGCTTCGTGCATGTGTCCTCTACTTTTGTCATATCTGGGAGGATCATATTATTTTGGTGGAGTTTGCATACAAAAACAGCTACCACTCCACCATCGGGATGGCACCATACGAGGAATTGTACGACCGACCTTGAAGATAACATATCTGCTGGATAGACCCTGGAGAGTCTGCAATTGTAGGATCATAGAGGGTCCAGGCCATAGCGGAGAAGGTAAAGATCTTCCATGAGTGGATGAGGACTGCTCAGAGCTGACAGAAGTCCTATGATGACAGAAGGTGGAGACCAATAGAGTTAGGGAATGGCAACCATGTTTTCATAGAGGTCTCACCTCCACGTGGATTACGGAGATTTGGTTGGGGCGGAAAGTTATCTCCACCATTCATCAAACCATTCCAGGTTCTCAGTAGGATAGGCGAGGTGGCTTATCGCCATGCTCTTCCACCTTAGTTGCACTGGGTGTACGGCGTCTTCGATTTATCTCAGCTGAGGACATACGTGCACGACCCGATGCATATCATTGATCACGGGGAGATGGACATCTATGACGAGGTGACTTTTGCAGAGGTCCCAGTGGAGATCGAGGATGGATAGGATAGGGTCCTATATAGATGGTCGATTCTTCTAGTGCGTATCTAATGGCAGCATGGGAACCTCTAGGAGAGCACATGGGAGCGGAAGGCTCAGATGCGTACACAATACCCTCATTTGTTTCCCTAGTTTATGATGTAGATTTACGGGGACGTAAATCCCTGAGGTGGGAGTAATTTAATGACCCATAAATTTCACGTAATTTTTTTTCATAAATTCTTTGGGATTTTACGAGTACTCAGTTCTTTACGGCACCTGATTCTGATGCCCGGTGTGCCCGAAATCAATTTCGGAAGTTTAGCTTGGGTACGTTCAGTAAACGAACGAGCATGTTTTTCTATCTTTTGAAACGGTTCTCATATTTGAAATCTAAGGGCACCGATGAAACCACCGAACCGATAATTTCTTAAGATGACCTTTCTTGATGGTGCGTTTTCTCAGGAGGAGTTGTTAAAAATTGAGGATTTAATGTGAAGTAAATAAAATTGTGGTAAAATTTTATTTTCTTTATATAATGGTTATGTCCTACATGGGGTAGTTGGGGTGGGACCCAAAAGCCCCTAACAACCCATTTTAGGATATTTGTGAGGTGGGGCACACACGATCCCCACCCCTTCACATTCCTTTAACTCCTCTAAACCCCCTATTAATGTTGGAAACTCCCCATATAATTATTTTATCCCTTTAATTAAGTAACTCACCCTCTCTCCCTCTTCATTTCATGCCAACTCACATTAAATCAATTGATTGAACCTATTCAATTAATTTAACCAAGAGTATGATTATTAAGTTTGGAATGTGTGGCATGTTATAATAAAATAAGAGTAAGTCTTATTTGATTTGGTGTTCGGATTGTTGTGTTGATACTTTGGGGAGAAGAGCTCTAACCCTTTGATGAACTCATTCTCCCGTGAAGAACGACACCCTCCGATGAAGAACATCGATACAGTGACCTCAGATTCTTCTTCCTTTTACTCCTCCACAGCAAGGATGGAAACAACGATGTGGAAATTCGCTAACGACGTCACGCTTTGTTCTCACTATGATTAAAAGAGGAGGTGTTGTTTCCTCCTCAGATGCTCTTCGTCGACGTCTATGAAACCACACTACGTGATGTTGTCAACCGCAACGCCGCCTTTCGTCATCATTTGAATGAGGAAGGGGTTACCATCGAACAAATTTATTTTTTGTTTTTCGTGGAATAAATTATGACAGCTTGTTATCGTCATAACGAGAGGAGATCGTACCGCACAAACACGGCTGATCCTCCTCCACTTTTTAGTTTTGATCGTTGTTGATGATTTTGGCAACGGCAGTGTGGTGTCATAGCACCACGTGGGATCAAAGAGAACCGCGGCCGTAGCGGGCCACGACGGAGGTGTGCGGTGCCGTTGTGCTGAGCCGGTGAAGCCGATGGAACCGCGACCGGAGCGGGCCGTGGTGGTGGGGCGGGGCACCGTCTCACCATGCCGGAGAACCCGAGGGAGGCAGTGGCTGGGGTAGGCCGTGGTGGAGGGGCGCGGCACCGTCCCGCCGCACCGGTCGGATGGGAGCCACAACCGAAGTCCACGACTGTCTTTAGCAGGGGCGGACGGGCTCAGCCGACCGCCAGTGCTCTGGGAGGTGGGACCCCGAAGGGTCTCGTGACAGCTCAACCAGTCGGCCTTAATGGGCGGCCGTTTCCAGAATATACCGGGGGTTGAAACCCTCGTCCAGCACCGAAGGCACAGCCCACCAGGTCTGCCGTTTCGGAAACAGGGGGCGCCCCCCCCCCCCCCCCACGTCGCACCACGCTCGGCCGCGAGCCAGGCCACGGTCGGCCTCCAAGCGAGGCCGCAGACCGCGCCCAACTGCGGGCTGGGCTGGGCCGTGCCCAATTTGGCCGGACATGGACCTGGGTTGGGTCGACCCGGTTCGGACCGACCCAGGGGGTATCTGGCGAGGTCGGACCGTGCCCGAACCCCCTATTCTTGGACAGATTCATTCAAATGCCCATAACTTGGGCTACAGACCTCTGATCGATGCACCATCAGTTGCGTCAAGATCCTTTTACCTAGGTGGCCATTTTGGTATATTTCACACAAGATTTTGGTAAAGTTTGTCTACGGATGGGTTGGTTTGAACCCGTAACCAATCGGGCCCTTTGAGCGAAACGGCTTGTAACATTACAACAGGACGTCCGAATGATGTGTCATCGATCAAGTTGATATCCACATAGTGATACGGTTCTTTTGGATTACTCTTCTCGAGGTTTGGATACAGCTGGAGTATGTTTGGTTTGGTTTTAACTTAAAACCCGACCGGGCCCCTGGGAAAAAAAAGCTAATAACTCTCAGACCGGGCGTCCGATTGACGTGTCGTCTGTCGCCTTGAGTTCCTATTGATGAGACGAAACTTTTTGTTACATAACCTCTGGACTTCGGGACAGTTGATGTATCTACCCCTTGGCTCGTGGAGTGGACCCTCCCCGAATCAAGCATACTGTGTGCGGGAACCCTAGAGCTGGCTGCGACTGTGATAACGATGACAACTGTACTTGGATCCTACATGGGTTCAGCGGCGAGGATGACTGTACATGGATCCTCTGTGGGTTCAACAACAATGACGACTGCACATGGATCCTACGTGGGTTCGACAGCGATGGTTACTGTACATGGATCCTACGTGGGACTGGGAGTGATGAATTCTGTACTTGGATCCTATGTGGGTTCATAAGGGGAGATGATTAAGAGGCTACAACTATCATCTCCACCCCTCTTCGTGAGCAGTATACCTGTGTGAGCTGAGTCTTGACTTTCAATCATTATCATCGATATGAATTACTTTCTTTCCTTTGTGGATTGGGTTGTGTTTTCCTGTGTGGACTAGGTTGTACTTGGGCTCGTGAGTTGGATCCAAACTAGAAATGATGTCTTAGGAATATGTATGGGCATATACCTAGGTAGAGTTTGTTGTTACTATGTGTTTGTATCCATACATTGTAGTTTATCCTTTGTGGATTCTGGGAGACCTTCGGGGGTCTTGGGTCCCTCTTCAGTATCGTATACTCACCCCTACATGTGCTATGCCCGCACTACGTTGTGTTTGTTGCAAACGACAGACAACGCTGATCATGGTTGAGGCTTGTGGAGCAGGATCGTACCCGGAGGTGGACTATCAGGCTGAACGTACAAGGAGCAGACAGACGAACTGAGGAGCCGACGAGACTATCTGTACCATCCCTTTAGGTGGGAATTCCGGAGGATGACTTCGTGGTTGCTGATTTACTTTACTGTTGTTGTTCTTTCTTTTCAGTTGTACTGTACTTTCAGTTGGGTTTGTATTCTGGCCCATTTACTTTCCATCACTTACTTTTGTACCCAGTTTACATAGTGTTTACTTCAGCTTCCATACTATGTGGTTTTTGTTTTCTTATATAAAGTCAATGCCTTCCCTTTTATCGAGATTTACATCTTTGGTGCTAGTCTCCAGCCCCTGGCCTATGGAAGGCGGGCTTGTGGTAGTCACAACATGGGCCCGAGGACGGGTCGTGACATATTCATTCAAAATATGGTCATTGCATCTATGGTCGATGAATATTGATGTTCTATAGAATATGTAGAACATTGAGATGGGGGGTTGAATCAGTAGTGATATTTTACAATTTAACTTCAATTTAAATTAAACCCTAATAATTTTATCATTTTGATCCTCTAAAATCAATAAATCCACATCACTCATATAAAAAATTAGAAAATAAATCATGGTACACATGCTTTTACAATGTTATCCCCTAATGTGGATTACTACTTCTTTAATATGTCAACTCCCATAGGTCAACAAATATAAACTATTTAATAATGTTAATAAAAATGATCCAAGTATCATTAAGCATCTACTATCTCTTGATAATTAATTCTAATGTTTCCCATAAGTTATAATTTTTTATTATTTTTTCAAGTCTCCGAAATAATAAATCCCTGAATGTACCTCACGTAAATTTTGTGGAAATAATTTCTTTTGTACACTCATTCTATTACACACAATCTAGTGAACCTCGGTATTTGTCTAGTATTACTCTATCTGGTACACCTATATTCGATGTGACCCCTTTTTTGTACTCATCTATGTGGAACATTAATATTTGATATTATTATGTATGATGCATTATGTTTCTTATATAGAAGCTTCATAACTCTCCTTTGATGAATATAATTATTAATGGGGAACACACACTGCAAAACAATCATCACATATTCTCATTTATCATCTACTATATTTCATTTTCTCAAAGATTATTTACACCCATTATATTGGAAAATACTATAAAAATTAAGAAGCAATAATGGCCTATAATTTCAAATTTTCCTCTCAAGTAAACTTTTTATTGGCCACCTTTAAAGTTTCAAAAACATAAAAGTCTACTTTCATCACCTAATATTCCTCAAAACTAAGGGTGAATAATATATTTATAACATCCTGACATTTCAGAAAGATTAAAAAATTTTGAACAAACAACTATCCATATTCACAATAATTGAATTAAAAATGTTTTTGTAACGTTATTTATAGTTCAATATGATGTATAGAAACAAATTCAACTCATTTTGAATCTCCCTAAGAATGACTATTTCAATTTTTTATATCATATACTCCCTCTAATAACTCTTCATATAGAGTTACATTTCTCTAGACACACTCTATCGGGAAGTCTCTATCTGATAAAATTAAACACTCTTCACTTGGTTTTTATGAACAAGTATAACACCATGAAATACATATACAACAGTGGTCTAACTAATATTCATTTTTCAATTAGGATAGTTTAGCGAACTCAACTTACTCCATCAGGAGCTCACCAAATTATTCCTCAGTTCCGTAAATCACTTAAATTCTTACAGATTAATATTTATAATGATATGGAAGATATGTATCTGATCGTACAAAGAAAACTATGATTTTATATAATTTTTTTTTAAAAAAATTCATTTCTATAAAAAATTATATAATTAAACAGTTGAGGGAATAAATGTTTTCTGAATTATACTCACCAATTTGATGGTCAATCAAGATTTTTTAGAGTCAATAATAAATAAAATTTCAACTAATATAAATTGATTTCTATCTATGTGATATAGACAAGATTCATTCTGTTCAATCATCTTTTTTCGAATTTCATGATTTTTAAAAATTACCATTAAACATATCTCTATGATTGACATATTTTGGTATCCTTTATACGTCATCATATGATCATTAGTTTTGACTTAATCATATCATATATTGAGGTATGTACAACCATAACATAAATATTTTAGTAGAAAAATTTTTATAGTTTTCAACACAATCATATTTAACTTGGACATCAAACAATCTATCTTCCTTTAAAAACATCATAAACTTCTATCTAGTAGAGTTGTTCTATTTTCCCATGTATTGTTTACAACACCTTTATTAATATATCGAATTTTTTATAGATATGTATCAATAATTTCACACACTATATTTTTTCCAAACCTTTAATCTCCCCCTTTTCGCACAAGAATAAATAAATAGAAATTTTTATCAATCAATATTTTTGGAAATTTTAATAATCACAAGAAATCATCTAAATTGGAAAGGAAACTCACTAAAATATCCTTATAGTAAGGGGTAATTTAAATTAACATAAAACACAAAAACTATCACAAAATTTTTCGACAATAAATAAAAAAATTATTAGAAAATAAACCATATGTATCTTTAATATCCCCATTGGGATTTTTTTGGCATCATCATTAACAAGACAATTATTAAATATCATCAAACCATTTCCTTTATCATAGATACAATAATTATGGAACACATCCATATTAAATGAAATTGTTGAAATAATTTCATACCTTTGTTTTTTAAGGAGGAGGTGCCTTGGTCAAAGACCAAAATAAAAAATATTAAACAATGAAAAAGGAGTTACATGAGTATGAAATATAGAATATTTTTACAATCCTTATCATAAATAGGAACTAAATAAAGAGTTATTTCATCTTTCATTGTAATTTCATGGTTAACTCCCTTATTAGAAAGTGTGTCTGCAACCAAGTTCACTTCAAAAAAGGTTTGAGTGATAATGTAGTTGATCTCCAGAAGCGAAATGAGGTAGTTCATCTGACAGGTTGTAAGAGGCTAGAGAAGATGCACCACACCATTCCAAATAGACTAGAAAATAGTGGTGGAATAACTTTCAATCCAAATATTTTTCAAACTTTGTTACATAGCAAAAGAAACATCAAGGATCATACTCTTCATTTCATCTTCCAGAGATGAGGTGATTTCAGAGCTTCCAAAGAAGCATATGAGACACTACCCAAGGTGGTTTCTAAAAATATAACATCAACATAAGGGTCCTAGATTTCTTTTAGATGCACTATCAAATTTTACTTTAATCCAACATGAGAGAAAGGATTTCTAGAACACATCCTAATTGAATATAGTTTGATGGTATATTTCAGAAATCTAAATCATTAGAGGAATCTAAAGTCTTTAACAGTATTGTCACAATTAGACATCTAAATCAAGGATGCTTCCCAAATGGAAATGAGAATACGCATCTGACCGATATTAATATTGGAGGATACTAGATCACATAGAGATACTCAGGAACAAGAGTAAAGAAGATATTTGTGATTTTCTGAGATGTTTCTATATCCACAAAACAATTCTGTTGAGAGCTTATTGAATCGCGAGGTAACCATTTGCAATTAAAATTTTTAAAAATATAGTTCCAAAATAACTGAAGGAATATCACAAGACTGAAAAATATGGTTCGTATCATCACATTATTGGTTACAAAAATTACAGATAGGGAAAAGTTTAGTCACAAAATACTGAAGAAAAATGTCAGTGGGGACTCTATTATGTGTAACTTTCCAAAAAATAGTAATCATTGAATTCTTAATTGATGGTTTTTCAAAAAAAATTATCCAACAAAAATTATTATCAAAATATTGAATGTTGTGGTTGTAAAAAAATTTGGAGTCTAGGATTCCATTATGAGTAAGTTCCTAGATTAGAAAATATTCAGAATTGGAAAAGGGAAAATTTTCAATAACATTAATTATGTGATCAGGAATACTGGAGTTAAGAAAATTTAGAACATCCCTGATTGTACATTTTTTGTGGTCTAGTAAATTAATGGGATACAACATGGAGATGAAAGGAACAAAAATCCATTTTTCCAACAAAAAGATCATGGAAGAGTCATTACTAACCATACATCTATAGTTAATCATGATTTTGGAAAAGGCATTCATAATGGACATACAAATGGAAGAGATAATAAAATTCATTTTTTTTTTCTATAACTTGTCAATGATTATTTATTTGAGAAATGAAATGGAATCTGAGTTATTGTGAAGTAGTTTCCATGTGAGTCTGTCTTATAGTGCATAATTAATATGTATATGTTTTTTAATTCTAAGACCACCATTATCTATAGGTTTACAAAAATTATTCCAAGTAATGGTTACATGTTTCCTTTAATGATTCCTTCCGGTCCAAATAAATTTTTTGAGGTAAATATTTAATTTATTATGGAGACCAGCATGTAATTTTTAAACCATCAACGATTTAACAATTTTAGAGACAATTTTATATTTAAAAATATAGATTATTCTAACAATATAGTGGGATTTAACCCTCTAACTAAAGAGTTCATTTATGATTTGGTCAATATTGTTAGATAAGTGACTTGATTTATGCCTTCCAAAAAATGGGTACATTGTGATAACTAAATAAAGAGGATCTTTATTTGATACCAAAATCATTGATGATATCACCTTATCAATTAGAAGGAAAAATATTTACAAACAAAACAAAATATTTGAATAAGTAATTATTAAAATACACCTCAATAATTAAACCTTATAGAAATGGTACTTACAAAACATTTACTCACTCCCCCTTTGTATGATAACTATAGAATCTAATTCTGAACTGATGGAGTATATATTTTTAATTATTACCACCTATGAGAATTGAATCTAAGGGAAAATGGGATATTGTTATGAGATTTATTAAGTTAGTGATTGAGGATGATCATGTGTTTTTGGCCTCAATTTTTCAATTCATTCCACTGAAAGAACATTGGTGAAATTATAAAAATATTTATTTTTTTAGATGAGTTGACACATTAAATATTCTCAAGTAATTTTCCATATAATAAAATGATATATATTTTAAATATACATTAATCCAAAATGTTACACACTATTTTTGAGATAACTATTTTATTATAATTATCCTAGATAATCATCAATTGTTTACCAACATTACCTCTCAGGTCTTCCATCTATACTTTTATTCGTATCATTTTTGTACAAGCCTAGGTGGTGGAAACTTATTATGGTTCAATTGTATTAAAATAGATAGAACTATTTTCATACAATGGAGATCACATAACGTTATCCTAAAAGGAATGTTAATCCTAATTTATATTTTTAATAATTATGATCATTATCACTATTAGTATCATATATCTCATGAACAATTTACTCATTAAATAATCTATAAATGAAGAAATAATTTGATATTACTTTAACATACATTTGAAATTTTTCAATAGAAAACATGTGTGATTCATTCATATCACTCTAATATCTTCAAGACGATGTTATTCCATCTGTAATGTATGGTCAAAATGAAATAATATAATATAAACATTCTATCATTTTCTAGATATCCTTTTAATTTACCCATTATCATGTTTCATATTCAATATTCTTTATGAAAATAGAAATAGTTTTAGTAACCACTATTTAATATTAAATACAAAAAATTTCTAATAAAACCATTATATAAATTTTATTAGGATGATATATCATATCTTTTGTTGAACATGAAATTCTATAAAAAAATTAACTCCCCAAGAATTGACTTCTTAGAGTTCTTATATATTTTTTATTAAATTCGTTAAAATATTTATCATAGTCACCTAAAAACTATATCATTTATGTAAAAAATGAAAATTAGGGTATCTTTTCTCTTCTCATTCATGTATATGTTTCTATAACGTTTTATATTACTGAATTTCAAATGCTTTTGGAAACTATAAAAATTTGAATACTAGACATGTGGAGCATGTTTTAACCCATAAAAAGATTTATTTAGTTTTTACACCATAGTTTCATCATTTACAACTATAATCCTAGAGAGTTTCTCAATATAATCATCTTCTTGAATTTCTCTAATCATGAAATATAACATAACATTCACTTAAAAGGCTTCATATTTCTGATGGGAAGCAACAACCAAATAAATATGTTAGCTTTAGGTATTGTGAGAAGATAAAATGTTCCTCCAAATGAACACCTTCTACCACTAAATAACCTTAGATAAATATTTGAGCTATTTTTATGAAATGTTCCCAAGTTCATTGAGAATATTTCTATAAAACGATTTTGTTCCTATAACATTGATTTATTTTAGTCAAGGAACATGATCCCCTGGGTTATTTTTCTCAATTTTTTATGTCTTGTAAATCATTACATTTAACCATTATTTTTTAACAACTAATTATTATATATATATATATAGTGTTTTTACATATGATATAAGTGACATATTACTTTCAAACCGCATTATCTATTTTTTCTGAAATATTTGTGATCTATAATGATATTTTTAGAATCAAACATTTTTTTAATGTCCAATATTTTTTTATTTCCTTTTTGTATTATCTTCATATTAACTGCAGTGATCAGAATCAACTGGTATAATATTTTTCTCATTTTCAAATTCCTTGTCAATAACTTTTTGTTAAGTCATCTTTATATATTTAATTATTCCATCCACATAATATTTAATATCTTTTGTTAAGATAGTCTAATATTCGAATAATTTTATATCAAAAGAATATAACATCGTATTTAATAGTTTATTCAAATTAAAGTATCTTCTTTCATTGGATGAATATCCATTGAATATATCTTCTTCTACTTTTTCATCATACATTTAAAAATAATTTTTTTATAATTTGTAAGGATGGTCTCCGAAAAAACTATGAATTATTTTTCAAGATGATTTTCCATATGTCATCTCTTATAAGGGATCATTTATTATCCTAATCAATACAAATATCTATTTTTACATATAAGACTACACATACATGTTAGGTCTAGAATAATTTTTAAATCTCATATATAGTGACGTTGATTCTTCCCCTTTCAATGAAGATTTTTTTTTTCCTTTCAATAGCTCCATTTTTTGAAGAGTGAACGGAGAATAATATAATTTTTTTATAATATTTTTTCAAGTATGTTTCAAAATAGTTAATTGTGTAATCATTTACATTTTCAATTTTTAACATTGATATATACTACTACTCACCAATGCTATTGCACGTCATATTCAATTACTGGGTTTTCATTTAATAAGAGATTAGTATTTAGAAAATTTGATTAGAAAAAATATTGTTGAATAATTATTAATTTAAAAGTATTGGTGTATGATAATGTTTTAGGAGTGCATAAAATATGGAGGCAATTTAAATTGTTCACAAAGAAAAATGATATATTAAAATTATAGAAATTTATAAGTTTTTAGAATGTAAAGTTAAATTCATTTTCAAGTTCTATCACAAAAATAATAATTCATTCACTAAAATAAAAAGTAAAAAAAATAAAATGAATGTGGAGACTATTCATGATGTATATGGAACAATATGAAATGAGGGAGGTGGAGGTCAGAGACAATGATGAAACAAAATATACATTGGAATAAAAAAAATAGATGAAGACAGAGAGCCAACAACTACTTGATAATACTTGACAAACTAAAATTGAATAAAAAATATAGATGAAGACATATTGAATCAAGTGGTTTCTTCACTCAATGACAAGAGTACGGGGTTTTTGTTTTTAAATGATTGGTTTAATAGATTCCTTTTAGGGGTATGGAATGGGGCACCCGGATTTCTTTTACCTGAGTGGAGTCATTCACCCATGAAATGTTCCTTCAACTGAGAGCCTTCAACCACTTTAGAAGACTACACAACATGAAATTTAATAAATAAATTAGATAATAATTGATTGGATCTTGATGAATCCTAAGAATTAGTATCACAATTCCATCAAAAGTTGATGATGTATAAATAATAAATTTATATAGAATATTTAGATGCATATTAATTCATTCTTTTTCCAAAACCCAAAAATTTCCTTACTATAACATTTACATCATCATTTCTTGTGAAGTATGGTTCGATAATGACCATATTTTCTGTACTTATCAATTACATGAATATTTGAAAGGGAATATGAATAATTTAGAAAATATCCAACAGATAATAAAGAATCATATGTTCCAATGCTAGAAATGATTTTTATTATAGAATGTTTTGTAGTGATTTGAATTACGTACCATGAGGTTGTACCAAATATGTGTTTCTTTATGACCATAGTGGTGACATGTAAATAACCGAATCTGGACACATAACAAAAAAATTCAATAAAAAATTAATCCACTTTTCTATAATTAGTATACATCATTAATATAGTTTAAATGAGTAAGTATGAATAGATACAACATAATAGGAATCCGTATGTTTTAACAACTACAAAATCTGGAATGAACAACTACAAATAAGTAAATGAATTCCCAAAAAAATCATACACTAATCATTAAATAAGATTCAAATAAAAGACATAAAAATATAGAAAAATAACACAAGTATTGTAACCATGAAAAGGATATGAATTTACTGAATCTGAGAGAAAATGGAAACAACACTCATAAAGGTATTAATGTCATCATCCAACATTGGTTCCTATTATTGTATACCTGGTCATAAGTAAAAATTTGGTTATGTGAAACCTTCTATAAAATTATATTCCATGAGGGCAGGATAAAACTAATCTTAAAATTACATATCCATTTATGATATAACTCATAGAAGCTACACAAAAAGCCATTAAGAAGTTTAGAGATGGTCTCAAATTCATTCCAGGATCCAAAGGTAGCTCTGAATTTTGTCTATAAGTGGAGGGGGAATGTTATTTTTAATCTAGTTTAACTCGGAAACTACAAAACCAATAATAACATTTCCTAAACCATGTGGACCCATGCTATAACAATCAGTCAGTAAGACCCTCTAATTTGAATATATGGATTATATTACATCAGTCTCCTAGAAAAATTTTTCCCCATATATAGTGTTGGACATCAATAGCGTTGCATTAGAAGGATACTAATAATGGAGATAAAAAACAAATAATTAAAATTATTAACATAGGATTATGTTTTAAAATTACTGAAATCCTCTATGCTGATGTGTATTTGAATCTCAATGATTCTTAGAATTAACAAACTCTTCTAACTCCTCTTCTTCCTCAATTTTTTCAGGAACATAGAAGCTTCAGGAATCAGAATCTCGAATAAAATCAAGAAGATCCTAACCATCAAATCTAGTTAGATGCAAGGAAAATTTTACCAAATTTAAAGACACATGTATCACTAAACATTAAACATAAACACATAGTAGTAAAACCGCAAAATAATTAAGCACACCAGTTAATCAAAAAATTATTCTTTCTATTCCAATGTATCCTGTAATGGAATAGAAAAATAAAAAGAATTGCACTGAAATAACATCATTATATTTAATATAAAAATTGTGAATGAACCAAGTCATTATGAAAAAGGTGTGGTGTATGATTTTATCTTCTCCAATCCCCCTGATGATATTATTTCCTGATCACTAAAAAAAATTCTCAACCATCAAGATAAGAAATAAAATACATGCTGTAATAGATAATTTTCTATACTACAATCAAAATATTGGTGTTCTGGAATCAAGAGGAATTTAAAATAAGCCAGAAAATTTAGATTAAAATATAACTGGATATATAGAGAACATAATAAAAATAATACAAAAGAGAAGAGTCAGAATGTTGAGGAGGAAAGTAAAAGGAGAAGTTTGAACGGAGGAAAAATAATAGCCTTTTTTCTAGAGTTTCTACCAGAGTAGTGCACCCTATCACCATCCCAAGAATACCTCCATAAATCATTTATTATTTTAATAAACCACCAAAACTACACAAATTACCTTCTATCTATGAACCACCTCAAGCAGTAGATCCTTACGTGTAGAACCACATGGTCTGCCTTGACACCCATAGAGATGATGATGATTAACTAGAACCCAAGAAAGAACATTATACAGGACCACCAAGAATAAAGAACTCAAAAACATGTATAATAAAATAATATTAAAAATTACCATCACCAATGTGGATTGGTCATTAAACACCAAAACATACTATACATCATGGATCACCAATTGTAGTACAACAACCGGGTCCAATATAAACACCATAACCAATTTTGAACCTCCTAGAAAACTAATTTCCATTCAACCACATCTTAAATACTCCATGATATCCAACACCATAGACCAATATGAAGATAGAAGTGATATAATAGAAAGTAAGAGCATATTTAAATGGACATCCCACCCAGTGATCAACAACATTCATCATCGAAACACATTCACTAAAAAGAAAAAAATAAATGTCAGTCAAACCTCATATAAAACCATCACCACTCTTTCAACTCATCTAAAATATTCATGGAAAATCATCACACCATACCGAACTGTGAGGGGGAAATGGACCTTGAATACAGAGAAATTATAGAATCACACCAATAATCGATATGGATGGAAAACCAACCCAGACTAACATCCTCTCTAATAAAAATCTAGAACAAACATCTTCATTGATGAAACAACTGATCCAAAAAACCATCACATTGATTAGAACTGAACCACGAGAATATACAAATCCTCTCTAAAAAATGGAACATAAACTAGACTGGGATAACCCTTCAATAAATATGGTATGAAAGGAATGAGCATTCAATCAGAAGGGGATAAAGAGGGAGAGGGGGAGGTGACAAGAAAGAGAAAGTGCACTGGCCTCCCCCCTCCAATTGGTGCTAAAGAGAAACCCTATCCAACTGTAGGTAGGATGATGCCTCTCAGAGGCCAAAACTGCCAAATCCAAATACCCACCCTCATCTCAATATGGAATTTTTTATGGGTATACATAGTTCATATCATTAACAACATATCATTATAGAGGGTACTAATTTATTTTGGTTTTTTTACAATCAATTTTATCAAGATATGGTATCATATAAATTATTATAAGTATGATGTGTTTGGGTTTTGATGGCTTAGGGTATAATACATGACATAAGGACTTAGGTGTCTCCAAGAAAGCACATAGTTTATACATATAGATGTGTTTGGATAAAGTAATGTATGAAATTCATGGTGTAAGATGATATGATGATCTGATACAAGATATAGATGTTGTTATACTTTAGTGTAGTGGTCTTCTAACTAGATTCATTTGGAGTCAGATCGATCATGACGTATGTTATTATAAATTTGAAAACTAATGGGGACGTGGAAGCAGGGTACCTTATATTGATATTATATTATATTATCTACTATGTCAGATACTTGGAGAGAGATAGCTATAGTGAGGATGGGGACATATAACAACTATTTATGAGACTGGTTATTTTCAATTGTTTTTCACTATGATTTTTCCTGATTTATTTGTCTTCTTTTAGAGAGTGTCTAGGTAGGATCCTATGTAGTATACTTGTTACACTTACCATAATTATATATAATCATTTTTGGGTTAGTAAGAGTTGGTTAATTATGAGGATTGACTTTAATAACTATTGGGTTTTCAGGGGTTGTTTGAGAAATCCTGGTAACTATCAAGTATTATATTTTGGTACATGTAGTTTTTATTACAGATGTTTAGTGGCATAAAATTACATCTGAATCTGTGGGATCTTTTACTGTTAACTTGAATATGTATTGTTGGGTATTTCTATCTTATCTATAATTTCTCATATCTTAGAGGGTAACTCCACCTATCTTAGAGTATGACATATCTATAGGGCTTATCACTATCCCATGACCCATTAGTGTTGGTCTTTTAGAATAATTTCTCTATTATCTCATTATCATCCCAAGAGGGTAAACATTAAGTAAGTATTACATGAAAAAATGTCAATAAAAACATGTCATAGAAACATATATGGTTATGATGTGTAAATACTCAATGACCAACTATTTATATTCAATGAAGAGTGTGAGGACTTGTAAAGGATGAACAAAATATCTATTAATGAAATAGAGGAAACCATAGAGGAAGATAAAGTTGATGATAAATCATATTTTAATGAAATATCTCATAGGGAAATTCTAGCAGTAGAATCAAAAGTAAACCATATGTATCCTTATAATGATAAAATTTAATTTGAAATTTTTTTGGAAGACACCCATGATTTTACTATCACAAAAGTGAAAACCAATGAATAACAAGCCTAAACATAAAAAAGATAAGTTTTTCTAGGCATGTTTATCTTAAAAACTAATTCAGCAATATATAAGGATGTCTATGTACTTGTTTCCTCCTAAAAAAAGTTGAAGCTAAACCAAAGGAGGAAGGTATAGAAAAAAATAATAAGGCTAAAGATGAAACAAAGAAACAAGATGATAATATAGCTGAAAAAATGGATTTCATGACGAAATAAAAAAAATAGAATAAGAAGAAGAAGAAGAGATGGTGGTGCTATAAATGAAGTGTAATGTGTAATATTTTAAAAACATTTTCTTAAGGAAGAATTTTTTCCATGTTTTAGATATATTTTTAATTTATTCTAGAATCTATAAATCTATCTAGGTTTTAGTCAACATCACAAATTTTCATGCGGATTACGTGGTTGAATTGTTGAATAGGATCACCAGATCATCTTCAAAATAAAAAATCGATAAATCTGATATAGTTATCTCTCTATCACACCTTAATAAGATAACAAGGCATGATAAATATAAATAACCTTAAAAGTCTATTTTTCTTGGAGGAATCCTGATTTTATTAATAAATTTTAATAGATTAGTTTTTATTTTCTTATAGAAATTATATTCATATAAATAATAATATATAGTATTTAGTTCTAAATTCTATAATTTAATCGAGATTTATTGAATGCATCATATGATTTTATGTACATGTTTTCTTTTGTAGGTAAATTATGAAAGCATGACAAAACATGAGAAATTGTTTCTTATTCAATGAAAAATGGGAGTATAAGTTTCAATTCCAATATATTCTATTACTCCCTTAAATTAGTTTGATAAATTTACTAATTAAAAATAAATAACAATAAAAATGATATGTTTTTTATTTTTTAATTGAAAATAATTTCCCCATATTTATCTAGTTCAATATTTTGATCTAGGATAAAAAAGTGTCTTTTTAAAAGAATAATATTATGTTTTATATTTCATTCTCAAGTATTATTATTGACTAAAATGGGGGAATAAATTATTAATGATAAACATGGGGAACTGAATTTTAAAAATCCTGATTTAGGGATACTTTTTTATTTATATAGAAAACAATTTCGTAGAATATCAATTCACTAAACATAAAAAATTTGTATTAATTTATTTTTTTGTTCCAATTAGTAACTATATCATCTAATTTTTGCAATTATTGAGTGTTTTATATGATTTTTTTTGAATACTTTTGAGTATATTTCATGAGAGATTCAGACATGGTTTCTTTTAGAATATGAATTTCATATTTTATGATCTATGATTGTACTGAATAAATTTTAAAATGACTATTATTTTTTTAAAATTATTCCTTATAATTTAGACCATGTTTCACATTTATCTACCTTTTATCCCTATAAATAACTAATATCCTTGATAGGGATGATCCTCATTACTAACCAATATAATCCTTTCGTACCTTAATCTTAATGTTTTTATTCATATTAAAATATGGGGGAAAGGGTTTTGTGAAAAAATGGGGATGATTCACATTGAGTAGATATGTTGGGTTATTTTTTGGCATTTGGTAATGGTTCAGGGTTTTTCATTCATTATACTCATAATTCTCCCTTTGAAAACAATTGAAAAATGGAAACAGAGTTGTGTCTTTTGAAGGTTAAAAGGCATCATTTTCTTGCTATTGATTTTGAATAGTTGGTGTCAGATGGTGGATGTGAGACTCATCCTAAGAATAACAATAGAAAAAAATGTGGATAAAATTGGGGTTATAACATTGATTATGATTTTATTGATTAATTTAATTTTCTTTATGTATTGAGGAGATGTGCGGAGATGTTAAATTTGAGAAGGATACTTTTCATTGATCATTATATATGAAAATCCTGAAATATTATTTATAAGTTTTACTTATTTTATGATTCGTATAATGTTGTAGATGTAATTACCAACAAAAAATTATCCATAGATCTACTTTATACTTTATTTAAATACCTAATGATTATTTCTGATTTTGACTTTATGTAGTGGATATTTTGAGTTAATTGAAAGCCTATGAAAAAATACATGACATGAGGTAAGATATATACTCCATTAAATATTTAAATTTTATTATGAGCAGAAATATCACAAATATAGGTAAATTTGAATTAGTATGATTATTAACGTTGAACTAAAAATATAAATAGAGTTTATCAAGAGAAATTTTGTTTTAAAATAGAAAAAACATCATTTAATTTTTTCTTTTAAAAATGATTAGTTTAATAATATTCCATTATTAATATTGAAAATTTAATTTCACATTAATGAGTAATGTAGAAATAAATGAAGATTATACTTGAGACAAGCATAGAGTGGGGTATACAATTGTATGAATAGTTATAAATTGGATATCCCACTGCCTGAAAGTGCTATTAATGAATGAACCAAAGAATGAGGTCCTTAATAGTGCTCATTCCTAAAAAATCATTACATGATCATTCATATTTGGGAGGCCTCCATATAAAACGTCTACTATGGTGTTTGTGATATCATGTCATTGTTAATAAATTATAATATACAGGATCATTTATAAATGAGATGCCAATATAGAAAACATCTAGTGTGGTATGTGTGATACTAAACCATTATTTATCATTTATAAAAATGATTTCACCTTTTCCTAGGGCTGTATCACCTCCCTCAGTTACACCTTCCAACTTATGCACCCGCTGACTTCCCATCCCACAATTTCTGTCATCATATTCTTATATTGAAACATTCAAAGGATCTTGAAATCAACACAAAATTCAATTATGATGGCATATAGTTCGTGTGTATGTCATCTATGATCTATAGTGAACATTTTAGGCTGTTTCAATATTTAAAATGGCCACGCTTGATGCACCATGTACCACGACAATGGATATATTGACATATTGAACTAGGATTTTCTACAAACAATGTCAATACAGAAAAAACATTGAAATTTTGATTAATGTCATTGTTCTACAAAATTTTTTATACACCATGGAGGAGTGAAAGTGATCAATAAGTGAAATTAAGACACAAAATCATCACTCTTTTATGTGGATACCATCATAGATTATGAACATAAAAAATTGAGATATGCATATGAAATGTCCCAAAATCATGGTCATAGTTAGATGTGAATGACATTTTAATGAAAGAGTCCATATATATGGATTTCTATTAGTGTGGTTTAAACTTCTTAGATCATATATTATGTTTTTGTGAAATAAAATATAATGTTTCCCAACCATATTGCTAATGATTCATGTTCAATTAGAAGTCACATAGAAGGTTTTTTAGTTGTTGTTTACTATTTTCATCATCTGAAATATGAGGTACATGATGGAGATTTCTAAGATGATATATTTTATGGACATAAAATAAATGATATTTTTAATTAATTTTGGGTTTTTATTTTTGTTTTGACATTAAATTTTGTGGTGATATTTGGGTGAACTCGAATGAGAATAAATAAAGGACGATCTTTATGAGTTTTGATGCTTATAAATACATGTCCATGACCATATAAAGATATATATCTAATCCTGGGGAATATTTTTCCTATTGTAGAGACCTTCACCTAGTTGGGTTGCTTCTCCACCATGTCTTTAGGGTTTAATTTAAATTATTTTCTCACCCTCCTGTGGATAGAATTACAGGATAATATATTTTTTTCATTATGATTTCAATTAAGGGGAATTAATTTTTTAGATTATTTTATTTTGAATAAAAATTCATTATGGGTTTGCCCAATATATATATATATATATATATCACTTTACCTATCGTTATTTAATGTGTCTCCATTGTGTTGTAAATGGGTGGGTGATTACCTTTTTAATGCATTACCTATATATGATTCACCATTAACCTAAGGTTAATTAAATTAAATGAATAAAAATATATTTATGTTACCAATATTTTTAATATTCGACGTATTTGGCCATATGCATTGGATATTATAGATATGGAGTTTATACCCTAACAAATAAATTCATATAGTCTCATTTTCGGTACTCAATCAATTGTTTGTTCAATATTTTATGCTTTATTATTTTATACACCTATATTTACAATCATTTGATAGATTTTTAATATTTTAATCACTCTCTTCCCAATCCTCCTCCATTATTCATTACTCCTTTAGTTCAAATTATTCTATATTAATTTTAACATTCTATTTGATTTTTTATTTTAATTAAATTATTTCTCTTCCTCTTCTATATGTTGATAAAATCAGACTCGTCAGACATATATTAATTAGTGTATTAGTGTACAGATTTTTGTGTTTATAAATTTCTAAATTTCTATCAGAGAAGAGGTACTAAAAATTATATTCAGGCATATCACATCCATTATAATTATACTACACTACTATAATAAAAAAAACTCCAACAAAGAAACAAACTTTTTTGGTAATGTTATTGGAGAAAACTCTTACGTATTCCTATTAAATTAACACAAAATTCTATATTGTCTCAAATATCTCACAAGAATATATTCGTTGTCCAATAAATTCCTAGAAAAAGGTGCCAAATTATCCAAATAGTGATGAATTTTTCTATCATTCTATAATTAATTAATACAACAATATAGTAGGAATTATATGTGAGATTTCTTAGGTTCCCTTATATTATTTATCATCATACATGTCATATCATGTCATCAATTATCTCTATATCAACCCATTACCACATAAATTAATGCACATTAAAACTCCCAAAATCTTAGAAATCTCATACCACAATCTTCAATCAATAATATCAACCCCAAAATCCTAGAAAAACACTATAAAAATTTGGTATTGATCATGTTTTTTAAATGGTAGCAGTGTAAACTACCTATACTATAATTAGGGATGGTTATTTAAAACATTGTGTATTTAATATATGTAAATAATTTAATGGTTTTTTACATTAGTAATTGATTTTATATGTGTCTTTTTTGTGTACTTAGTGGTTCATTCTCGTTTAGTTAGTATCGGTATTTATTAAATAAAAGGAAAACTAATTGGGGAAATAAAAAAAAATTCACTAATTTAGTTAGTGAAAGTTTATATTTTAGGGGTAAAATATAACTGAAACTAACTAAATTGATGATAAAACAATTAGTGGAGGTGTGATTTAGAACAAATTATCAAAAATAATTGCTAAAAATATTTAAATAAACTTGTCATTTTAGAAAAAAGTATTTCCCAAAATGTAATATTTATACAAAAAACTTAGTCATACAACTCAACCATATATATAACAAACATAATCATACATCCACAGTAATATGTATAACCATTAGTCATCCCATAAGTTTAGTAATATATATATATATATATATTCATAAAATATGTGTGGAATCCATCATCAACACATAACAAATACGTACATCTCACCCCATTCACTATATATAACCACCTCCTAAAATAAAGTCCTCATAGTTGTAACTGAACACAGAATATCATCAACTAGAATAAAAAGAAGAATTTTTTTAAATTGAACATAATAAATATTAAAAGAAATGTAATAATTGATAATATTAAACCATAGAACAAAAAATAACATTTTTCATGACTGTCTTTTGAATAGTATGATGGACAAAATTTTCAACACACTAACAACTTCCAGCATCTGAAACCTACAATAAAAAAATAATATTTATGAAAATAAATTTTAAACATAATAGGAAAAGAATATATTTGTAATTTTTCAAATGAAATTTGTTATTTATTTAATTAAAAAATGATCTTTTAAAAGAAAAAAATAATATATCAATCCAAAAAAATTTAATATATAAAATAAAATTTTTATTATAATATTCAACACTTAGAGCACACATGTTTTATATATATAACAATTTGATAAAATTTTAAACCGACTTCTGAGGATCATATAATTAATCAATATTTTTTTTAAAGAAATTGATATGGAAGAATTCATTTTATTCAAAAAATAATTAAAAGGTTGTTATTCTAGTACTACACACCCATACAGGGTCATTTTAATGGTTTTTTCATTTACATGCATGTTGTAGTGTTTTAAAACACTAAAAAAGTGTTTATATGCATCCCACCAAGACGATAACATTGATTGATGTAATGTTAATTAATACATTCCCTAAATCAGTCAAATGTCATTTTTTGTGATTTCATATCCCTTTAACATCATTTGTTAGGTTTGTACCCTTTGAAACATGTTTCTAAAGTCATTGATATCTTTTCAAACTCATTATTGAGTCATTCCAAGAAATGTTTTCATCAATTGGATGTGTTATTAGCTCGTTCACATCATAATTAATTAAAACATGGGTTTCCATTGATTTCAAGTCAACATAAATAAATTTTCTAGGGTATTGACATTTACACGAACATTTTAGTGTTTTAAAACTCTAAAAATACATTTTTGAAAAATATGAGAAAATCGTAACTCAAAATGATGGTTTGTTGGTTCCTACTTTTCGAAATTAATTTATGACCATTTTTCTATGATTTCATGACCCTCTAATGTTTTTCATTTTTACCCCCTAAAGAACATTTTAAAAAATATTGATATCATTTATAACTACTATTTATGTTATTTAGATCATACCACATGTTTGATATATTTGTTTTATACTATTCAAATGTTGGTTTTCCCATGATTTCATGTCAATATGATAAAAGTAATTATGGTTTTGATAGTTATATGATCGTTTTAATGTTTTAAATCTATAAAATGACCTTTATGGACATCGAGGAAAAAAATTGAATTGACATGGTATTAGTTCCTATTGTTTTAAAATCAATACATGGTTGGATCCAAAAATTTAATATCCATAGTATATTTTTTTGTAGTCTTGATCTCAAGATGGACATTGTTTAAAATTTTATATTTTTTAATACTTAATATTGAATAATGGTTTTATTTTATAATTATCCTCAGAAGGATGAGATACAAGACTATAATTTTCCTCAAGGGTAATGCCCATCATCCTCTAAAATACAAAAAATAAGGCATTTTCCATTTTTGGCCACTACTAATCCTATGGTTTCCAATAAGAGTCATGAACATACAATTTTTATTTAATCCTTGAAATTTATCTATATACTTCCCATTCAAAGGCACTAATCGAACACCCAATAAGTGTAGCAGTAAATGATGATGAAACCCTACCGAAAAAAAAGATAATTCACTTGGACAAGAACTCATCCCTTGTAAATGGTTAGGATTTCCCTTCTATTAATCAAATGAAACTACATCAATATAGAAAAATGATGATGATATTGAAGGGTTCACATCATAAGATTCTATACATTTATTATAATAATACAATAATATTAACAATGATTTTTTTGTTATATATACATCATAATTTTATCTAGTTAAAAAATTATTCATTATTTTTTAATTTTAATTAATTACTAAAAAAATAATGCAAACAAAATTATAAAATAAAATAATACTTAATCTTAATTAATTGTTCTGTCTAAATGGTTCAAATGACCCCAATAGAGTTAATTAGTGACATTTGATCCACATGTCTAGAAACTTTTTTTGGGTGTAAGGTTTTATTTTAAATTTTGTCTTTCTTTATTATGTTTTATAGTAATGAAATAATATTAAATTGTATGTAATAGTACTTACTCCAAAATATATGGTTAGTTCATTCCGTAAACGTCAATAAGGATTTTGATGAACATTAATACACAACATTTTTTGAAATCTGGTGGAACAAATTCATAGTCCTTTAAAAATGAATATGAAATTTAGAAAAAAAAATTAGTTTCAATAATATAATATAAATCATAATTGATAAATACATAAAATATTTTTCTTTTTCTTGAAAAATATATAACCTCAAAATATTAAGAATGGATTATTTTTCACGATTCATTGTATTTTTTTGATAATTACAATAAAAAATAGAAAAAATAATCAAAATTATAACCTTATTATGTTTATGTTATTAAGACACAATAAAATATTAAACTACTTCTTGATATAAATGTCTATTAATATAGTGAAAAATATTCCACTACTCTCAATACATGCCTTTAGTAACTTTCTTAAAACATATGTTGAGTTCTCAAAGATTTTTCCTTGAACTCATTTAATAAAATCAGATTAATTTCATTCTATTTATTCTAAAAAATCATTTTACATGGTCATGAAATAGAATAAAAGTCTTAAAAATGAAAAAAAAATATAGAAATAAAAAACACTTTATAAATATATTATTATTTTTACTGATGATTTTAAAATTAGTTAACAATGTGTATTACATTAATATTATCTTCACATGGTTGTAAATGGTCACCATTCTCAAAGTTATCCAAATATTCCACTAATCAATATAATTTATAAGAAAACTCACTAAATCCCAAGAAATTTCTCCAACAATCTATCCATATATTTTGGAATCATCACCAGTGGGAATCCCTAACTCATAAATTAGAACATTAATTTTTAAGTCTTATTGGTTCTATATATATGGAGTGTTCATATTTATTTCTCTTATTTTTTAATCTTTAACCATTTGAAAATTTTAAAAAATAATTATATAATTATATAATTTATTGTACATGGTTATATATTCCAGTCCTGTTAACTCACCAACATACCCTATATAGATGGGTGAAAATTGTGCCATCACAATAGTTGAATCATGCAATGGTATTCCAATAAAACAGGGGGAATATTCTCAATCATTAAAAGTATATTGTATATTGGAATAAATAAAATCCATTGAAGACAATTATAGTAGTGGTGTTGATCATCTGGGATGTTAAAAAAAATTATTCTCTACCATTTTATAATTGACATGGTTTAGAGTATATTAAATATATAAAAAAGTAAGAGTTAAAAAATTAATATTTGGAAATATATAACAATGTATATATGTATGAAACACTAATAACAGATTAAATATAATACAGTTTTATTATCAATTTCTACATTCAATTATCATTATCATCATTATCATCATTCTTGTCAAACATTTTTGTGAATAATACTATAATTTTTCCCACCCTTACATGTTCTATTATTTCAATATTATCATGAAAATAATTTTTGGATTTTTTTGGTTGATGTGGCTCACTATCACAAATTAAAAATTGACCTTCTTCACAAATATCATAAAAGTATTTCTATTTTAGGTTGACAAAAACACCATAGCATTCATTTATTTCACAATTCATATAATAAACCATATTCAATTATGAGACCATGATAAATGGATTATGATCATCATGATCACAGATATGGATCAATCCATATAAGTTAACTAAAGTAAACTGTAATGGATCCTTCAATACACCCCTATCAATGTTTACCCACTTTCAGTTTAATAAGTTATTTTAAAATTAACTATAATTGTTTAATTTAATTATATCAATCATCCTTCTATATTATTTCACCTCTAAAAGTGTATATACACCACTATGTTGAGTTCTATATCCTTCTTCATGATAAATTTTATGAAACATAATTCCATGTATATTGTAGCCATCAAATCTCTTTGTCTGCCTTAAAGGACATCAGGCAAAAAACTAAGAATAATTAAACATTTTAGATCTATTATAAAAAACTATTATCTATAAGAGAAGATATATGGAGTTACATTTAATATTGAAAAAATCTATATGTTAATAATATTAATATGACTATATATATGATGAGCGAGCCATTTGAAATCTCTTTGTTAATAATTTTTTTAATTCCAGTTCATATCAATCTCAATGACATATTTATAATTTAGATTTCAATATCAAATTATTCAACAAGTTAATCTTCCATATTCTTATTTCATAGAAAATATATATGAATTTTTAGTTACTTTAATTAAATCATTGTAAAATTTGACCCCATTTTCAATTGGTTATTTAAATTTTTGATTTATAGATGACTGGTTTTCTGAATGAGAAATATTTTAAATGTTTTCAACATGTCCCACATAATCGAATCTAAACTTAATTCAATCCAGAAATTGAGAACATAATTTTAAACACTCATCATCTATGAACCCATAATCAATAGAGTATTCTAGTTATTATTTAATCCCCACACATGATTTCACATAACCTATGTATTTGATGATAAAAACTAAAAACATATTAAGGATTTTTAAACAACAATTTGATAAAATTGAATTATTAAATGAAAATAAATATAATATTATTTTACCTCTCAAATAGATACAACTATCGATATTGTATTATCCCACCAAGTCTATTTTTATCATCCATATGAATAGTCAAATGAATCATGATAGTGAAAATTGAATGGGAAATAAAATCTCTAAAAGAAGTGTCAAAAGAAAAGACATTATTTAAATTTATCATGGTCAGTTGGATTTAGATTTTTTCCAAAAAACTCCGGAGAAGGTAAAAACTCAAGTAGCACTAAATCTATTTTTTCAGTTAATTTTTTAATTAATGAAAATGGTAAAAAATTATCCATCAAAATATCTAATTCATGAATTTTAAATCTATATAAATTTTGTTGTTTTAATTAAATACACTATTAAATGTCACTTAAATATCAATCTGGCACATTTAAATTCATTGAATTATGAATTAATTTGTCTTTCCCATTTTTGTTCATTTTAAAAATAAATAAAGCAAACTTTACATTCTCATTTTTTCAAAAAACACACATTATATTCATTCAATCCAAATCCTTACAAGAATTAATATCATCATTTGATTATCCATAATCATTATGTAATGTAAATATTACATTGTCATTGAAAATCTTCTCAATATGAATAATTTCAAGATTATGATGTATCAAATTAAACTCCCAACAACAATTATTGAAAAATATACCCATTTTATTCCACTTTTAGGTTTTAGATGCATAAGAAATTATAATTTGTACCATTTACCCTTCATTAAACTAATTACACTTTCTAAATTATATAATTATATTAATTAATTATACCAAATTTTTGTTAAATATAATAACTTTAGCGACTTTCTCTTTTAAAAATCATAATTGAATTTTTTCTAATTAAATGTGAAATTTTGAAAAGTATTACGAAATAAATGATGAAACATAAATCACAATTTTATACTATGAGGGAATAATTGAGATCAAAATAAAAATTAAAAACTGGACATTCCGAACTGGTATGCGTGTTTCAATTATCTATGTTTCCTATTCCAATAATGTCACTAATTGTACAAATTAAATAATTTTAAATTTTGAATAGTTTTCACATTGAGGATTCAAATGTTTCTATTCCATCATTCCATAATTCATTCAATTATTTTATTAGTGGATAAAGTCATACATCAATTCCATTTCAAGCAATTTTATTTCTTGAAAAATTAATCAATAAAAAAGAAATAAATAAAATTTGTACACATCCGTAGAGGTATATTATAAATGATCATAAAAATTGGACACATATTATAATTAGTACTAAAAATAAAAAATGGATAAAACAATCAGAAAAAAATCCCAACTATATATTCATAGAATCCATGAAAATCCTGATATAAAAAATCAACCACTATCAATAATGTAAAATATATTGGATGTCTCATCAATGCATATTTATTATTATCCTAACCATTATTATTCATTCCATATATAGTATTAGATGATTGAATAATCATTCCATGAATGGTTTCAGAGGAATGAAACATAATTCCTTTTAGGGAGTTTTTCTCATAAATTTCTTCTTGGTGTTTCATTCATTTTTACTATCATTGTTTCTCGTTAGCTTTCATCACAATTTATGACATATTATGAATTATTATTTAATTTTAACTACTCCCCAATAAATAATTCAATCATTATGGCATGAATGTATCTTTTAATAATCATGTTAATGTTTGATAATGATTTTATTCATCTCATAGAACAATTAAGGGATCCTTTATTCCCTAAATCTATCATAAATAAACTCTAAAATCAGGGAAACTATGTTTTAAAAAAATTTATTAGTACATATGATAAAAAATAAATTAATTAGAAAAGGTAAATTTTAATAATTTTCAAACCCTTAATAAATTTATTGATTTTTATCTTCAACTAATTCATAAAACACAATTTTCTTGTCATTAAAATTTTCATTAATATTTACCGACACAGTCTCATATTAATGATCTATTTATCTAAAATAATTTGGGATATTATATCATGAAAATTCAAATACATCACTTATCATGTTCAAAATTGAATTCGCACATGGTGGGTCACTTTGTTTTTTACTGACATGATACTCGGTTTTTGACTTTCTATATCATTCATTTCTCTAATAGACATATTCATCATCAAACAATTTCTAAATTTGGAACCTATATACATTATTTTTATTCACCCATCACTTTAATTTATAATCTAGACACCAAAATATTATTATTCCATCCACTGATTGGTTAGAAATTACTCAATCTTATAATTCTTCCAAACCTTTGTCATATAGAGTTATTTTTTCGTTAAATTAATTCAAATTTTGTTTATAATAACCTGATTACAACTTATTTCCCTACGAATTCAAATATAAAGATATAAATGTTTAGTCAAACATAAATAATCAATATTTCCCATCACCCAAATTCATCATTGTCCATAGTTGGATCTTGATTTTAAATAACATAAATTATACATGAAAATATCAAATCCAATATTAAGAGAATCTTAAATGAATAAATATTTTCCCTCAAAACAACTCATTTGGATACTGTATAAGAATCTCACATATGCAAGGAGAAGGAAATTGAGACCATTGAGGTTCGGGATATAATCCCAAAATGTGTGACTCATACACGGAGATGAATTAGGGAAATTAGGTCATATAAAATATTATGATAGGGTTGTAGTGAAGGGGTTAGGTATCTAGAACTATCGACGATGTTGGTTACTAAGAAAATGGGAATATGGGACATCATTTGAGGGGGGAGACTTTTTTGGGTGGGGGAGGATTCGTCACGGTCTGTAGTCAATGTTGATTGAGGGGTATTGGGGCTATATGGTTATTCATGATTATAAAGGATTAATTAATTTTGTTTCATTTTTTATTAAATAATGGTGGTTTTAATGAAACCTCCATGAAATTTGAAAGTATTACACATATAGTGTTGATTTCAACAAGCTTCCACCAAATTTTAAATAATGATTAATAAAGTTTAATTAAAAGTGGATATAAAAACTACCACTAAAGACATTTTTGAAGAGCATGATTAAAATATAGATAGATATCCTAATAGTATAGTTGACACATACTATCCACATATATAATTATCAAAGTCATGAAATAAAAAAATCATAACCTATATCAATATGATGAATGATCCATCATGACTATCCTAGATGATAAAATATGATCTCAGTAATGTACCATAAATAAGATTCATTCTCATAAATATATTGGTAGCCACATCCTTTATGAAGTCCTCTATTGTGATGAAATTCCATTTAAATTCTTTGTATCACTCATTCAATAATATCCAAACAAATATTAACATGTTCCTAAATACATAATAATTATTATTTCACTGATTTCAAAATGCCATGTCCCAGATAACTAGTAAAAGAACTTATTAAGACCACATCCACTAGGCTAAGGGAATGTGACTATCACTAATGTATCCACCCAATTTTTTGAATATTTATATCTAAAACAATCTCTCACCTACTGTGATGAATTAAAATCTACATTTATTTGCTTGAAATTTAAAAATATAATGATAAAATATTTACTTATATAATAAAATATTTTGGACATAATTGGAAAAAATATAAATATAGTCACTAGGAATAACCATTTCATCCCAAATAGATTCTATCTTAATGTCGACGACATAAGGTTTGACATAATTCATTCATTTTCGGGTTCTATGATCATCATTCATACAAAATTTCAAATATACATGGATGTATGGTGCAATATGTACAAATTCATATTCATGGGTGAGTATAACAATACAAAGTATGCTTGTCTGAAGCACTGATCTTACCATATAAATATATAGTGTCTTAATGCACCAATAATGTGTTTTGAGTAAACACACAAAATTTCATCGATGATGTAATAAGAAATAACCATATCATGGTAAATCTATTAGTGGAACACTTCTATGTATGCCACTAAATAATAATTATTCCTCAAATAGGTTAATTGTTTAACAACATAACATTTTTGAAATTTCCCAAATGACTATTCACTATAGATAAACTTTTCATGAGATAAAAACTAAATAAACAACTCCATATATTTGGTATATACTAAAGGACACGTATATCTATTTTTCTATATTTTTTTATAAATTTTGAGATGTAGTAGGAAAGAAACATCTATACGGTTAAAGATATATAATGAGGAATCAGAGTAATTATACATATCCAAGGCCTTATTTAAAATCTGTTTTACCCAATGTCATTAATATTTTGGTAGTAGAAGAGATGGTAAACCTTGCTTCATCATCCGTATAAATACCATGGTTATATGATTGGGATAATTTCACTACACATGTCATCTATCAGCTATTTCATTATCGACCAAGGGTTTTCTGATTACCTACTTGACACCACCCATCCCAACTATCATGTTCCCATATCAGAGAGTTAGAAGCAATTAACCATCTCTTTCTATGAGGTATGGAGGATGTTGTTGGAATTGCATCATTCTATCTATATGATAGAAATATATGATATATATCATCCTAGAAAAGTGGTTGGGTGTTAATAGATATATAAAAATTCATTGTCTATCTCTACCTATATCAATGGATGAGATAGGTATGTCAACCATCAACACAACATATCCTTTATTAGAAGGTGAGTCTATGGGGATCCAGTAGAGTATCCCATCACCCTCAATACCCACCTAACATTATCTAAATCACATCTCAGAATATATAAGCTTAATTATAATTGAGGACCCCATGATCAGACAAACATGACACTTCAAGAGGAAATCAATCTACCTCGTCATCCTCAATGGATTGCAATATATTAAATTCATTGATTGTGAAAGATAACATAATAATAGATTTATGTTGTTATTTGATTATCCATATATCTATGAATAAATAAATAATATATCTAATTACTCTATTAAATACATAATGGAGTTATCAAAACGTACTCAAGGTACCTAAACGAGGATCTCCAGATAATGCATTGATATTAGACTATTTGTTATATATTTTCACCAAATTATTCATTAAATTACAGGTTTTCATTCCTCATCCTTTTCAAATTAAGATTATATTTTATTGATGACTCGTATGTACATTCATATTGGCATGTCATCATTTGGGAAAATGTTCATCAATAGTGATGTATCATAAATTCATAAAACATTGTGATTTTTTACATAACATATCATATCTAATAATTATCATTCATCTCTTTTATCTAAATATATTGTGTAGTGACTGTAACACCCGAGACATTTTTTGAGATTTTTTTTTATTTTATGTAAATCATCAAAGGAATATTTCACTAGACACAATACTAGATTGGCTTTCCTTACACACAATCGTGACCTTTCTCAATAGCTTGCATCGTACGCAATACCGAGTTTCACTAAACATCGATATGCTATTAAAATATTATTAAAACTAGCCGTTATGAATATTAATACACACTTTTTGAAACATTTTAAATTTTATTTTTCAAAATGGACTTCATTTATGAATTTGGAATATCGAAATTATCCTAGGGTAAAATTTTGGTATTTTTCTGAAAACATTCAATTTTTGATGAATAGTGAAAACACTAGGAGACTATTTAAAATCAGAATTTTTATTTAAATAATTATTTATTTTATATAAATTTATTTTAGGTGAAAATTGATACATAATATCTATATAAGTTCAATTTGATTCATTTGAGTCCTTTTATAAAAAATTTAGATATATAAAAATTTTATTGAACCTTTCAGCGTCTTTTACCCTCCTCCTACGAGAATTTGCAAATTTACATAAAACATAATTTTACCGCTTCTGTGAGTGGAATTTCAAAATTCAGAGAGACACGGTTGATTTAAGAAAGTAAAATGTTGTTCAATGAGATGAAAATAATTTTCAGTGAATAGTAACTTTTTACTTTTATTTACCACCGTTAAAAGTAAATAGGGTAATTAAGTGTAAAAATGATATTATTATTACCCTAACACATGTCCTATTTCTATTGGATAAGTGTAATTCGACCATAAACAACCTTATGAATAAAATATTACCATTTAGGCCCACTTGGATTAGATTAGGACATTTATTATTAATTTATTTAAAGAAGGTTTAAAATAGTTAAAATCAAAGTTTAATAACTAAATAATTTTTAATATAGGAATATACATAAGATAAATTCTACTATAAATATTAATTAGAAAGATAAAAAGATTTCATACTTAATGGTATTTTATTTCCAATTTTTAGACATTAAATATGTTAATTTATTTATGACACAATGATGATGAAATAATTATCTTATTAATGAAATATTGACATAATTGATATTATAAATACCCAAATAAATGAAATTTGATACTTTTTCTGAATTATAATAATTTTCATGGTTAATATGATATGTTATTATTGATTTAATTAACTTTTTTCGAACTAATCATTCTGTTATAATTTTCACAAAAATCAATTACCAAATAGTGTCAAAATATACATAAAATAGTTTTTAAAACAAATATTATATTATTAATTGTTATTTTATTCCTAAAAATCTAAGGCTCGTCCAAATGACTTAGATAAGTTTTTATATATTAATAAAAAACAACTTGGGGTTTCTTTGGCTTGTTATAGTAAGTTTATTAACCTTATAGTGTTAGAAAACAAGAAGACACGGTAAAAGTAAAATTATTTAACTTAAAGTTAAATGTAAATGATAAGGTTAAAATAGATACCTAAACTTGTCTAAATTCTATTGGATGAGAGGATTTAGACCCATACCTACCTTATCTTAGAAATAAATCAATTTGGATCTATTAAAAACCGAATATGGATTTATAATAAAATAATATTTTTGTTTTTCCAAAGGTGCCCCTCTCCTCCCTTATAAAAATGAACCTCCTCCCTCTATTGCTCACACCACATTGGGCAATCATGCTCGGCCAACCCCAAAAAAATTATCTTCTAAACTTCCCCTAAAACATCTTAGAGGTCCTGGTATTCTTCAATGAAAAATTTAAGTTCCCTAAAATGAGGTCTCAAAGAGGCGCTTCAAAGAAGAGGTAATGTCCATTACCGGTTCTGTCAACATTATTTCTTCTTCCACTTCTTCTTCCTTAGTTTTCTAATTACGAAGTAATAAAATAATAATCACTCATATAATGATATGTTATTATAATTATGAAACAACCCTATTTAACAATCTATCATTCCTACGGAAAATGAAATCACCGCGTGTGCGTACGTACGAAATACCGTCTCCATGCCGTGGTGTAATTTATTTTCCACCAACACCTTACTTGGATGGGTATAATGGTGTAAAGTGTAACTATATATGCTTATTTAAAGTGATATTTATTGTGAAATAGTATTCATACACTCCAATACAATTCCACAACCATGGGAATGATATCATCGCTCGTGCGTACGTACAGAATACCGTCTCCACGATGTGATGCAACTCGATCTACATGATCTTCATTGCATAATGATTATATAAATTAATTGAATGAATAAATATGATATATATTACACTAATACCATTATGGAAATCAGGTGTCTATAACCTAAAAATAGGAATAAGAATTTATTCGACAAAACACACATACGAACATAAAGCAATAAACACCCGAATAACAAGTAGTAATGAAATATTACTAATAAAAAGCTAAGAAAATGATTATATATGATATCATAAAAATAATTATGATTCTGGAATAAGTCAATGACATTATTTAAATCATTATACATGAGTTTTGGACACTTACGATGAAAATCGGACCTATGGAAAGGGATAATCTCACAATCTCATTTTTATCCGAGATTGTTTAAACATTGGTATTTACTGGGGTGTATTTTATCATCCACATCCATGTTTTCTAAATATTAAATATAATTTCAATCCATATACATTTTTTTAAATCCAATGTTACCCATCGATGAGTTTTTTATAAAAGATATGAAAAGAATCATTTGTCATTTTTCGTACGAGGTACTTTCTGACTTTTCCAGCCAAAGTACGAGAAGAATGGTTTTTTAACTTATACGGCTTGAATGTATTTTTAAAACATTATTTACAAGAAGCTTCCTTTACAGGTTTTCAAGTTTATTTTTAATAAACTTATTTATGTTTAAAATTTTATGACATTTTAAGAAAGGAAAAGTGTTTTTTGAAGTAGAAAGGAAATTTTCCTCAAGAATGGAGTTCAAGTGTTTTACCAAAATTATTTTCCATATAAGATAATATAGGGTTCTATTACTATCCCTATTATTACATTTATTTGATTATGTTGTGATAGAATGATTTTTATGAATTCTTTTATCTTATATGAATTGTTTTATTATGTCACAATGTTTAAGAATCCCATTTTTGTTACATGGGTTATGCTATGATGTATGGTTTATGATTTTGTGGCACACATAAGATTGGTATCATTATGAGGTGGGTGGGACCTATTTTTAACTCCAATTCATTGGTTAAAGATTTATATCTCATGAGATAGACATGGCTGGAATGCTAGGTTACACCGGTTCAGTGAAATAGGACTAAAACGAGGAGTGAACTCGGTTTAGAAATGGACTTTTTCTGCTAAGATAGTCTTGGCAATGAGTCTTGACTACTATGAAATTATTTTCTATGATTATATGTGTATTCCAAAATGATTCATTTTTTATGTTACGGCTATTTGGATTTCGTTTCACTTCTATGATTTATCCCATGTTATGATCTCTCTTGCAGGATAAGATTTTCAATATTTAATGTTCTTATGAATATGATATGTTTGATATTTATTTTGTTTACCCTTATTGAGCATTTGAGCTCACCCTTTTTTATATTCTTTCCCCAGGTCAAAAAGGAAGATATTAAGTAGGATATTCCAAAAAGGATCTCTAGATATGATGAAATAAATGGGAGACAATGTAGATGATTTTATGAACCAGTTGTTTATGTTTCCCAGTTTCTAAAGACACTATACCTATACAGTCCTTTCATGGTTTTGTTATATGTTGTAATAATTATACATCAATTTTGATGTAATTACCATGTATGTAATTTATGGGTTGTTATAGTTGGTATCAGAGGAAAGTTATAGTCAAACTTTGGAAACTAGGATATGAAAGCTTTAGTTAGAACCCTAAGGATAAGTCTAAGCATAGAACACTATATTAGTGTTTTAGAAATAGCCATGAATAACCTATGATAAGACCTTAAGTGTAAAATTTAATTCTTGATTATCTGGTTTTCCTATTATAATTAGTGTTTCTCACACTATTCTTCTTGGTTTTGGTCAATGGATGGAACCCGAAGGAATCGTGTTAACGCAGAATGCGACGGGAAATGCATTGATTGTCCCCCTGAGCAACCAAACATTATGGGAGATGGAATGAAAAATCTTGTAGCCATGCTCACACAACATTCTCATGCTATGAATCATGCATGACTTCCAAACGAGCAAAGGAAGGAGAAACATTATGTTGAATCCTTCATGAGGCAGCGTCCACCATCATTCAGCGGGTCTTCTGATCCATTAGTGGCTGAAGAATGGTTCAGCACCATTGAAAAGATATTTTCATTTCTTCAATGTTTTGAACATGATAAAGTCATCTTAGCAGTTTATCATTTGGAAGGTGAAGCTAATCAATGGTGGAATCTTATCAATAATACGAGGAAAAAGGATGAAATTGAGTCCATGGAATGGGATGAGTTCCAGAACATATTTTTCAAGAAGTACTTCCCTCTTATTCTTCGAACAAAGTTGGAGACGGAGTTTCTTGAACTAAAGCAAAATGATGATGAATATGTTGGTACCTATGAAGAAAATATTACAAGACATGCAAGGTACGCTTCTGGTATTATTATCCTACCTGAGAGTAAGATCGATCGATTCTTTAGTGGCTTAAAACCAAGTCTTAAAAGGGAATTAGCCATAAGGGACTTCAATAGCTACGAGGAAATCATTCGATGTGCTCTGAAAGTTGAGATGGAGATTGGAGTAACCCATTAGTCATATGGGTTTAATAAGAAGAGGAAAATGGATTTCAAAGGAAAATCTAAAGAGCACACTGAAAAGAAGCTGAGTTTACCCTTATGATCAAATTGTGGAAAGAAACATGGAGGGAGTTGCCTTAAAGGGACAAGTAAATGTTTCAAATGTGGAATGGAAGGTCATCGAGATTTTGAATTCCGCAATGATGGGAAGAAGATGTCTAGTGATGAAAAGAAACAAAAGGCTACACAGAGTGCACCTCCTACACTTCAATTCTACAAGTGCAAGGAAATGTGGCATTATGTCAATAAATGCCATAATCCAAGGGTTGTTGATGATGATCGACGCCAAAAAACTCTTAAGGCTAAAGACAAAGGAAAGTCACATGCAATTTCTATTAGCGATTTGGAGTACGATAATAACGTGGTGAAAGATACACTTACAATCCACTCTAAAGTAGAAAATGTTTTATTTGATTTGGGATCCACCCACTCTTTTATTTATGAAGAATTTTCTATGGGTATCATTGTATTAACTCAACAATTATATGTTGAGTTAGCTGTGGAAACCCTTAATGGCACAATAGTGGCATCAATAGTTTATAATTCTTCTCTGATTGATGGTTGTTGGAAATTTCTTCCTGCAAATCATGTGATCCTTCCTATAGTGGAATTTGATGTGATTCTTGGCATGTATTTCCTTTCTCAATATGTAGATCATATCAATTTCCAAAGAAGGGAAGTCACATTTCATATTCCAGATCAATCTATGATCTTCTATCGATGCAAGGATGAACATAACCATCTAGTGGAAATTTCTTCCATCATATGGTTCTTTATTCCTCTAAATGAGGGTTATTTATATCAAATGGTTGGTGATAAACTCATGATTAAGAATATGACCATTGTATGGGTGTTTTATGATGTTTTTCTGGATGAATTGCCGGATATTCCACCAAATTGTGATGTTGAGTTTTTAATAGAACTCGTACTGAGTGTTTTGCCAATTTCGAAGAAATCGTATAAAATGGCCCCAATTGAGTTGCAGGAATTGGAGAAGAAACTCAACACTAATCTTGATAATGGATTCATATTCCCTAGTGTGTCACCTTAGGGAGAACCTGTTCTGTTTGATAAGATGAAGGATGGATCAATGAGACACTGCATTGATTATCGAGAACATAACATGATCACAATCAAGAACAAATATCCTCTCCCTCACATTGATGACTTATTTGACCAACTATGCAGAGCTCAATACATTTACAATATTGATCTTCATTCAGGGTATCATCAATTATGGGTCAAATGAGAGGATATACCAAAGACGGCTTTCCGTACAAGTTATGGACACTATGAATTTTTAGTGATGCCATTTGTTCTTAATAATGCCCCTCTTATCTTCATGGATATGATGAATAGAGTCTTTAGAGACTATCTTGATCAGTTTTTGGTATTCTTTATAGGTGATATTCTTGTCTCTTCAGAGAGAAAGTAAGAACATAAATATCACTTGATAATTATATTGAAGACCCTGAGAAAGGAGAAGCTTTATGCCAAATTTACCTAGTGTGAATTTTGGTTTCAAAAAGTTGCATTTTTGGGTTACATAATCTCAAAAGAGGGGATATCTATGGATCCAGCAAAAATAGAGGTTATCGAAAGATGTTCGATACCAACAATAGTAACTGAGATTCGATGTTTTCTTGGTTTAGATAGATATTATAGATGTTTTGTGAAAGATTTTTCACGATTATCTACTCAACTCACCAGGATGACTCGAAATGAAGTTATGTTCGTGTGGACGGAGGAATGTGAAGAGAATTTCAAGGATTTGAAAAGAATGTTATCCAGTGCACCTGTGCTCACACTTCCTTGTAGTGGAGAAAGGTTTGTGAACTACATTAATGCATCCAAGAAGGGATTTGGGTGTGTTCTCATGAAAAACGATATGGTGATAGCTTATGCCTCACGACAGTTGAAAATCCATGGGCAAAATTACCCAACTAATGATTTGGAGTTAGCTGCGGTAATCGTTTCATTAAAGATTTGTAGGCATTATCTTTAAGGAGGAAGGTGTTATATTTATACTGATCATAAAAGTTTAAAGTATATTTTCACACAAAATGAGATGAATATGCGCCAAAGATGATGGTTGGTGTTGATTAAGGATTACGACTGCTCAATTCATTACCACCCTGGGAAAGAAAACAAGGTGGTAGATTCATTAAGTCGAAAAGACCATGCTAGCTTATCCATGATGAGGATCACAAAAGATCCAATATTTATGGATTTACAAAGTTTGGATCTTGGAATTATAAAGAATGGGGAAAAATCGTATCATTCTCAAATGAATGTTCAGCAATCTATACATGGAAAGATTAAAGAGGCACAGAAAGAAGATGTAGAGTTACAAAAGAAGGTGAGAAATGTTCCTGAATTCAACCTTGATTGTGATGGGATAATAAAGTTCAAGAATCGGGTTTGTGTTCCTCGCATCCCAGAATTAAAGAAGGAGCTGCTGGATGAGGCTCATAGTTCTTCATTCTCTATTCATCCTGGAAACACGAAGATGTATAGGGACCTGAAAGAGTACTTATGGTGGGATGGCATGAGAAGAGATGTTTCTGAATATGTCTATCGATGCTTGGTTTTTCAGTAAGTTCAAGATGAGAGACAGAAGTCCAAGGGGATGTTACAACCATTACCCATACCTGAATGGAAATGGGAAAACATCACTATGGACTTTGTCACAGGACTTCCTAAAACATCCAAAGGCAATAATGCTATATGGGTCATAGTTGATCTTCTTACAAAGTATGCACACTTCATTGCTATTAGAGCAGATTTCACTCTAGAACAACTTTCCATGATATATGTAAAGGAAGTGGTAAGATTTCATGGATTACCACTTTCCATTATATCTGATTGGGATATGAGATTTACCTCGAAGTTATTTTGAAGTCTTCAGCATACTCTGGATACAGAGTTGAGTTTCAGCACTGCTTATCATCCTCAGATAGACGGTCAGTCTGAGAGGACAATTCAAACTCTAGAAGATATGTTGAGAGAAAGCTCTATGGATTTAAAAGGTTTTTGGGAACAACACCTACCTTTGGTAGATTTTTTTATAATAATATCGTTCACTCCAATATTCAGATGGATCCTTATGAATCTCTCTATGGAAAGAAATACATGACTCTAACTTGCTGGGATGACGTTGGGGAAAGAAGTGTATTAGGACCTGATCTTGTTAATGAGATGGGAGAAAAGGTCAGATCTATTCAAAACACATAAGAGAAGCTCAGAGTCGAAAAAAAGTTATGCCGACAACTGAAGAGAAGACTTAGAGTTTGAAGTGGGTGATAAAGTTTTCTTACAAATATCTCCCTGGAAGAGGGTCATGAGATTTGGAAAGAAGGGAACATTGAGTCCTATATATATCAACCCTTTTGAAATTATGGATCATGTTGGGGGAAGGTAGCATACCGATTGGTGCTTCCACCGAATCTCTCCCACGTTCATGATGTGTTACATGTATCTCTCCTGAGAAAGTACATACCTTATCCTTCACATGTACTCAGCTCATAAGTTGTACCGCTGGAACAAGATCTTTCTTATGAAGAACAACCGATAGAGATTCAGGATCGTAGCGAAAAAGTCCTACGGAACAAGACCACTCGCTTGGTGAATGTTTTATGGAGGAACCACCAATTAGAAGAAGCTACATTATAGCTTGAGGATATTATAAGGGAGATTTATCCTCATTTGTTAATTACAAAGTGACTAATTTCAAGGGCGAAATTCATTTTAAGGGGGGTATAATGTAACACCCGAGACTTTTTTGAGAAATATTTTGTTCTTATGTTATATAAATCATCAATGGAATCTTTCACTACACACAATACTAGCTAGGTTTGATTTACATGCAATCATGACCTTCCTTGATAGCTTGCGTCGTACACAATACCGAGTTTCCCTTAACATCGATATGCTATTAAAATATTATTAAAACTAGTCGGTATGAATAGTAATACCCACTTTTTGAAATTTTTTAAATTTTATTTTTCAAAATGGACTTCATTTCAGGATTTGGATTATCGAAATTATCCTAGGGTGAAATTTTGGTATTTTTCTAAAAACATTAAATTTTTGATGAATAGTGAAAACATTGGGTTACTATTTGAAAACCGACTTTTTATTTAAATAATTATTTATTTTATTTAAATTTATTTAATGTAAAAATTGATACATAATACCTATATTAGTTCAATGCAATTCATTGAATTCATTTTATAATAATTTTAGATATATAAAAATTTTATTGAACTTCTCACCGTCTTTTACCCACCTCCTAGAAAATTTTCAAAATTACATAAAACATGACTTTACCACTTCTATGAGTGGAATTTCAAAAATCCGAAGGACAAAGTTGATGTCAGTAAGTAAAATGTGGTTCAATGAGATAAAAATAATTTTTGATGAATAGTAACTTTTTACTTTTATTTACCGCAGTTAAAAGTAAATAGGGTAATTATGGGTAAAATGATATTATTATTACCCTAAAACATGTCTTAATTCTATTGGATAAGTGTAATTCGACCAAAAAAAACCTTAGAAATAAAATATGACCATTTAGGCCCACTTGGATTAGATTAGGACATTTATTATTAATTTATTTAAAGAAGGGTTAAAGTAGTTAAAATCAATGTTTAATAACTAAATCAATTTTAATATAGGGTTATTCATACGATAAATTCGTCTATAAAAATTCATTAGAAAGATAAAAAGATTTCATACATAATGGAATTTTATTTGTAATTTTTAGGCATTAAATAATGTAATTTATTTATGACACAATGATGATGCAGTAATTATCTTATTAATGAAATATTGACATAATTAATGTTATAAATACCCAAATAAATTTAATTTGAGAATTTTTATGAATTATATTAATTTTATTGGTTAATATGATATGTTAGTATTGCTTTAATTAACTTTTTTCGAACTAATAATTCTGTTATGATTTTCACAAAAATCAATTACCAAATATTGTCAAAATTGACATAAAATAGTTTTTCAAACAAATATTGTATTATTAATTGTTAATTTATTCCTAAAAATATATGGTTTGGCAAAATGACTTATATATGGCTTTATATATTAATAAAAAACATCTTGGGGTTATTTTGGCTCGTTATACTATGTTTATTAACCTTATAGTGTAAGAAAACAAGAAAACCCGGTAAAAGAAAAAATATTTAACTTAAAGTTTAATCTAAATGATAAGTTTAAAATAGATACCTAAACTTGTCTAAATTATATTGGATGAGAGGAAATAGACCCATAACCACCATATATTCGAAATAAATCAATTTTAAGCTATTAATAACCGAATATGACTTTATTATAAAATAATATTTTTAGTTTTTCCAAAGGTGCCCCTCTCCTCCCTTATAAAAAGGAACATCCTCCCTCTCTTCCACACACCACATTGAGCAATCAAGATCGGCCAACCCCTGCCAAATTATCTTCTCCACTTCCCTAGAAACATCATTGTGGTCCCGGTCTTCTCGAAAGTCCAATTTTAGTTCCCTAAAAGGATGTCTCAAAGAGGCGATTCAAAGAAGAGGTAATGTCCGTTAATGATTCTTTCAACTTTATTTCTTCTTCCACTTCTTCTTTAGTTGTTTCAATATGAATTAATAACACCAGTATCACTAATATACTGATATGTTATTATAATTATGAAAAAACCCTATTTCACCATCTATCCATCCTACGGAAAACGAAATCACCGCGCGTGCGTACGTATGGAATATCGTCTACACGCCGTGGTGTAATCTATTTTCCACCAACACCTTACTTGGATGGGTATAATGGTGTAAAGAATAACTATATATTATTATTATAAAGTGATATTGATTCTGAAATATTATACATACACTCCAATACAATTCCACAATCATGGGAACTATATCATCGTTTGTGCGTACGTACGGAATACCGTCTCCACGATGTGATGCGACTCGATCTACATGATCTTAATCGCATAATGATTATATAAATGAATTGAATGAATAAATATGATATATATTACACTAATAACTTTCTGTAAATGAGGTGTCTATATCCTAAATAGAGTAATAATATTTTATTCGACAAAACACACATACGAACATAAAGCAATAAACACCCGAATAACAAGTAGCAATGAAATATTACTAATATGAAGCAAAGAAAATGACCATATATGATATCATAAAAATAATTACTATTATGTAATAATTCAATGACATTATTTAAATCATTATACAGATGGTTCAGACACATATGAAGCAAATCAGACTTAAGGTAAGGGAAAATCTCACAATCTCATTCTTCTCCGAGATTGTTTATACTTTGGTATTTACTGGGGTGTATTTTATCATCCACATACATGTTTCCTGGATATGTAATATTATTTATATCATTCTAAAATTTTTTATATCCAATTTTACCCTTCGGTGAGTTTTTTGTAAAATATATGAAAAGAACCTTGTTTCGTTTTTCTTACGAGGTACTTTTTGACTTTTCCGGCCAAAGTACGAGAATGATGTTTTTTAACTTATATGGCATGAATGGATTTTTAAAAACTTATTTCTATGAAGCTTACTTTACATGTTTTCATGATTATTTATAATCAAATTTTTTTGTTTAAAATTGTATGACATGTTAATAAAGGAAACATGTTTTTTTTTTGAAGTAGAAAGGATATTTTACTCAAGAATGGAGTTCAAGTGTTTTATCAAAATTATTTTCCATTTAAGATAATATAGGGTTCTTTTTCTATCCCTATTATTAAATTTATTTGATTAGGTTGTGATGTAATTATTTTTATGGACTCTTTTATCTTATATGAATTATTTTATGATGTCACGATGTTTAAGAATCCCATTTTTATTACATGGGTTATGCTATGATGTATGGTTTATGATTTTGTGGCACACATAAGATTGGTATCATTATGAGATTGGTGGGACCTATATATCCCTCCAATGCATTGGGTAAAGATTTATATCTCATGAGGTAGACATGGATGGAACGGCAGGTTAAACAGGTTTAGTGAAACAGGACTGAAACGAGGAGTGAACTCGGTTCAGAAATGGACTTTGTCCGCTAAGATAGTCTTGGAAATGAGTCCTGGATACTAAGAAATGATTTTCTACTATTAAGTGTGTATTCAAAAAAGCTTCATGTTTTATGTTATGATTATTAAGATTAAATTTCACTTATATGATTTATCCCATGTTATGATCTCATTTTCGGGAAAATATTTTCAAAATGTTAGGTTCTTATGAATATGATATGTTTGATATTTCTTTTTTTTACTCTTACTAAGAATTTGAGCTCACCCATTTGTATGATTTATTTTTCCCAGGTCATGAAGAAGGATATTAAGTAGGATATGCCAAAAAGGAACTCTAGATATGATGAAATAAATGGGAGACATGTAGATGATTTATGAACCAGTTGTTTATGATTCCCAGTTTCTAAAGGAACAATACTTATATGGTCCTTTCATTGTTTTGTTATATGTTTTAATAAGTATGCTTCAATTTTGATGTAATAACCATGCATGTAAAGTATTGGTCATTATAGTGACCCTAAACGCAGTAGTATGGATCTTTTTTATTATCTATCACATTGGAATAAGATATAAGAAATCACACCACATTGGACAAAAAGGATTAGTAGTCTTGGAGAACAAGATATATACTAGATTTCCATATTAAATTTTAAAAAAAAATTATAACATAAACTTTTTCTTTTGAGAATAAAATTATTTCCTCTATCATATCATTTCAATACAGTTCCAGTATTCGACATGGACTCTTAGGAAAAGAATCCAAATAATGGTGTGCATAAATTCTCCCTAATGGTTAACTAAAATAGAAGCTATCAAGAATTATTAAGAATAATCAATATATAAAGAAAAATAATTAAACACACATGTCATTTAAATAATTTGGCTACCATGGTTAGGTAATAAATAATAAATATGAAAATGTAAAGAACTGAATAAAAAATAAATTTAATCATTAACATGATTATCATAACTTGATAAGGTCGAATCAGTATGGGAAGGTAAATAACTGAAAACACATGTAATTTAATTAATAAAATTATAAATAAATTCAAATAGATATTATATCATTGTGAAAATGTCACAGATAAGAAGAATTAAATTCAAAAAAATGTAAATAGTTAATTATTGGACTACAAATATCATATGTATCATGGAAACCATATCTATCATCAATAATTTTTTTGAATGATTGGTAGAAACTCGTTTAACTTTGGCTAGCCTACTATTTCCTAACATGAAAATATTGATGCATCGAGGGGATATCTATAACTAGGACCCACCAATGTCTATATTTCCCATGAATTTCTCATATATAAAATAATTGATTTTATTCATGAATAACATGTCTTATTAATAAATATATGTATTTCGTAAAGAAAACTGATTTTTCAATATTTCCCCAGTTAATAAATTTTTTGATGTAGAATCCCACATGTTTAAATGGTATATTGTTTATGAAATAAACATATCCATCATAAATAATATGGTTATTTAGCAGAAATTTAGTTTTTAATAATCACATAAGGATTGTATAAATCAATACAATATCCATTTCAGTAATAAATGTGGTCTTTTGTCATTGATGAATAAAAATACGAGAAAAAATTACATTAAAAACATTCTTGATGAAAATATATTTTCTTACATTGAAAATAATTATAAAACTAAAATATTAAAAATATTGAAAATAAAATTATTCTAAAATATCTTTTCAAACATATAGATTATTTTCTATAACATAATGTGTTCATGATGAAAGGAAATTACGTACATTATAGGTGCATTAAAAGAAATATTCCATTCACATATTTTAAATAATACAATCATGACTTCTCTTGAAAGGGACATGAAGCTTCAATTCAATTTTTTTTAAAACATCATAATAGGTAAATATTTCATTCATAAATAATTTGAAAAGGGAAAAATAAATTTTAAAAAACAAATTAATAAAACATGGTATTGTAAGTAAATAGATTCCCAACTAAAGAGAGAAATGAAGCCAGGTTTTCTATAAAACATTTTCTCAAAAAAAATGTGTTGTAAAATCATAATATTAGTTTACAATTTCATAATAATTATAATAGTAAAATGAAATTAAATAGGATTATTACAAAATTATTGTCAAATTATTTTGAATTTAAATTCTATAATAAACAATCTCGATTTGAGTGATATTGTGAAATAAACCCTTACAATGATCATAATGATGAAGTGATATTTAATCAATGAATTTATTATGTGTACGAACTATAAGATAACATGAAAAATTTGTAAATATATAATTATATAATCAAAATTCATTTCAAAAAACATCTTAAAATGTCAAATATGACAAATAATTTATATATCTTAATGAAAAGAAATTGAGTTATAGAATTCATTAATATTTAGTAACTCTTAGGTCAAAACCCATTTAATTATATAGTTAAAAATAGAACATGGAATACCATGAAATATAAATTAATCAATATCTTATTTGATAAATGTGAATTATATAAAACATTCAAAATAAATTTGTGGATAACATTATAATATGCTCTAGTGAATAGAAATTGAAACGAAGTCCCATATATCCCATTTCCTTCTGGTTGAACTTGCCTTAACCTCAATTATATTGGTTTTTAACATGATATTAACTAATAATAAAACCATAATAATAATAATTATAATTTCATATATGGTACTTTTAGAATATCTTATCAATCATTGGTTAATAGTATTTCATTATATTCATTGTTTAAGGTGTTAATTTATTTATTTTATCATTCATTAGTTAACTTGAATGTTCATGTTCATTTCATATTATATAATTTAATCATCTATATAATAATTTTTATGATATAATTTTGACATTTTTATATTAATAATACATTTAATACATATAATTAAGAATTTTTTTGTAGATGAAGTGTGTTACGATCATAGAGATGATATGTAGTATATATGAAGGACTAACATTTCAATTTTTCAATAATAATTATATATATAAAGTAAATAAAATATTATCAATTAATAATTACCATAATTTAGTTAATACCTTATTATTTAATTAAATATTATTATATATATCATTCATGTGGTGTGGTGATGAAAAGAGAGTCACATCGCTTCGTGAAGGTGGTACTCCACACATACACGAATGGTGTTATCATATTTAACTGAGTTAAAATGTAATAAATAACATGATACATTATATTTTAAAAATGATAAATATGTCATGAATGTAATAATTATGAAATTTATATTACATATATACATTAACATTATCTTTATTACATTCCATGTAAGGTGTTAAGGGAAAATTGAATCATATCTCTTCGCTTGGAGGTAATCCTCCATACACTCGAGTGATGGTATCAAATATCATATGGAATGGAATATAGAAATGTTATATATTATATTATTATTAAATATGTATAAGTTTTAATAAAAAATTATATATATATATGCATTATATTCATCATAATACCCAACCGTGAGAGTTGGTTATGGAAAAATAAATGAAATCTATTTGTGGGGTTGTAGTCAATCAAACATAGGGAAGATAATTTATTAACCCATTTGATAGATGTGGGGATGGTTGTAGGTTATAAAATTTAAATAAAAAGTATAATTATATGGATTAAACTAAGGATATCACTATGTTTTAATATTAATTTCAAGAGATTGAAGAATAATTTTAATAAAATTTACTCATTGAGGAACATTATCACTTCTTCAGTTACCCTACTTATAATTGCACCAAAATCCTTCAGATGGTCGATTTATGAAAAAAAATTATGGATTATAGGATGGGGTTATTGAGTTTTTGAATTTATTTTTTCATTTATTGGCATAAATAAAATGTTATTTATGTGTCAATAATCAAGGAGAGGGGATGGCCATTTATATTTTATATGAGTGGCACCGTTCTTGTTATTGAAAAGAAAAAGGTGTACACATATTTTTCACATTTATAAAGGGTCAAAAAGATAGTTTCATAAATAATTAGACATTATAGGGTCATTATAATCCCATAAAATATTTTTTAAGAATATTTTTTTTTCATTCTAACCCTTTTCATTTTTGTATAACCCCTTGTAATTCCATTTTTACCAAAAACACGATTAATGTATCTTAATGTTTTCACTATTTATTTTGGTAAAAAATTAATTTTTTTTAAAGGTTGGGGCCGAACCCTCAATTTTATTATTTGAACGAAAAGACTTCTTTAGACTGGGTAGAGGGAGACCCATAACATAGCCCAAAGGTTCAAGGCCAAGTGGCCTGAATTGAATGCTTGAAAGCCCTTTTTTTGTCCCAAAGGACCCCTCGGGGAACAGTACTGCTACAGTCCCCACTCTGCTACAGTACCTCTGCAGCTACAGTGCTGCCACTGCTATAGTGCTACCGCTGCAACAGTACCCACTACAGTACTGCTACAGTACCTGGGAAAGTCTCCCCTGCACAGATTTTATCCTGGGTCTTTGGGATGCCAAGCAGGAGCTTGTACCACTAGGGTACATGCTCTTTGGCATTTGGGTAAAAAATTAATTTCAAATTATCAGATAATATAAATTATTATTATTAAAAATAATTAAAAACCTAATAAAAAATCAATTAATATAAGTGAAAATTTTAGTTTTAAATTAATCATGTAACAATGATGAGAATGTGTGGTTTTATGAGAAATTGATCAAAAATTTACAAAATTTTTATATCAAAAGTATTTTTAAAAATATTCATAATGATGTAAATTGTATTAAATGATACATAATTCACCAAATTTTAATTTAAAAATAATTTAATATATACACAAAATTTATAATTTATTTAAATGAAAAGCATGTTTTTATTGAAAATTATATATTTTCAACTATCCATCAAAAAATGAATCATTTCAAAGAAATATCAAAAATTAATCATTAGATAATTTTTTTATTCTTATTTCAAAAAGGGAAAAAAATTTCAGATTAATTTTATAAAATTTGTAAAAATTAAATTTAAATTATGTGTGTAAAACTGCACTATACCATCATCTAAAAAATATAGTTTTTTGAAACCATTTCATTGTATTTTTAATTATTAATATTTTAATTATAATGAATAATAAAAAATTCATAATTTATTTTTTCTTAATAATGAACACTGATTTTTATTCTAGTTTATAACAATGTACTATATTATGGTTTTTTAGAAATTAAGGTTGGGAGTTCCATAAACTATCAATGAGAATGAATTTATTTAAAATTCAATATATTATAAATTCTTGGTATGTAATATTCCCTTCTATGTTTTGTATTTTTTTCATGAACAATATCAATTGTTTTTTCATATTTCAAAATATCATGGTGTTATATTCCCCCATTATAAATAAATCTTGTCCTCGTAATTTAAATATGATCTCGATAGTACGAATGTGTCCTTCTCATGGTTTTTTATTTTTAAAATAGATAAAGGAAACATTACATTATTTTTTTTTTAAAACCAAATGTTTTATTCATTCAATACAAATCCTTACAAGTATTAATGTGATATTTCTATTTACCATACTCATTAAGCAATGTAAAGATTACATTTTTATAGAAATTCGTTAGAATATGAATTATTTAAAGGTTATGATTTATCAAATTAATGTCCCTACAAAAAATATTAAAAAATATACCAATTTACTTCCACAATTATATTTTAGCTGCATCAGATATTATACCTTATACCATTACTCTTTAATTAAACTAATTAAATTCTTGAAATACTAAAATTACATTCATTAATTTTCTCAAAATATTTTATCAGTATTACATCCTTAGTGACTTTATCAATTAACATTTTTAATTGAATTTTGTCTTATTAAATGTGAATTTATGAAAACCATTAATAAATAAATGATGACAAATAAAACATCATTTTGTACTATGAGGATATAAATGAGATCAAACCCCAAAATAAAAATCATTCTTTCCAAACTGGTATGATTTTTTCAATTATGTATGTTTCCTATTCCAATAATGTAAATAATTGTACACATTAAATAATTATGGATGATGAATATTTTTCTCATTGAATATTCATATGTTTCTATGCCATCATAACATAGTTGTTTCAATTCAATGATTAGTGGGTGAAGTTATACATCAATTCCATTTCTTGAAATTTTACTTCCAGATAAAATATTCAAAATAAAGAAATAACACTTATTTTTACACATTCATAGAGTGGTATTATAGTAGATCATTATAATTGGCCATATTTTCTAATTAGAACTTAAACTAAAACGGAATAAAACCATCTAAAAAAGATCCTAACTATATATTCCTAGAATCCAAGAAAATCTTGATATAATAAATCAACCATTTTCAATGATGTTTAATATTTTGAATGTCTCATTATTCCATCATTATTACTATCCAAAGAATTATGATTCATGCCATATGTAGTATTATATGATATGAATAATCTTTTCAAACGTGGTTTCATAGGAAAGTAACACAATTCTTTTATGGAGTTTTTCTCTTATGCTTTTTCTTGGTGTTTGAAAAATTATTACTATTATTGTTTCTCATTAAGTTCTATATAATTTTATAATATCGTATGCATTATTATTTATTGGTAACTAATCCACAACAAAGAGTTCAATCATTATAGAATGCAAGAATCTCTTAATAATCATGTAAAATTTTGATGATGATTATCTTCATCTCATGGAATGATATTGGGATTTTTCTTCTTTAAATACTTCAAAAATCAACCCTAAAATCATGGAAATTGTTTTTTTAGAAAATATATAGTAACACTTGATATTATATAACAAAATTAGAAAAAGAAAATTTTCATTCTTTTCGAACACTTCATACATTTATTGATTTTTATCTTCAACTGATTCATAAATCATAGTTTTCTTATCATTAAAATATTCATCAAGATTTACCAACTGAGTATCAAATTAAAGTTTTATTTATCTTTGAAAATATAGGACATTATGTTTTGAAAATAACAATACAATACTTATCATGTTCCAAACTGAATTATTATATGTTGTGTATCATTGTTTTTTAATATTATGATACTCATTTTTTGACCTTCCATATCATTCAATTGTTTAATATACATATTCGGCATCAAAAAATTTCTATATTTAGTGCACATATACGTTATTTTTATTCACTCATCGCGTGAATTTATAATATGGACGTAAAAAATATATTCTTTCATCCACTGATTTTTTAGAAATTACACAATACAATAATTCTTCTAAACCTATGGCATATAGTGGTGTTTTTTAGGTAAATTAATTAAAAAATTTGTTCATAATAACATAATTACAACTTATTTCCCTATAAATTCATTTATAAAGATATATCTATTTAGTGAAACATCTACATAAAATTTTTACCATCACCCAAATTCATCATTGACCTTAGTTGGATCTTGATTTGAAATAACAAAAATTCAACATGAAAAAAATATAATCCAACATGGAAACAAATGTTAAATAAATAAATAATTTCCATCAAAAAATCATTTGGATACTATGGAAGAATCTCACATAGGATAGGAGAGGGAAGTAGACCCCATTGAGGTAAAGGATATGATCTCAAAATTGTTGGACTCACACACAGATAAGAGTTTGGGAAATCAGGTCATAGAAAGGATGAAGATAGGGTCATAGGGAAGGGGTTAGGGATCTGGAACAATTGAGGGTGTTGGTTACTATGAAATGGGGAATATGGGTCATCACCAGAGGGGGATAGTTTTTTTGGGTGGGGGAGGAATCCTCATGATATGTATTCGGTGTCCATAGTGGGGGTTTGTGGGATGGGGGTCATCATGAATGTGGGGATTAATTAATTTTGTTTCATTAAAAATTATACATTGGTGATTTTAATGAAACCACTATAAAATATAAATGTATTACACTTATACTGTTTATTTTAAAAAAATTCACCAAATTATAAATAATGATGAATATATTTTAATTAAATGTGGATATAAGAACTACCATAGAAGACATTTTATGGATTAAATGATTAATATATAGATATATATCCAACTTGTATAGCCGACTCATACTATACATAGATATAATTATAAAAATCATGAAATAAAAAAATTATAACCTATATCAATATGATGAATTATCCTCCATTACTGTCTTAGATGATATACTACGGTCGCAATCATATACCATTTATAAGATTCATTCTCATAAATTTTTTAGAAGCCACTTCCATTATGAAGTCCACTGTTGTGAAGACATGTAATAAAAATCCATTGTGTTTCTCTGTCAAAAATATCATAACCAATATTAACATGTTCATAACTACATAATTCATCTTATTTCACTGATTTCAGTCTGTCATGTCCTAATATACTCATAAACAAACATCTTAATACCACCTCCACTAAGATAAAGGAATGTGACTAAAACTAAGGTATCCACCAAATTGTTTGAATAATTGCATCTAAAAAATCAATCACCTAGTATTATGAACTGAAATCCACCATTGTATTCTGGAAATATAAACTGAAAAATATAAAATATGATGTTACATAATAAAATATTTTGGATATAATAGGAAAAAATATAAATATAGTCACTATGAATAGCCATTGCAACAAAAATAGATTCCATCATAATTTTGATTAAATGAGGATGGATATCATTCATCCATCTTCGGTATCTATGATCATCATTCATACACATTTTCAAATAAACATGGATTCATGGTAATAAATGTGGAAGTTAATATACTGGGGTGTGTATAACAATACTCGGTATGCTTGTCTCAAGCAGTGAGATTACCATATTAACATATACTGTCTTCATGAACCAATAGTGTGTTTCGAGTAGACACATGAATTTGAATTGATTTCATAATGATACAAAACCATATCATTCTAAATCTATTAATAGAACACTTCTATATCGACCATTAAATAATAATCATTTCTCAAATAGATTATTTATTTAACAACATAATGGTTTAGAGATTTTCTATATAATTATTCTCTATAGATAAACTTATCATGAGATACTAAAAAATATATACATCTCCACATATTTTGAATGTACTAAAGGAATATTGATGCCTTTTTTTGCTATATTTTTTATAAATGTTCAGATGTAAGTGGAAATACAAATCTTGACAATTAATGATATATAATGATGAATTGGAGTAAATACACATATCCAAGTCTATATTTATTATTTTTTACCCAAATTGTTTAATATTTGGATGGGAGAAGAGATGGCAACCCTTGTATCACCTTCTATATAAATTCCATGGTTATATGATTGGGAGAGGATCACTAATCATGTGATCTATAAAAATTATAATTATCATCTAAAGGTTTTTAGATGAACTACTCAACTCCACCCATCTAATCTATCTTATTCCCATATCATGGAGTCAAGAGAAATTAACCATCTCCTTCTATGATGTATAGATAATGTTAGTGGAATTAAAATTCTCTAACTATATCTTAGAAATATATTTTTTTATATCATCCTAGAATAGTGGTTTGAGGTTAATATATATATAACAATTCATTGTCTGTCTCTATCTAGATTAATTGTTGAGATAGGTATGTCAATCGTCAAAAAAATATATCCTTCGTTAGAAGGTGAGTCTACGGGGATCCACTATGGTATCCCATCACCCTCAATATCAAACTAAAATAATCTATATCACATCTCATAGTATATAAACATAATCATTATTAAGGACTCAATGATTATACACACAAGACTCTTAATGTTGAAATCCTTATACCCCATCATCCTCAATGGATTCTAACATATTGAACTAATAGATTATGAATAATGATTCAATAATAGATTAATGATGTTATTTGAATATCCATATATCATTAAAATGATATAGAATATATTATATTACACACTTTAATACATGCTTGAGTTATCAAAACTGACTCATGGTACCTCCACTAGGTTCACCAGATAATGCAACGCTATTTGAATATTTATCATATATTTTTCACAAAATTATTCTTTAAATTCCATTTTTTCATTCCTCAGCATTTTCAAGTGAATACTGTATTTTATTGAGAATCGTATTAACTTTCATGATGGTGATTAATCATTTGGGATATAATTCATCAATAATGATATATCATTAATTTATAACACATTGAGATTTTTTACATATCCTATCATATGAAATAATTATTAGTCATCTCTTTTATATAAATATATTGTGTAGAGACCCCAAACCTATTTGTATAGAGCTATCTTCATCTCTACCACAATGGAATAAGATATTAGGAATGATGTAACATTGTACTGAATTGTTTTATAGTCTTAGAGAACAATATACATACCATATTCCCATATTACTTATGAATACAAAATTTACAACAGAAATTTTTTATTTTGATAATAAAATCATTTCCTCTATCATATCCTTTCAAAACTGTCTTAGAACGCTTCATGTACTCCTATGAAAGGGAAAAAAATAATGGTGTTCTTAAATTCTACCTAAGGATTTCATTACAATAGAATTTATCAAGAATTAATAGGGATAAATAATATAAAAAAGAAAAATAATTAAACACACATGTCATTTTCATAATTTAACTACCATGGTATGATAATACAAAATCAATATGAAAATATAAGTAACTAAATTCAAAATCCATTTAATAAATAATACGACCATCACAATAGGATATGGTAAAATCAATATGGGAAGGTAAATAACTATAAAACATTTAATTTAATTAAAAAATTGATAATTAAATTAAAAAAATTACGATTTTGAAAATATCACATATAAAAATAATTAAATTATTAAAGATGTAAATAGTTAATAAATCGACAACATGATCTGAGATATCACAGAAACCATGTATTGTCTATACATATCCTCAATAAAGTTTAGGAATGATGGGTAAAAACCCATTTAACTAAGGCTAGTCAACTATTGCATATCATGAGACAATTGACGCATCGATGAGATATCAATAACTAGGAACCAACATTATATATATTTGAAATGAATTTGTAATATAGATAATAATTTATTTCATTCATGAAAAACGTGTCTTATTAACTAATATATGTATTTAGTAAAGAAAACTGATTTATCAATATTTCACCAGATAAAAAAATTGATGTAGAATACCACATGTAGAAATGGTTTATTGTTTATGAAATAAACATATCCATCATAAATAATATGGTGATTTAATGTAAATTTAATATCCAACGATCACATAGAAGTTAATATTTCATGGTAAAGTTAATTACTAGAAAAATGAATCAGGAAAATGAGTGTTAACACCATACATGGTCAAAATGATTATTAAAAATCCATATAATTACTAAATATAAAATTAATCAAAACTATAACTATTTTAGTATGAATAATTGTTTTTTTTTTCATTTTTGAATTGAAATATGAAAAAATTACATTAAAAACATTCATGATGAAAATTTATTTTTCGACATTGAAAATATTTATAAAACTAAAAGATGAAAAATTTCAAAAAACCTATTTTAAAATAACCATTCAAAAATATAAAGGTTGTATTATAACACATGGTGTTCCATTCACATATTTTATAAAATAGAAATATGAATTATTTAAAAAATGAAATGAAATTTCCTTTATTTTTTTGAAAAAATAATATGGGGTAAATATTTAATTAATAAATAATTTGGAAAATTAAAAATACATTTTCAAAAACATTAAAATAAAACATTGGTTTTGAAGTAAATAGATTTCTAACTGATGATAGAAATGAATCCATGATTTCATTAAAGAAATTTCTCAAAAATTGAACTAGAAAATCATAATATTAGTTTAAAATTTCATACCAATATTATTATAATAAAATTAAATAGTTTTATTACACAATTACTGGATAATTTCATTCAATGTAAATTAAAGAATAAGCATTCTCAATTAGAGTGATATTGTGAAATAAACTCTTACAATGATCATAATGTTGACATAATAATTAATAAATGAATTAATTATGTGTATCAACAATAAGATAAAATTAAACAACTGTAAATATATAAATATATAATCAAAATACATTTCAAACAACATCTTAGAATGTTAAATATGTCAAATAATTCATATAACTCGATGGAAATAAATTGACTTAGGGAATTTGTTACCACTTAGTAAATCTTATGTCAAATCCCCTTTGATTAAATAGTGAAAAATAAAACATTAAATACAATGATATATAAATTAATAAATATATTATAAGTTAAATATGAATTATATACAACATAAAAAATAAATTTGGGTATAACATTACAATATTCTGTAGTGAATTGAAATTGAAACGAAGTCTCATGCCTCACACTTCCTTCTAGTTGAACATGCCTTTACCTCATGTATAGTGGTTTTTATCAAGATATTAACTTATAATAGAAACATATTAATAATTATAATATCATATATTGTTCTTTTATAATATATTATCAACTATTGGTTAACAATATTTCATTATTTTTATTGTTTCAGGTGTTATTTTCCTTATATTATCAATCGTTCTTTGTCTTGAATGTTAAAGATCAATTTATTTTATGTAATTTAACCATATATAGAATAATTATCATGACATAATTATCACATTTATACTTCAAAAATATTTTTAATACTAAAAATTAATAATGATTTTTATAAATTAAGTGTGTTATGATCCTAGGTATGGTATGACGTATATACAAATGAGTAACGTTTGAATTATTAAATGATAATTAAAGAAATAAAGTAAACAATATTTTACCCTTTAATAATTATAATAATTTAATTAATACCATATTATTTATTTAAATATTATTCTATATACCATTCTTGTGGTGTGGTGATGAAAATAGAGTCACATCTCTTCGTGAATGTGGTTCTCCCCACACACAGGAGTCATGTTATCATCATTATGTGAGTTTAAATGTAAGAAATAATATGATAAATTATATAAAAAATGATAAATATGTCATTAATATAATTATAATGTAATTTATGTCACATATATTCATTAAAATTATCTTTATTACATTCCATGTAATGTGTTAGTGAAAAATGAATCACATTTCTTCACGATGTGGTAGTCCTCCAAAAACATGTGTGATGTTATCATATTTCCAATAGAATGGAATGTAAAAAAGATATATATTATATAATTGTTATAGAGGTATACTTTTTTTATAAATATCATATATATACATTATCTTCATCATAATACCCAACCGTGAGAGTTGGATATAGAAAACTAAATGAAATCAGTTTATAGAGTTGTAGTCCATCATACACACAAAATATGATTTCTTAACACATTTAATTGAAGTGGGAATGATTGTAGGTAATAAAATTAACATAAAAATATAATTATATTGATGAAACTGAGTTTATTATATCCCTATGATTTAATAATAATTTAATGAGTTGGAGGAATAATTAAAATAAAAAACATACATTAAATAACGTTATCTGTTCTTCAGTTATTCTCCTTTGATTTGCACCAAAATCCATCATATGGTGGATTTAAGAAAAAATAGGGATTATAGGATGGGGTGATGGAATTTTGGAACTTATTTTGTTATTTATTGGCTGAAATAAAATGGTCTTATGTTTTAATAATAGAGGAAAGGGGGTGGCCATTTATATGTGAGGTGAGTGTCACATTTCTAGTGTTTCAAGAGAAAAATGTGTACCCATATTTTTCATTTTTAAAAATATTAACAAATGTATTTCTATAAACAATTAAACCTTATATGGTTTATATAATCACATAAAATATATTTTAGAATTTTGTTTGTATATTTTAACCATTATCATTTTAATATAACCCCTATAGTTCTATTTTTACCTTAAACACAGTTAATGATTTTTAATATTTTTCCTATTCATTTGGGTAAAATATTAATTCAAAATTATTAGATAATATAAATTAGGATTATTGAAAATACTAAATCAACTATTCAAAAATAAATTCATAGAAGTGGGAAAATAATTTTTAAAATAATCATGCAACAGTGATGAGAATGTATGATTTTACGAGAAAATGTTCAAATGTTTACAATATTTTTATATCAATAATCTTTATAAAAAAATTTCCAATGATGTAAATTGTATTAATTGATATATAATTTAAAACAATTATGTTCAAACTAATTTAAAATAAATATTAAATTTATAATTAATTTAAATTAAAAGAAATTTTTCTATTAAAATTGTAAAATTTCCCCTATTCATCAAAAAATGAAACATTTCAAAAAAATACCAAAAATTATTCATAAGATAATTTTTATATTCTTATTTCAAAAATGAAGATATTTAATCAGGTAAATTTTACATATTTGGTAAAAATTATGTTTATATTTTTTGTGTAAAACGTGACTATACCATCATCTAGAAAATATAGTATTTAGAAAACATTTCTTTTAATTTTTAATGATTATTATTTTATTTATAATGAATAGATAACAAAAAATTTCATAATTTAGTTCTTAAAATTCATAAAGACTGATTTAACTTCTATTTTATAATAATATAGTATATTATGTTTCTTTAAAAATTGAGGTTGGGTGTTACATAAACTATCAATGAAATTGAATTTATTTAAAAATCAATATAACATAAATTTTTTGTATGCTATATTTCTTTATATGCATCATGGTTTGTGTCAAGAAATCTGTCAAATTTTATTTTCCTATTTAAATATATCATGGTGTTACATTCCCCCCACCTTAAATTAATTGTGCCATCACGATTAAACATGATCTCGATAATCAGGGGTTTGTCATTTGAAAATAAAATTCGTGAAATTCAATATCATGAGAAGGGTGAATAAATTATCATATTCATAAGAGAGAAACATATGTGAATTTGTCATATAGAATATTATATAACATGGGTTTCTAAGTATGATATAATTGGTTGTATGTGAATATATAGACATGAAAGAAAAGCATAAAATATTTTAGAAATATTTTTAAAATATTTATTAAAAGAATGTGGGTGATCCAAACAAGTTTAAAGACCATAAAAACATAAATTAATAATGATTTAAAAGAGCAGTGTTGAATATAAATTAATTTATTTGGATAAAATATTTATTTGAATACCTTTTTTCCTATTTATTAGGAATTCCTTTATCATCAAGACATAGAATACATGATAATATTCTTACTTGATATATCTCAATTTCGTAGGAAAATTTTATTATTTGGGATGTGTCTTGATAATTTTCCACATCTTTTCTTATTATTAAAAATGAAACTCCAAGATGGATTTGTTATGCGTGAAGCAATACATTTCAATTTTAATAAATCTTAATACATATAATATAATGATAAGTCATTCCTTTGATCTGGAGTTATAATTATAAAAAATGTTTAGTACATGTTATCCAATATTAATAAAAATTCATATTGTTAAATAATACATTAATCATTGAGACCTCATCAAAATTTTAATATAACCCACTTCATAAATGGTTAGCCTTTTAAACATCCAAAACATTTAGATCTAAAACTTTATAATGAACGTAACTACATTTACAAAATAAAAATACCATTAATCCCATATACAATATGAAGTAGCTACTCATCATCAAATGCCTTCATTTTGAATTATATTGAAACATGGTAAAAACATGAACTATCATAAAAAATTGTTGAAAACATGCATACATAAATATTCCCCAAATAAAAATATATATTATTGGATATATTTCAAAAATCAAATCATATTGGTAACTTCGTTAATGATAGCATAATCTACTTTGTAAAAAATCATTAATATGTCACAAAGTAGTCAGTACTATATAATTTAAATTATTCATATCAATATCCTATTTATCATAACATCAATATATCAAAATCAAGAACATATTAAGGGGTTTATTTTCTTAAATTGTGTTTTTTTTTGAAGTTCAAATTTCAATTGAATCATTTTTATTGGCCATCGTTCTATTCATTTTATGGTTTCAAATACTTAATGAAATATTATTGTAGTACAATCCTTATGAATTTCATAATTATAAAAAAAGGATATCATAAATAAAATAATAAAATTATAAAATTATTTAATCAAAGAAAAATTGTATTAATTATTCCACATCATCTATTGTAAAATAACAAATTTAACAATGATCCATTATTTACTTTTGTTGTATATTTCACTAAAATTTTGGGAATTTATTTTTGTATTACCTGATATACATATAGTTGAATAATTGAACATTTTAAACCTTTTATTTTCTCATGAAATCACAATAATTTTCATATTCTTTCTATACATTAAGAATACTCATTTTTATTTTAATCATGTTCCATGGTGTCTCCTTCCAAAAGTAATATATGTTGGAAAATCCTGCTCTCCATTATTCCATTTATACATCTATTTCCCTATAATATTATTCTTCTCCTGTTTCAGTTAGATTCCTTAATACATATATAATTCCTCTTCTATCTTGTTATCACATGAAATTATGACCTCATATGATGAGAATGTTTTAGATATTGTTTCACTTAGTAATATTGTCTTACATAATTCAAAAAAATGATCATTATAACTCTTTAATTTACATGAATTAATTTGGTCCTCAATCCTACTTTTAAAATTCATTTAGAAATGATTTTATGCACAATATTATAGAATGTAATTTTGAAAACTAATGTATATACCCAAAAATAATAAAATACTTAACATTAATTGATAGATTAATGCATAAAAAATCTCATAATCATAAAAATGTTTTTTTGGGAAAATAATTATTTTTACACATATCAAATGGTTTGTAAAAAAAATAAGAATTATCATAAGAATATCCACCATTAATTTCAACTAGGTTCACAATTGGGACCATTATCATTAACTAGGTGATGATCGACTCAAGATTAATGCCCTTGTTTTATAGTTATTACCCATTTGTAGATCTATTTTAGAACCACATCCACATGTAGTATCCATACAACGTGATATTTTTAATGAAGAAACAAATTATATATTTCTTAAAAAAACATTATCAGTTTCTTCTATACTTATACTCAAATTTTATCATATTTTTATATTCCCTAGTATATATTTTCCTTGATCTAGTTCCCATGGTTTCTATTAAACTTCCTTTGATACTAATTGTAGTGGTCTCAATCCTAGTAGCATAGATTTAGTTCATACATTATTATATTGGTATAAGATAAAAGGAATCACATTACAATGTACCAAATAGTTTATTGTTATTGGTAAACTAGATACATATATGATACACATATTACATTTGAAAAAAAGTGCAACATAAATTATTTTTGAGAATGAAATTATTACCTATACAATACCCTTTTAAATCAATAATAATAATCTTCATGGATTAATAGGAATTTAAAAAAATATGTTTGGGCTAAAATACTTAATAATGGATAAGTAAATCGGATGATATCATAAATAAATAAGAAAAAACAGTATAGAAATGTAAATAAATGAATGCATACACACCAATAAAATATTTTCACTATAATTATTAGATAAAACCAAATTGATATGGTATGGTAAATAACATGGAAAATATAATATTTAATAAATAACTCAACTGTCATAATTAGATGAGATAATATGAATATAGTAAATTAAATAACTAAAAACACATTTCATTTAATCAATAAACTCAGAACAAAATGCACCCAGATATAATATCATTGATAAAATATCATTAATAAAAAAAAATTATTTATTATATAGATACATAATTATTGGATTTCATGATCTTCAGCATCATGAAAACCTCAAAAATTAAACATCTATTCTCAATATAGTATAAAACTAATGTGTAGAAACCTATTTAAATAAGTCTAGGAAACTAATTCATTTCATGATACTACCGTTGTATTGAGGGGCTATCTATAACTAGGTCCCACCTAGGTCTCTATGTCCAAAGAATTACCAATATAATGAATAATTGTTTTAATTCATGAATAATGTGTATTTTCAAAAATATAAGTATTGAGTAAAGAATAAATATTTTGCAATATTTCCCAAGATAAACAAACTGCATCCACTATAGACCACTATATGTTGAAATAGTATATGGTTAAATAAATATACTAATCCATGATAAATAATATGGATAGTTATGAGAAATTTAATGTCCAATGAACACCTAGAAGGCAATATTTCAATATAATGTTAATGAATATGAAAATTAATCAAGAAAGTGAGTGTCAACATATTCCTTACCATAGTGTTAATAACTCTTCCATAAAAAATATTAAATATATCATCAGACTAAAATATACCCATTAGATTAATAATATTTTTTTTCTCATTAATGAATATAAATAACAGAAAAATATCATTAAAAATATTACTGAGGAAAATAAAATTATTACACTGAAAATAATTTTAGAACTAAAAGTTCAAAAAGAATACAAATTAATCTGATAAAAAGAATTGAAACATATCAAGTATGTTTTAACTCATTATATTTCATGATTGAAGAAACATTATTATATTACAATTATATTAAAATAAATAATCCTTTCTCAATTTTTCAAATATCCAAATGAGGATAGTTTTGTAAAGGAAATAATGATTAATTTCATTTTGTTAAGAAGAAATAGATAAAAAATTATTTAACAATTAATTTTTCAATGGTCAAAAGATATTGAAACTATATTTATAAAAAAAAAATTATATAAATGGTTTCCTGGTCGATGAGATAAATAGAGATTTGTTTTCTAAAAAATAACTCTATTATTTTAAGAAGAAATGAGTGGAAAATTAGAATTATCACTTGAAAATATCATGAAAAACCATAAGATAAAAAGTAAAAACTTTTTTATTATAAAATGATAAAAAAAATTATTAATGTAATTTCAAGCATAAAAATCCCGATTAGAGTGAGATTGGGAAATTAACCATTTACAATGATCATCATATTGAATTGATAATTAATCAATGAATTAATTATGTCTATCAAAAATAAATCTATATAAAACAATTCGTAATAATACATAGTATAATAAAAACTCATTTCACACCTTATATTATCATTTCAAATATGAAAAAGAAGTAATATAACTCAATGAATAGAAATTGTGTTGTGAAATTCATTATCACTAGGTAACACTTATGTTAAATCCAAATGAATTAAATAATTCAAAAAAAATTAAAATACCATTAAATATTTAAGAATAATGATATTAGATTTCATAGGGTAGTATATACAACATATAAAATTATTTAGGTTTACAACACAACAATATGCCTCAATGAAGGGATATTGTGATGAAGTCCCTTTCTAAATGCTTGATTTTTGTTTAGAATGATTTAAATACTAGTGTGGGGGTTTTGAAATGTTTTTAACTTATAAAAAACCATATTAATATTTAAAATATCATATATGATCATTTTAAAATATATTTTCACCTTTTTGTTGATATTATTTAAATATTTTCATTGATTTGGGTGTTAATTGCCTCATTTCCTATTTCATTCTTTATCAGGAATGTTCTTGTTCTTGTGAATTATATATAATGTCAACATATTAAGAAAAAATATAAAGAAATAAATATAAAATTTATAAATCCATTGTTAATTCAATACCAATCATGAAATCTTATGTTTATAAAGAATGTGTGTTATAACCAAAGAGATGTTATGTTGTATGTACGCATGAGTAACATTTCCATTTTCAATGATCAATATAAAAAGGATGTATGTAAACTTTTATCATTCTATATTGAGAATAATTGAATTAATATAATATTATATCTTTAAATATACATATATATATATATATCATATATATGGTGTGGTGAGAAAATTGTGCCACATCACTTTCGGAAGGCTGATGTCCACACGTACACAAATGGTGCTCTCACCATTATGTGAGTGAAAAAGAAAGAAAGAAAATAATATTTTATATTTTAATAATATTAAATATTTCATTAATATAATAAGTTTTTCATTTATATCAAATATATTTAATAACTTTTTTCCTTGTTACTATCTATGTTAATCGATAGTGAAAAATAAATCACATCGCTTCACCATATAGTAATTTGTCGTACACTTGACCAATGTTATCGTATTCCATATGGAATAGAAAGTGAAAAATCTTTATATGTTATATAATGATTAAAGATGAGTTATTATGTTATAAATATCATATGGATACATTAGATCAGTCATCTTACTCAACTGTGAGAGGTGTTAATAGAAAAAAATGATATTGGCTCGCGATGTAGTTGTCGGTTGTACACACGAATGATGATTTCATAACCCATTTATAGAAAGTGGGTATTTTTTAGTTAACACCATTAAAATAAATAAATATCATTAAATTGAATATACTAATTTTACCGAACAATAATGGTTTAATAATAATTTAATTAGGATTAGGAATAAATAAAATAAATATGATCGTTAAAGAATGTTGCCTCTTCTTCGGCTACTATCTTTAGTTTTAAACCAAAAGTCATCCTAGTTTATAATAATAACAAAAAGGATTATAGTATTAAGGTTTGAAATTTGTGATGTTATTTTGTTTGGTATTGGCCGAAATAAAAATGTTTTTATGATGTGAAAAGAGAGGAGATGGGGTGACCTTTTATAAGTGAGGTGAATGAAAACATGATGTTTTTATAAAGAAAATGGTGGGCCAACATATTTCATTTGAAAAAATAATAATCAATGGATTATTTTTTACCCTTATAAATAATAATGTCTAAATATGTTTAGGAAAGATATTTTAGGAAAATATATAGGTCATTTTACCCATTGTCTTTTTCTTTTAACACTGATAAATCAATTTCATAGTCTAACCATAATAAATAATATCTTCAATTTTCACCAGTCATTTTTGTAAAAAAAATAAGTTGAAACATTTTGTTAACATAAATTATAATTATTCCAAATATTCTATCCAATTTCTGAATTTCCATCCTCATAAGTGGGAAATTTTAATATAAAACTAATCTCGTGGATGTGATGAGAAAATGGTTTTTTATAGAGAAAACGTTCAAAAGGTTAAAATGTTTATATATAAAAATTTAATATGATATTTTTTAAATTTACCAAAATTAGATAATTTTATATATAATTTTACTAATTTTAATTGACACCAAATTTAAAATATTGTTTAAATTTTAGAATAATTTAAATGAAAAGGCATTTATCAATTAAAACTCAGAAGTTTTCACTGTTTAAAAAAATGAAATATTTCAGAAAAATCAGTAAAATTACTCTTAATTTAATACATAGATGATTATTTAAAAAAATAATTTAATTTTATCAAATAAAATATCTATAGTTGGAAAAAATTACGTTGAAATTATGTGGTCAAAGATATACTATAATGTCTTCTAGAAAAATAATTTTTTTCACAAAACATTTATTTTTCTATTAAATTAATCTATTTTTATTTATATTAAAGAGATAAAAATAATTTAAAATATTTTTAGGAATGTTTATACTATATACATTAATCAATATCATTTAATGGTATTCTATAATATGGTTTAATTCGACCCAGGGTTTTGTATTCTACAATCTATCAAATATATGTAATTTATTTAAAAATAAATATATTGTAATGAATTTAAATTGTATGTTCCCTTTTATTCATGTTATATAATGTCTTACATTATATAAAATATTATATTCATATTTTAAAATATGAGGGTTTCACATATTGTTCATTATAAATTTCATACCTATATAAAAACATATAATCGTAGATAATTAAACAACTCTAAAGAGTTTTTTCTTGACAAAAACATCATGAAATATATAATTTATAAATTTATTATATTCTTACTTAAATATTTTATTTAATATTTTAAACTTGTTTATCTTTCTCATAACCCATTTAATTTCCATTAGTATATATTATTATTATTTTTACTTAGTTGATTTATTCCCATCCATTCTAATCACACATGATCATCCCCTAAAATTTATTATTTCATAAGGAATTAAAAAAACTATAAATGTCTTAAAAATATTTTTATGAAAGTAATTGTACAGTTAAATTATATTATTTCCACTCTCTTTATCCCTAATACAAACCAATTACATTGATTTTAACCATTCACAACAAAACCATTCCAATATAACTATTTTCTAAATTCAATATTTCATAGTGAACTCTTTTGAGTCTTAATAAGTGTTTCTATAACCTCATAATATATATAATGATAAGGTTATTGATTCTCTATCCCATTATATATTTCAGTTTTAGCGACTACTTTGTCATTTATATAGTCCAATCACCAATTATATTTGTTTTAAACTCCCTCATCTGATTAATCACAACTCCATGTATAATTCCATCACTATTTTAAAAAATATTTTATCATTATACAATTATAGTTTATTTTCCTTTTAATATAATAGATAATTTCGGTTATCACATTGGTTATTATCTTCTCTTCCATATCATTCCAATCCTTAACCCTTTTCTTCAGTGAACATTGAAAATTGTTCACCAAATCCCTGAGTTATCCAAAATCAAATTATTAATATTAAATAATAATAAATATCTTCAATTAATTATAGTTTATTAATATAATTATGTTATAAAATATATAAAAATGAACCAAACATGATTAGATCGGGTGTAGTATTCCACTCTATGTCCAAAAGAACATTAAAAATTCAGTTTTATTTTAATATTTAATTATAATTATGTCAATTACATACAAGATAAACATATATTCTATCCATTTAAATTCATTTAATGATTATAAAATTAAATTACAATCAATTATAAAATTATTAAACCCATAAAATGATATAATAGAAAATAAATAATTCACAAAACACATGAATTTATTCCATTAAATAAAAAAACATAATTTAAGAGGTCTCCTGCCTCCATCAAACTCAATGATTAATTCATAATAATATATATTAAATCCAAAAATTTATCTTGATCATTATAAATTCAAAAAACTAAAAGATAAGATATAATTTCAAATTAAATAGTAGGAAAACATAATCCATATTAAATGAATACATTGACCACATCTTTTACTTGAGGCCATAATTTTGTGATAGAGAATATCAATGAGGGGGAAGCGTGATCCTTGCATGAATCTTGTTTCCCCAAAAAAATAGATATTTCTTATTTGTTTTTCTAATAAATGCATTATTTTCTTCTTTAATTCCATGGTTCATTTACCATTTAATAATGGAAAAATAGTATTGTCATTTTACCCTAACTGAGTATCGAACCATCCCTATATTTCCTTATATTTTATTTTATTTTTTTAACTCGCACACAAATACACATGGCTCTTTCCATTACCCAATACACTCGCACACCATGACATTATACATAGTACACATGCACATTGTAAATAAAACAACGAGTAACAACATTTCACTTTACTACTAGATATAATTTTATCCACTTCTTATTGATATAGTGGGAATTATGGAAACCACCACATATTACATGTTTGGAAATCAATCGGTTGTGGTTTTACATTGTTTACTAGTGGGTTTTTCAGGTGTCACTTATTTGTATTTATCAAAAAATTATTATTAATTTGGTGGTGGTTTTTATTTTTTAAAAATAAATGTGTGGAAAGATAAATTACCACCACCTATTAATATAGAGGTGATTTTATTATTTATTTACTAAAAAATTGAAAAATGAACACAAAATATTTTTAATAGTAGTTCCATTTAGTAGAGATTATTAGAAACCACTTATATATATATATATAAAAGTAAAATGAACCAAATCATACAATAAAATAAACCATAAATATGAAATAAACATAGTCGCATACCACCATTCATATATACACAACTATTAGTCATATAAACACAACCATCATTCAACTATATGCTTGGTAATCATATACATATAGGATGTGTCCAACAACCACCATAAACCAATAACCATCAAAGCCATCTTACTATATCTACTGCATCCAACCATCCCTATTAGTTTATTTATCATATGAGAAACTGTCAAAATCATTTCATTAATTTGAAAAAAAAAGATAACAACAGGAATTGAACAAATAAAATAATAATTAAAATGATATCAATATTTATATTTAACCATACAACAAAAACTAAAAGCAATCATGGATTTCATATAACTTGAAATGTATATCATAATGTCCAACATCTTTGAAACTTATAATATATTTTACATATAATTCAAAATATAACATTAAAAAAAAGAATAAAAATGTATAGACATATAATATATTTATAATATTTCATAGAATTGTTTTTATAATTGTAATAAAAAAGATTAAATTTTAGTAGAAATAAATAATATATCATCCATTTAATGGTGAAAACCTAAAATTTTCAATTTATTTTATGATTCAAAACATGATACACAAAAAGGATATGTCTGTAACAATCTAATCAATTTTTAAATTTACATGTAGTGTGTTTGAAAATAAACAGTAATAATATTTTAAAGACAAAGATATACAATAAGTTCCAATATTTTAAAAATAAAATTACTATGAATTTATTAATATTTCACATCATTCAATGTCCTTTTCTTTGATTTTTACCATTAGACAAAAATTTTAGTCTTTAAAACCCCTATAAATGTATTTTCTATCATCCTAGTAAAACAACAATTCTATTTTGTGTGTCATCAATTCCTACATATCAATACTCAATTAATAGTCATTTTACTATCATTTCACTAATCATAAAGGATTATTTCTTGGACTTTAACCCATGATGAACATTTTTAAAGACATTTATATACTTTAAAACTACATATTAATTCATTCCATGAACACTACACATTAGAGTGATGCATCGTCTTCTCATATATGCAAAAAATAATGCAACAATATTATTCACCATATTTCACATCAATATAAGGACATTTTTAATGTTTTTAACTATTTTAAAAATGATTTATTATTTAATGAAACTATAAAGACATTTATTATCTTATCATCCAAACCAAAACTCATATTGATGTGTTTTGAATTTATATATTTAACATTTCAGTAAATTGTCATTGTTCTATGATTTCATGGAACTATGATATCATTTTTTTCTGTTTTGACACCACTCAATGCATTTTTTTAAAGACTATGATATCTTTTAAAACATCGTATTTAGTTGTTATGAGAGAAACACATGTTTGATGGACATGTAGTCTATTTGTACATATCAAAAATAATTTAACAAATGTTTTCAAAATGTTTTGTTCCAATCCGATGTCATATTATATGGTTTTGAACATTATACACATTTTTTAGTGTTTTATAACACTAAAAATGAATTTACATTCATATTGGGAAAAAAATTCAGATTGATGTGTCATCAGTTCATACATATCACACATTAATCTATGTCTATTTTCATCTGATTTCATAGAAAATTGAATTTATTTTATAGGTTTCAACCCCAAAATTCATGTTTTTAAGACATTTATATCTATTAAAACTACTTAACGAGTCACTCAATGATGAAACAAATCATATGGATGTGTAGTATAATCATCGATTTAAAATATACCTCAATGATAATTATCCATTTATTTCACTCCATTATAATTTCTTTTTTTATATATTCTACCAATACATATATTTTTTATAAATTTTGAACAATAAAAATTCCTTTATTATCATCCTAGGAAAAACATAACTCAGATTATTGTGTCTCTAGTTCCCATATTTCTCAATATAATCAATGTCTATTTTTTTATTATTTATTTTCACAACAAGTTACTTTTCATGGGGTTCACCCACTATAGAATATTTAAAAATACTTCGATATCATTTAAAACAGCTTATTGATTCTATTCATGTATAAATAATGATAGAAGAATGTGATTTATATTCATAGTCATCAGAAATAATTTAATAATAGTTGCACCAAAATTTCATTTCAATCCAAGAAAATTTTTATGGGTTTCACTATAAAATGAACATTTTAATGTATTAATATAGTAAAAAAAAATTAGCAACATCTTGGGAAAACTGGAAATCAGATTAACATTGAATCAGTTCATAGATTTTATAAATAAATCTAAGGTCATTTTCCTAAAATTTCATGGAACTCTAGTGACGTTTTCATTATTTTTACCCCCTAAATTCATGTTTTTGACGACCATCATATCTTTTAAATTTTCAAATTGATTAATTTCAAGATTCAATGCATTTTATAGACATGTCTTATACTCATACAAATATGTAATTAAAGATAGTAATCCCATGATTTTAAGAAAATTAATACCCTTTTTATTGAAATGGAACACTCATCTCACGTTACCCAACTCCACATCCTACAAGAAACCCCAAAATGACATTACAAAATCATAAAAATAAATAAAATAGTCATTTGGTCTTTTTAGGTATTGAATTCAGAATTTAACATTTTAGGATTAGCTATATAAAGGGAAATTCCTACAGGTATTGTTAATGTAACCCATTAAAATACATAAACTCATCCATTTTCCACTTTTGACCACCATTGATCATTTGTTTTCTTATAATAATAATGTTCTTTCACAAATTGTGTTTGCCTCTCAATTTGTTTTTCTTCCCAATAAATGGAACTAATAAAACCCGTAATAAAAGTTGTGGTAGTAAATAATTATTGATGCATATCAATTATAGTTCATAGAGTAGGCCCAAAACCCATCCCATTTACATGTATGGGATCCATATTCCTCAATATGGTTCGAGCATTATCATTATGGGAAATAAATGACTATTGTGAATAGTCTGCATCCAATACCTCTTGAATTTTAAACTATTAGTATAAAAATATTATAATTCCAATTTTAAATTAATTCAACTTTATAATATTATCTAATTAAATTATTTTTCATTTCCATTTGACGTTATTTTATTAACATTAAAACATAATTTAAAAAAATTAAATTATAAAAACAAACAAGGATTAAAACCCATTAATGGGGGTTGGTGACATAGATCAAATGTCTTCAATTATCACTATATAAGAATATAATTTCATTTATTTTAAAAATGATATGGTATACTATAGATATATTTGGAGACGCAAGATCAACATAATTGTGTTTAAGGCTAATTTTCTGTTTGAATTTATTTTTAATTACTCTATTTTTATAGTAATAAAATAGCATTATATAATAATGAAAATCACTTACTCTAATATATATGGTAGGTTTATTCACAAAACATTCATTACATTCCCAATAAAAATTATAACACATATTTGTCTCAACAATAAGGGGACCTAATTATAGTTTCTTTATAAAAAAATATATATAAATTTAGAAAAAGAACGATATGAATAAATAATTTCTATAAATAATAATTTATAAAATATAACCATGTTTTTTATTTTTTTAGATAAACCATGTGACCCATCAATATGAGGAATGACTTGTTTTTCTTAATTCATTGTATTTATATAATAATTCGTAAAAATTATATTCATTAAAAAAATTATTATTTTCTTGTGTTTATATTATTTACATTATGTAAAATATACCATTACCTAATGAGATTTATACCTAAATATATTGAAAAACATCTTTAACATCTCACAAGATACACATTCAGGCACATTTTCAAACATTTGTCATGTTTATAGAATTGTGTCATTAGACTAGTTCCATAATATCTATTTAATTTATCCCTACTTATTTCTATTATTAATAATTGTTCTTCGGCGCAGAATAGATTTAAGGATACCAAAATGAAAAATCAACCAGAATTAAAAAATATTACACCTTATAAGAGTATATAAAATATCATTCATTTTTTTAAATTACATATGAATTAATGTTAAATTAATGTCACCATTAATTTTTTTTCAAATCCATACTTTCATGTGATGATTATATTCCTCCAAAATTTAAAATTAATCAGAAGGCTCACCATCTCTCCAAAAAGATACCGTATAATTTGTCTATAAATTCTAACAACATCACTGTTACCCCCCCTCAAACTCGTCAAATGGACTAATAATTTTATTTCTTTTTGATTAAATAGATCTATTATTTTAATATTTTTGTCACTTATATTATTATATTTACCTATTTTTAAAATTCATTAAAAATAAAATAAAAATACAAATTTTTTTATATAATGTCATACATACTAGTAATGGTCACTGACCAATATCCCTTACTTATAGGAGTTGTCAACTACTCCATCACCACAAGAGTATTAGATAGTGAGCTAAAAAAACATGATGGGAATCTATTATCATGATAGAAGACTCTTGTATAGAAAAATCACTTAGATCAACTGATTCTTGTGGTAGAGGTGGTGTGCCCAAGATAATGATCATATGGGATATTAATTATTTTTAATGTCACCATTCTTCACATTTAAATGTTTTTGAATAAATTTAATTAATAAAAAAATAATATGTAAAATATTTTAACAAAAAAGAAAAAATAGAACAATGTATATCTATATGAAACACTTTAAAATGATAAATTGTAATATATTTTCATTAACATTCTATAAATTCAATTATCTCTATATTAATTTCCTTCAATTTTTACGAGATTCCTTTCAAATTATAATTCAATTTCTCACAATCTTGAAAGTTTTATTATGTAAATATATTTAGGAACAAACTTATGAATTTTTTGTGGTTGATTAGGTCACTATCACAATGTACCTATCGACATTCATCAATCATGTCATAGAAGTATATCTTTTTTAAGTGAATTAAAACACTCTACCCATTATTTAATACATTATGCACATAATAAAAAATATTTGGTTATGAACCCATGATAAATTGAACAATTTATTCATACTCAATGGTATCAACTATGAAATAGAATTTGAAAGAGGTAATAATTAATGATTTTTCAATTATACCCCTATCAATATAAACCCACATTAATTTGAAAAAGGTATTATAAAATTGACATTTAAAGTTAAATTCAATTATATCAATTACCTTTCCATAGTATCTCGCCTTTTAAAGGGTAAATAAACCACTATTTTGAGTTTTCAATCCTTCATCATGATTAATTTGATGAAACATATAGCCATGAATATTATAGTTATCCAATATCTTATCCTTCCATTGAGGAACTTAGTCCACGAAAATGAAATAATTTTATATTTCATATAGATTTTTAGAATTTATTATCAAGAAAAGTAGATATAACGTATTACATTTAACATAGACTAAATAACTACATGTTAATAATTTTAATATGATTGTATACATGAAATATGGGTAGAATAATTGATAATCTCTTTATTTACAATTATATAAAATTTGGATCATTTTAATATAATACCCCTTTGTTGAATCATTTTTTACAATATATATCCTTAAAATAAAGTGATCTAAAATAAGACAACTGAGTAGAACAAATCTATATGCTTATAGTAACTCTAATTAATTTTTTTATAATTTGACACTTTACAACAGAGTATATAATTTTTGGAAAAATGATAATTTATTTTCAAAATTAGAATCATTGTAGAAATCTTAAACACATATAAACTGATGTAATCTACTCTCAATCCCTTCGAAATACCTATATCAAAGGTAATATACTCTTGAGAAATTTTACTTTCAGGAATAGATCCTTTGGTTGAGATTAATTAGTTTTATATTATTTCAAAAAACCTAAGTATATGATTAAAAAAATATAGGAAACAATTTTAAAAAATTTACCAATTAGTTGATAAAGTTGATTTAATCAATTAAAATTAATATAATATTTATGTACTTATAAATTTGATTCATCCATCAATAGTGTATCTGTCCATAAAGATAAATTCTTTAACCAAATTAATAGTCAAATTAATCATGGTAATGAAAAGTTAATGGGGATATTAAAACTCTAAATAAAAAGGTAAAAACACAATTTTTCCTAAAATTTTTAAATCTTAGTTTGATTTAATTAATAATATCCTAGTACCTGCACCCCCAGATCCTATGATGAAATCATGAACATTACATTTCTATCGTTGTTACAAATAATTTTTACCCTATTTATCCCATCCAAAAAATAAAATTTCAAAAGGAAAAATAGGATCACATAAATTATCATGGACATTTTATAGTTACATTTTTTTAGAGTTTAGAAAAACTCATATATAAATAATACCCAGATCAATAAATTTATTATTTCTCATATATAACCCATTTTTCCAAATTTTACATTATGTCATCATCATCGCCCATACAAAATCCATACTTTGTATATTTTGTTCAAACTCAATATTTATGACATGAAATAAATGTAAATATACTAATGATGATCTCAAATGATTAGTAATAGTAAATAATAACATTAATAATTGAATTTCTTCATTGAGTAAATGTAGTGCATAAGGGTATGAGAAAATAATAAGATTTCTATGGTGATCATAAATGAAATCATACCCATCAATACATGGATCAAAAAATATGAAAACATGGAAATGGAAAAAATAATTATAATAAATAATAATTAGGCATGTGATATTAATATTGATCTCAATATGAATTTTAAACAGATAAAAATAATATAAAAACATTTTTAGTAACTAGGATCATCATAGTCATAATACAAATTCAATACCCTTTTAATTGGAATAACTATATGAGTAACTTCAAATATAAAAATTACTCAATGAATTGGAGAGAAATAATAAGTGCACCCAGATATATCCGGTCCTCCCCATCATATAGGTTGTAACATTTTTACCCAATTCAATATGGGTTTCCCCAACATATAAGCTGTAACTATTTCACCTAATGCAATTTGGATCGGCCCATCATATAAACAATAATTAGCTCATCTAGAACTATCTGGGTCGCCCTATCATATATGATATAATGGTCTCACCTAGGTATATCTTGGATACCCAATAACATAATTTCTACGAACCATGACATAAATAAATTACATTGATATTTTAAATTATGATAAAACTAATATAAAAAATCATTATTTTATCTTAACCTTGTTATCCCATAGAAATGAAATGGGATCAATATCAATAAATTTGAAACATGATTAACGAATGGAAATTAATTGGGTTATATAAAAACTTCTTTGAAACAAGATTAACTCATAGAAAGGAAATGGGTTTCATAAAAACTCTTTGAAAGATTATTAACTCATGGATATGTAATGGGTTCTATAAAAATCAGGCAATGAAATCGTAATCCATTCACACAAAGAATATGAATGGATAACATGGATCATATTCCAATTAAATCATAGGTAACACTAATGAATGTTATATTAGATATAAAATATTATTGACTAATCATTTAAAAAAATTTATTGAGGATAATATCCTTCCATATTTTGAAAACAATTTTTAAAACCTAAATCATTTTGAAAACATTTTTCCTTGACAAAATATATGAAAAAGTAAAAAGGAATACATGAAAATAAATTAAAATAATTTTTAAAACATAAAAAATATTCAAAATTCTTTTTATTCAAAATATATTAAAGGATTTTCTAAAAAAAATTGAAAACGTTTTTAGGAAATATGCGTTAAGAAGAAAACATATTTCCGAATTAAGAGAGAAGGGAAGTTATATTTTTATTGAATTATTTTCTCAACTATTATAAGTACCAAATAGAGAGAAAATTGTAATATAACTTCTAAATATAATTAATAATAATAAGATAACAAACTTCTTGTGAATTCATGGAATTTGTATCATAATATTTCATCATTGGGGAATTAATCATAAATAATCTTGATAAACGATGAGATTGTAACCTAAAGCTCTTACCAGTTGATGAATTGGATAATAATCCCCATGAAAAAATATCATTAAAATAAATTTATAATATCAGGATATAATTATATTAAACATATAACTTTTCAAAGTGGTATGATATACACATCATAAAAGAAGATAGCATTATAACATAACATATATCAAAATGATAGAAAATTGAGCTAAAAATCCCTCAATGATTTGGAAAATTTTAAAAAATAAACCCCACGAAATGAGATAATAAAATATATATTAATATCCCCATAAATATTTGGATAATAATTTTAAAATAAAATTTTCAGTAGTATATACACCATAGAACTAAAATTGTTATTAATATGGAATCTGTCTAATATAAATAAAAGTGAGATGAGAAAACCCATTACCTTAAGTATAGAATTATAAAATAATCATTAAATCCTGCTATTTAATCAGTATAATATTATTATTCAATTATTAAATAACATTATATACATCTATAAAACTATATATTATTTTCTTAACACTTTTTATTACATATTTATTATCAATTCCATGTTAAAGCGGTGTTTCAGGTAAAAACCGCTTTGATTTTCATATATGTTTGGAAATGGTATTTTTAGCCATCATAGGTAAATAATGGTCTCATAATATCAAGAATATAAACCATGATATAAGTATAATATATACTCAGTAAATATATTTAACTAATCTAATTCATAAAACACAGTTATCAAAAAAGAAATACGATGTTGATGGAGAATTTAGGTCATACGTATGTATGAATGCATTTTCCATTTTAAAGTCATATTAAAAGTACTAAAAGTAAATTATATATATATATATATAATCATTTCAGTAGATATATTATTTTAACAATATCACATATTTGTATAAAACCCATCCTTAGTGCATTCCATGTGAAACATGAACGAATTACAATACTTCATGAGGCAGTAGTCCACCATATAGATGAACAACGTTATAATATTCCCAAAAATTTAAATAATGATGTTATGTGTAATATAATTATTCCATAATCATATAAACAAAATACATTTCATATATATCATATATATAAATGTTATGTGCATCATTTTTCCCATGCATGAAAGGTGGTAATGGAAAAAACGAATGACATCGGTTCGTGAGGTGGTAGTGTGTCATATGCATGAATGATGATATTATAACCCATTTTATGGAAGTGTATGTGGTTGTAAGTCATAACATTAACATAAAAAATATATTAAGTAAATAAATTATGCTTAATTTATGATATAATAAGGATGATAATATATTTTAAAGATATAGGGAATGAAATAAAAACACTTTTAGATGAACACAACCTCTTCTTTTAGATTCATAATTAGGTTTTCTATAACACATTAAAAATATTTATTTATCCCAAAAAATATGTCTTCTATGATAAAGGTAGTGTATTTTTTAGTTTATTAGGATAGTTTTGGTACTATCCAAAATGGTTTATAGGTGTGAAGATGAGGGGATAGTGAGTGCATTTTTATAGTTGAGGAGGAGTTCCATTCTTATAAATACTGAAAGGTAATCACAATTGGGAGGTAAATTTTATATATAGTGGATCTAATATTGATAATATATGGGTTTTATGGATTATTAGGTCGATGAAAACCTTTATAACAAATTACAACACATTTTTCATCACTGTTATCCTTAACGTTTATGTTTCTCAATTTTTATTATTTTGGATTTTCATTGTCATAACAAGTTTCCTAACCAATGTATTTTATCCAATATGACTGAAATAAAGATTTAATTACTTTTTATGTTATATAAAATTAGTCTAAAAATTATATCAAAATTTTAAATATAAAAAACCATTTTGTGTTGAAATTTAATTTAGATGCATGCGCATGTAACACGCAAAAAAGCGCATGAAGCGTAACTACCCCTGACAATGTTTATATTATTTAGGGGTAAATATATTTATTATAAAAAGAAATTTTTGTCTAGGAATTGAGAATAATTATTAATTTTTTAATATTTTAAAATCACATTATAATTAAGGATATTGTGAAATTTTAAATATATAAATTAACTATAATTTATTATAAATTTGAATTAATGTTAGTTCAGAAATTATATATTTCATTTGAAATTAAAATAATGAATTTAATATTTAAAATCGAATATATTATGCTTAAAAAATGTATCATGTTATAATCATCAAAAAAATAATTGAACACAATAGTTAATTCTATTTTCTTGACTTTTTAATATTTTAGTATCATTTATTTTATTTTATTATTTCCTAAACAATAATGTTTTTTCCTTTCTTAACAATTTAATTTAATTATATCATCGATAAAAAATAAAGACAAATTATTATGATAAAAAAAATTATTTTTGTTTCAAAATATTTTTTATATTCTAAACAATGTTGTTTTCCCATATCCCAAATGATTTATAGAAATAAAAATGAATAAAGCTACATTAGTTTAATTTTCTGTTACTCGACTAATTATGTGGGTCACTTTCATTGAAATGTATCAGAAAAACTAAAAAATTATGAAATAATGTCATAAATTTCAAAATATTTTAATCTAAAGGGGGTTGAATTTTTTTTGGGTGATTATTACTACTATAATCTATGTTTTACCACTAAGTAATCTTGTTTAACCCCAATTGCAGTAATTAATTTCAATTATATTCACTAATCAATTTGGAAAAATGCTTAAAAGTTTACTATGATTTTATATCTAAATTTAATATAAAAAAGGTTCCAATAACCAAAATTTAAATAATTTAAAAAATAACATATGATTATTCAAAATAATTTAATATATATATAATTATAAATAAATAATTCTAAAATGAACTTTTTAATTAATATTGATTATTTTCACTATTCATCAAAATATTAAACTTTTCAGAAAGTTTCCAATAATCAAACTATGCTAATTTTTATATTATATCATCAAAAATAAATTTTAATTTTTTTAAATAATATGACTAAAAGTGTTAAAATTTAAATTTATATGTTGTGTTCTAATCACTACCAATAATCTTTTTAGAATTAGTTATTTAGAACACATTTAATTTTCTAATAAATGATTCCAATTTTTTTAAAATTTAATATAAAAGTGATAAAATTATTTCAAAATTATATTTCCATAATTTATCAAATTATATTCACACATGCCATAAAATTCCAATGACTAGGTATAAAATATTATATTAAATCATTATAATTATGTAATATATCATATTTTTTAAAAATCAGTTGGTAATAGAAGATAAAATATTCTATGCCTGTAAAGAAAGATATTGAATTAATTTAATTTATCTACAAATAAATATTTTATAATGTTTTGGGATTTTATATTAAATTCCACACATGTTATTTTCATATCAAAAAAACTATCAAACACAATTTAATTCTAAAATCTCAGGGTGTTACATCCTCCCTCCTTTAATAAAGTGTGTTCTCACAAATTGACCATGATCTCGATAATCAATGTATAGAAATTTGAAAATATTTTTTTTGTAAACCCACATTGTAAAATGGGTTAATAAAATATCATCTTGATAAAATTAAAAGGTATATAAGAGGTTCTTATGGAATAACACGAAACTAGATTTATATGTCAGAGAGCATTGGTGGTAAAAGAATTTATGGGAATGGAAGAAAAATGTATGGCCCAAATAAGAATTTAGAGTGACTAAGATCATCAATAACTATAAATTGAATGATCAGGATAAAGATAAAAATAAAAAAACCATAAAATAATTTATTCATAAAAGTACATTGATATCATAGGATATGATGGTAATAGTATAATAATTAGTTGAATATAATTTTCCAAGAGTTGAGGAATTACATTACCATCTAGATTAAGATAATATGGAAATATAATTACTTTGTTATTATATTATCATCCTTTAATCAATTTCCACCACAATATCAGCTTTCATGTAATATGATTTGTATTTAGGATGAATTTATCATTCTTGAAGCTATAAAATAAAATTTCAAAGGACCACATAAAATTATTGACAAATATTCCTCATTTATTTAGAAATTAACCAACGAAAATGCTTGTTAAATAAAAATATAATTCCAACAGTGGATAAACCATTATATAGTATGTTTATCTCAAAAATTAAATGGTAAAACCATATTATAAATTAAATCATTCCATGAAAAAATAACCATATATCCCAAATAACTAGAATAACATAAATATTTAATATTTTTTAACCTCAATATATACCTCATACCTTTCAGATTTATTGAAAAATGATATGCTGATCTCCTGTTGTAATAAAATTAATTAATTACTCACTAAATAAACATTCAATCTTGTGGTTATATATATGATAAAACTTGTGCTCTCAATATGTAAGATCTTATAACCCCTAAAGGTTACAAAAAACTTAAATAACATTTGAAAACAATTTAAATTCATACATAATATTAAACCATAACATTAAAAATACTTAAAACCTCTAAAATGGCTCCAAAAATGTCATTAATCACTTCAATATATCGTCATATAATACTTTCTTGGGTGCCTAATAATTTGAACATATAATAATTTTTATGTATATAATCCTAAAATGGTATCCATAACTCTTAATAAATCCTTACATGAAAAAATAAGGATCTCCAAAGTTACATAAATCGGTCTTTAATATAAACTACAATAGCTAAAGACCAATAATCACATATCTGATGACGTAATCTTAAACATTACTTTTTTTCATTTGATACATATAATTATGAACCAATTATTCTTCCATCCAAATTGGAAAATGTAAAAATGGAAAATAATATCACTTACATTTTCATGAAACTTTTAGGTTTAAAGATTTAGAGAAATAAGTCAATTTATTATATAAACAAAACGAATACAGTTAAATTGTTCATTTCTCCCACTTCAACAAGATTTTATTATTTCAAATTAAGTCATCTTCATCACAAATATAAAATCCCTTGAAGACATATTTTGTTCAACCAAAATATTTACAAACTATGGGAAATGAAAACATAATATATTTGAGATCAAATGATTACTAAGTGTAAACATTAGAATTAATAATTTAATTTCTTCAATTAGTATAAGAAGTGCATAAGAGTATAACAACATAATCATAGTGAAATTGTAAATCACAAAATAACTCATAACCATAAATACATGGATCATCACATATGATAACATAGAAAATGAAAGAGACATCAGAATAAAAAATCATGAGTTGTGTGATATCAATCATGCTCATAATAAATGTTATTAACAAAAAACATGAAATTAAAACCCTTTTAGGTAACTTGGAGCATCATATTCATAAAACAATTTTAAAACCCTTCTATTAGAAAAAATCAATTGGATGAATTCCAATATAATAAATTCCCAATGTATTAGAGATATTGAAAGGACTCACATGATGGTATATGTTCTATAACATTGTATAGTCTTTAGTGGGCTCACCAGGTGCTATCTGGACTGCCCCATCATAAAATTTTTAATGGGATCACCTAGTGTTATCTAGTCCACCCCATCGTACAAGATATAATGTAAACAACCGATGTTATCTGCCCCTCCCCACTATCATAAATTTTCCAAGAATCATAACATGAAAAATGTATATATATATATAATTTAATTCATCATACAAATCAGATAAACAAACCTTATTCTTTTATAACCTAATTAAACCATTGACAAAAACCGTTTTAATATCAACCAATTTAAAACTTTATTAACCCATAAAAATAAAATAGGATCCATAAAAATATATTTTAAAAATTATTAATCCTTATAAAAGAAAGGGTTTATAAAAAAATAACTTTGATACATGATAAAACCTTATAAAAGAAATGGGTTAAACAAACATCATTCCATAAAATCATAAACCATTCATAAAAAGAATAGTATTGGTTTCGTTGAATCAAATATATAGTATATAATAGGTAACACTAATGGATTTTATTTCTTTGGAAAGTAATTTTGAATGATCATTTAAAACAATTCTTGTTGAAAATATCTCTTCCCCTTAGGAAAATTATTTTTAAAATACAAAATGTTTTGAAAACCATTTACTTTGAAATTAGAATAGAAAAATTATAATGGAATCTTTGAAAATTATATTAAAATATATGAAACCAATTGTTTCAAAATAATATTCTTCTAAATGATCATAAAATATCATTTTAAAAAATTGGTAAAATTTTATCAAAACATTATATTTAAAGAAAATATATTTTGACCGAAGAAGGAAATGAAGTCTGATTTTCCAAAAAAATATTATTATAAACACAAAGTTTTGTAAAAATTGTACTATTATTTTTAAATATCATGAATAAACATAGGATAAAAAAATTTATGATAATTATTGGGAGGATGATCATAATAATTCAACATTATATAATTAGTCGTAAACATATTTTATAAACGATGAGATTGTAAAATAAAAAGCTTACCACATGGTGACTTGAATCGTAAACCCCATGAAATAATATATTTTAAAAAAATATATAAAATCTTGAGAATAAAAAGTTTCATGATAAAAAAATTAAACGTTCAAAATATACAACTCATAAAATAAGATAGGTATATAACATAACTTGTGTCTCAAAGAAGGTAAATTAAAAATAAAATCCAGTAATGCTTTGGTAACATTAAAACCATAAATCCTATAAAGAAATAACAAAAAACATATAATTATGTAATAAAAATTATGTTGAAAATAATTATATAATACAATAGTGGGATGTATATACACCAAATAATAAAAATTTTGGTAAATATAGATAACATCTTAGGGAAAAAATAGTAGGAGAAGAAATCCCTTACCATAATTCTTGACTTTTGTCAAACTCATTGAAACCACATATATAATAGAAATAATTTTATTATAAACATATTATAAAAATATAATTACGTATACATAAACAAAAATTCTTTTCTTATGACCCTTAACTAATTTTTTATTAATAATTCCATGTTAATGTATCATTTCATGTAATAACCGCTTTTTTTCATAGATGTTTTAATTTTATATTTTTGGTTCTATTATGTATATCATAGTTTCATAATATTATAAATGTAAAACATGATATAAATATCTTATATATTCAGTATATATATATATATTTATAATAATCCATACAATTTAGTGATAGGAAAATAAATACACCACTCTTGGAGATGGTAGACTATATATATGCTTGAATGATGTATCCATTTTCATTTAATATTGATGGAATTAAAATTAATATATATATATATATATATATATATATATATTCATTCATGAATATTTTTTTTCATATATATCACACATGTTTATTAAACTCATTTTTAAAACATTCCATGAATAACATGAATGAATCACATTATTTCATGATGCAGTAGTCTGCAACAAACACGAACGATATTATCATATTCCAAAAAAATTGAATAAATTATGGTAAATATTATATAATATTTATTTAATAATTAAAAAATAAAAAATATCATATATATCAAATATAAATTATATTTACATTAGTATGTCAAACATTGAAAGGTGTTAATGGAAAAATGAATAACATCAGTTCATGAGGTTTTAGTCCACCGTATGCACAAACGATGACTTTGTAATCCATTTAATGAAAGTGTGTGTGGTTTTAGGTCATACCATTAACATTAAAACATCTTCATATATGAATTATTCTGAGGTTATTACATAATCATGATATAAAAAATAATTGATTTAGGTGGAGAATGAAAAAAAACTTTTTGAAGAACATCACCTCGTCATTTTGTATATTCCTAATGTTTTCACTAAATCATTTAAAGGTTTTATTTATATCCAAAAAATCTTATAGTATGTGGATATAGAGTTTGGGAAGGTTTTTTATGATAAAAAAGGCTATATAGATGTGAATAACTGTGGAGAGTAAATATCCATCAATAGTTAAGGAGGAGTGTCGTTCTTTTAAATAGACAAAAGTATTCACTATTTGGAGATCAATATTACATCAAGTCTCTCCATGATTTCTAATTATGGGTTTTAAATATTATTTGAACTATCCAAACCAAAAATATAAATTATAACACATATTGTGATCATTTCCTTGCATAACCTATAGGTATCCCAATTATTAATATTATTTATTTTCATTATGGTAACTTGTTTTCTATCAAAATTATTTTATCTATTCGTAATAATGTAAAATGATACTAAAATAATAATTTGGAATGAATGATTATGAAAACAATATTTAATTTATAAAAAATACTATGTGTGTTGAAAATTAATTTTGACACAAGTGCATGTAACGTGGAAAAACAACACCTTAACATTAACTCTACTAACAATGTTTTTACTATTTAGGGTAAAATATATTCCTTAAAAAATGTTACATGAAAAGATCATATTATTTATTTATAAATATATAAAAATAACAATAAATAAGGTGTGTTTTTTTGTAATTATAAATCTCTAAAAATATCAGTTTTTATAAAATATTATTAATGTTGGTTTTGACATTATTTATTAAATTTGGATATAAAAAATCAATATAATATTGGATTTTAAATATATTTAGTTTATATATATTTTTCATGATATATTCATCTTAAAAAATAATGAAACATAATATTTCACTCAATTTACTTCACTTTTAGTGTTTTTAGTATCATTTATTTTATTTTATTATTATTTAAATAACTCATTTGGTGGAATTTCATAAGAATGTAATACAACTACATAATATATATATTAATAAAATATAATTTATTATTATTAAAATTTATTTATATTTACATATGATATTTATATGTGATAATATGTAGTTTTTCCCTATACTCATAGCTTTATTGAAATTTAAAGAAAGAAAGTTACATATTTTATCATTTTCATTTCATAACTTATTATATGGATGAAATTCATGGAAAAATATCCAAAAACTCTTATATTTCTATAAAATGGTCATAGGTTTTGAAATATTTCTATTCTATGCATTTTATAAATATTTTGGGGCATTTTTACATCTTATATTCTACGTTTTACCACTGAGTAAGCTCATTTTTACCATAATCGATAAACTTATTTTTATTTGTTTTAAATAATAATTTTTATAAAAAAATATTTTTACATTATTGTAAAATTTAAATTATTATTATTAAAAATATTTAATCTATATTTTCTAAATTAATTTCACAAAATTGGCATATTTTAAATTAATATTAATCCCACATATGTGATGAGAAAAAATGATTCTATAGTGAAAATACGCAAAAGATTACTAAGGGTTTATATCTAAATTTTATATGAAAAAGGTTCCAATAAACTACATTTTATTAGATAATATAAAATTGAAGTAATTTTATATAATAAAAATTAAAAATATAATTTTATATTATAAAAATTTAAAATCTAAGTTTATATTAAAATTATTTTAAAAAAAGAATTTTTCATAAAAATGTAGTGTTTTCGTTATTTATCAAAAAAATATAACATTTTCAAAAGCCCATGAAAATTCACAAAAAGTTAATTTTTTTATTATTATTTCAAAAATAATGCCCAATTATTCAAATACATTTACTAAAATGGTAAAAAATTTAATTTAAATTATCTTTTGTAGACCGGACTAATCCTTTTTTTTAGAAAAAATCTTTTTTTCCTAAAATAGTTTATCCATTAAATGATTCTAATTTTATTACTAATTAATAGATAAATAATAAATTTATATAGAATATATATTTTCATAATTCATTCGACTATTTTCATATTCTCCATTACAACATCTAGGTAAAAAATATTATATTAAATAATAATATTTTAATAATATATCTTATTTTGTTTAAACTCAGTGTGTAACAAAAGATAAACATAGAGTTGCAAGAAATGAAAGCTATTGAATAAATTTAATTTATTTAAAAATATATATTTCATATTGTCTTCTGTTGTTATATTATTTTCTACCATTATTGATTCATGATATAAACACTATAAAACATAATTTTTCTCTTCAAATATTATTATCTTACATATTGTTTTTTCAAAAATCTCACTAAAGATGTCCTACAACTCAATGACAACAAAAATTAATTTCTCATGTAACATATTACACAATTATAATGGAAAAAATTCTCCATCATAATATATGATTCATGAGTTTTTTGTTTTTTATCTTTTGGTATTTTTAGTTAATACACCTTGGAATTTTACTTCAATATCCATTTTCACTATTTTATTATTCAAATTTTAAAGTAATTCATCTTAATTATGATTTTATAGGTAAAAATAGTTTAATGGTACTTTCCACTATCATTTTAACTATATAAATTCTTTATATTCAGTGATAATAAATCCTTACAAATATTAACATGTTCCTTTGATTTACCTTGGTCATTATGAAATCAAACTATTACATTGTCACATAAGATTTTTTAACTATGTATTATGTTATGATAATGGAATAAAAAAATAAACACCCAATAAGAGTGTTTTAAAATTATACTCAATTTCATCCATATTTTTGTTCCAATTTATTTGGATACTATACCTCAATACCATTCCCACCCTTCTTTAAACTGAATAAAAATTTTAAAATCAATTATGACATTGATTAATTTTACTCAGAATTATTTACCAAATAATACAATTTCTGAAATTATAAATTGAATATCTCCATTGATGTTTTTCTATAAACATAAATTTAGGATATGAATCATTAAATCAATGATGAATAATAATAAAATATTTTATACTATTAAATAATCATTGAGGTTCAAAATAGAAAAAAAATTTATAAATCCAAAGTAGTATGACTGTTCTAAATAGTTATGATTCTTTATCTTTGAATGTATAAAATTTTACACCTTATAAAAGAATTAATTTTGAATATTTTTCCTACTTAATCATCATATGTTTCTATTCAATCATCCTATAATTGTCACAAATCATTCTTGGTAGTTTTCTGTTATACATAAATTTCATTTCTAAGAATTATAATCCCTAGAATTATGATAAAAATAATGAAAAAATAGTCATTATACACATCTATATAGGTATTGTAGCACCTTGAGATTTTATGAGAATTTTTTTTATGTATTATATTATACGAAACACCCAAGGAATCTTTCACAGCACACAATACAAATTTGGCTTGCATTACACCCAATCACGACGTTCCTCAATAGCGTGTGTAGTATGCAATACCGTGTTTCACTAAACAACGATATATTATTATTAACTAGATGTTATGAATAGTATTAACTACATTTTGAATTTTATTATTCATCTTACACATTTTCTAGAAAATGGTAAGAGAACAAAATAAATTTTTCGGGTAAAATAAGTATTTTTCAAAAAATGCAGTTTTATCGCCTTTTGATGGCGCACCCACATTAAATCTAGTTTTGACATGTTTATAAGTTCAATTTGAAAAAATAAAATTCTTCTTTTGAATCAGGTTATAACAATTTACTTGGGAAATTTTTTTGATATTTTTCTGATAAATTTCATATTTTGATTAATAGTAAAAATACGCTAATTTTTAATTAAAAACATATTTTATCGTTGAGATAATTTATGTGGTTAAATTATAATATTGAATAATTTTAAAGTATAAAGAGAATATATTTTTACCATTTAATATAATGTATGTCCTTAGCATTAATTTCCCAATGATTTCATAGGTAAAAACATTTCAATCTTTGGCAATGTTTTAACTTCTAAAACCCGTTTTCATAACAACAAGATTTATTTTATATTAATTATTGCAACTTATATGATTTTAATTTTGAAAAATGGATTCCATATTCGGAATCAGTGGGTCCAAATTTTGTTAATAGGCTACTTTTTATTTTTGGGCATTATGAATAGTAACTACGGTAACTTTTATTTACCATATTTAAAGGTAAATTGGTAATTAAGGGTAAATATAGGATTATAAAATTACTCTAACACCTGCCAAAATCCTATTGGATGAATAAAAGTCGACCCATATCACCTAATAGTCGGATTAGATTTATTTAATGGACTTTTTTCCATGAAAATAATTTAATTATTATTAAAACCAAAGAATGTGACAGCATGTCACTTTCTTAAATCTTATAACTATAATAATTTTAATTTAGTCATAATATTAATGAAACATAGAACATGAATAGTCTCCAGAAATATAATACAATTATATACATCATATGAATTTATTTAGAATTTTTCGGGATTAAATAATTATCATTAATTATGATACAATAGTGATGTTGAAATTATTTTATTAATTAAAATATCAAATAAATGGTTTTAAAAATATTAAAATAAATATTATATGAACTATTTAATGTGATCCAATAATTTTCTAGATACATATGACATTTTATAAATCTATTAATACTTATAGTTCTAACATATCTTATGTATATATTTTATTTAAATTCAAATAAATGAATAGTGTCAAAATTGACAGTATTGTTATTTTATAAAAATAACATATTATAAATTTTTTTAAAATCAAAAAAATATTTAAAAATTATAAATTAAAATTTATATGGTGGGAAATGTCATAAAGTGTCAAATTATGGAAAATTCACAACACATATGTAATTATTTATAATAATTTAAAATTTAGAATATTATTACCACAAATAAAATTGAATTGATAAATAAGGATAAATCAAGTTGATAATATTTAAAATAGATTCCTAACATGTATAAATTTTATTGGATGATGATATTACAACACTATCTCATCTAATATTCATATATGAGTCATTTTAGAAGTTTTTATGTGTGTTTGGGATTTAATATAAACTAATATTTCTTATATTTCTAAAGGTGCCCCTCTCCTCCCTTATAAAATGGCACCTCCTCCCTCTTCTCCTCACACCATTTTTAGCCTTCAGGATCGCCCAATCCCTACCCATTTCACTTTCCCAATTCCCTAGAAACATTCTAGAGGTCCTTTTCTTCTTCAAAGACCAATTTTAGTGCCCTAAGAGGAGGTCTCAAAGAGGCGCTTCAAAGAAGAGGTAATGTCAGTTACCGATTCATTCAAATTTATTTCTTCTTCCACTTCTTCTTCTTTAGTTGTTTCATTATGAATTAATAATATCAGTATCACTCATATACTGATATGTTATTATAAGTATGAAACAACCATATTTCACCATCTATCCATCCTATGGAAAACGAAATCACCGCACGTGCGTACGTACGGAATACCGTCTTCACACCGTGGTGTAATCTATTTTCCATCACCACCTTACTTGGATGGGTAAAATGGTGAAAATAAATAACTATATATGATTATTGTAATGTGTTATTCATTCTGAAATAGTATACATACACTCATATACAATTCCACGGTCATGGGAATGATATCATCGCTCGTGCGTACGTACAGAATACAGTCTCCACGATGTGATGTGATTCGTTCTACATTATCTTCAATGCATAATGAATATATAAATGAATTTAATTAATAAATATGATATATAGTACACTAATACCATTCTGTAAATGAGGTATCTATAAACTAGAGAGAAGAATAAGAATTTATTCGACAAAACACACGTAAGAACAAAAAGTAAAACACACCCAAATAACAAGTAGTAATGAAATATTACTAATAAGATACGAATATGAACATATATGATATCATAACAATAAGTATGATTCTGGAATAAGTCAATAACATTATTTAAATCATTACACAGGAGTATCGGACACTTACGAAGAAATCGGACCTAAGGTAAGGGAAATATCACAATCTCATTTTTATCCGAGATTGTTTATACTTCGGAATTTACTCGGGTGTATTTAATCATCCAAATCCATGTTTCCAAAATATGTAATATTATTTCCATCCACCTACAATTTTTTAAATCAAATTTTACCCTTCGGAGTGTTTTTAGAAAATGATATGAAATGAATATTTTGTCATTTTTCGTACGAGGTACTTTTTGACTTTTCCAAAAAAAGTATGAGAAGAATGTTTTTTAACTTATACGGAATGAATGGATTTTTAAAAAATTATTTCCAATAAGCTTCATTTACACGTTTTCAAGTTTATTTTTAATCAACTTCATTTAGATTAGAATTTCATGACATGTTAAGAAAGTCAAAGTGTTTTTGAAGTAGAAATGACATTTTCCTCAATAATGGAGTTCAAGTGTTTTATCAAAATTATTTTCCATCTAAGATAATAATAGGTTCTGTTTCTATCGCTATTATTACATTGATTTGATTATGCTGTGATGGAATTATTTTTATAAATTCATTTATCTTATATGAATTGTTTTATGATTTCATGAAGTTTAAGAATCCCGTTTTTATTACATGGGTTATGCTATGATGTATGGTTTATGATTTTGTGGCACACATAAGAATGGAATCATTAGGAGATGGGTGGGACCTATATCTACCTCCAATGCATTGGGTAATGATTTTATATCTCATGAGATAGACATGGATGGAACAGCAGGTTAAACAGGTTCAGTGAAACAGGACTAAAACGAGGAATGAACTCGGTTCAGAAATGGACTTTGTCCACTAATATATTCTTGGAAATGAGTCCTGACTAATAAGAAATGATTCCTTATGATTATGTGTGTATGCCACAAAGTTTCATGTTTTATGTTATGATTATTGGGATTACATTTCACTACCATGATTTATCCCTTGTTATGAAATTATGATCTCTTTTGCAGGGTAAGATTTCCAAAATGTTATGTTCTTATTAATTTGATGTGATTGATATTTCTTTTTTTTTACCCTTACTGAGCAATTGAGCTCACCCTCTTTTATGTTTTCTTTCCCCATGTCAGGAAGAAGGGTATTAAGTAAGATATTCCAAAAAGGGTCTATAGATATGATGAAATAAATGGGAGACAATGTAGATTCTTTATGAATCCTTTATGAGTCAGCGTCCACCTTCATTCAGTGGGTCTTCTGATCCATTAGTGGCTGAACAATGGATTAGTATTACTGAAAATATATTTTTAGTTCTTCAATGTTCTGAACATGATAAAGTCATCTTAGCAGTGTATCATTTGGAAGGTGATTCTGATAAATTGTGGAATCTTATTAAGAATACGAGGCAAAGGGATGAAATTGAGTCCATGGAATGGGACGAGTTCAAGAACATATTTTTCAATAAGTATTTCCCTCGTATTCATCGAACAAAGATAGAGATGGTGTATCTTTAACTGAAGAAAAAGGATGATGAATCTGTTGGTACCTACAAAGAAAATTTTACAAGACTTGCAAGGTACGCTTCCTGGATTATTATCCAACCTGAGAGTAAGATTGATCGATTATTTAGTGGCTTAAAACCAAGTCATAGAAGGGAATTATACTTAAGGGATTTCAATAGCTATGAGGAAATTGTTCGATGTGATTTCAAGGTTGAGATGGAGATTAGTGTAACCCATCAGTCACCTGGGTTTTATAGGAAGAGGAAAATGGAATTCAAAGGAAAATCTAAAGATCATAGTGAAAAGAAGATGAGTTACCCTTATGCTCAAAGTGTTGAAAGAAACATGGAGTAAATTGTCTAAAGGGGACAAAAATGTTATAAGTGTGGAGAATAAGGTCATCGGGAAATTGAATGTCAAAACAATGGGAAGAAGATGTCTAATGATGCAAATAAAGGAAGGGATATATAGAATGAACCTACTACACTTAAATGTTTCATGTGCATGGAGATGGGGAATTATGCCAATCAATGCCCAAATCTAAGGGTTGATGATGATTATCGACATCAACAAACTCTTAAGGCCAAAGTCAAAGGAACGTCACATGCAATTACTATCGGTGATGTGGAGTACAACAACGATGTGGTAAGAGGTACACTTACCATCCAATATAATGTAGAAAATGTTTTATTTGATTATAGATCCACCCACTCTTTTATTTCTGAATAATTTTTAAGGGTATCACTGTATTACCTCAACAATTAGATGTTGAGTTGGCTGTGACAACTCATAATGGCACAACGATCGCATCAAAAGTATACAATTCATGTCTGATTGATGTTTGTGGGAAAGTGCTTCCTTCAAATCTTGTGATCCTTCCTATAGTGGAATTTGATGTGATTCTTGGCATGGATTGTCTTTCATTATATGGAGCTCATATCAATTGCCAAATAAGGGAAGTCACATTTCATATTCCAGAACAATCTATGATTGTCTATCGATGCAAGGATGAACATAACCTTCCAGTGGAAATTTCGTCTATCTTATGGGTCTTGATTCCACTAAATGAAGGTTATTTATCTTAAATTGTTGGAGAGAAACTCACGATTAATAATATTCCCATTGTACGGGAATTTGATGATGACTTTCCAGAGGAATTGCCAGGTCTTCCACCAAATCATGAAGTTGAGTTTTCAATAGAACTCGTACCAGGTGCTTTGCCTATTTCAAAGACACCTTATAGAATGGCCCCAATTGAGTTGCAGGAATTAAAGAAGAAACTCCAAGAGAATCTTGATAAAGGATTCATACGCCCTAGCATATCACCTTGCAGAGCACCTGTTCTGTTTGTTATGAAGAAAGATGGATCAATGAGACTCTGCATTGATTATTGAGAACTTAACAAGATCACTATCAAGAACAAATATCCTCTCCCACGCATTGATGACCTATTTGACCAACTATGCAGAGCTCAATACTTTTCCATGATTGATCTTCATCCAGGGTATCATCAATTAAGGGTAAAAAGGGAGGATATACCGAATACTGCTTTCTGTAAAATGTATGGACACTATGAATTTATAGTGATTCCATTTGGTCTTACTAATGCCAATGATATCTTCATGGATCTGATGAATAGAGTCTTTAGAGACTATCTTGATCAGTTTGTGGAAGTCTTTATAGATGATATTCATGTCTATTCAAATAGCAAGGAAGAACATGAAGATCACTTGACAATTGTATTAAAGACCCTAAAAAAGGAGAAGCTTTATGCCAAATTTACCATGTGTGAATTTTGGCTTCAAAAAGTTGCATTATTGGGTAATATAATCTCAAAAGAGGGGATATCTGTGGATCCATCTAATTGATAGGTTATCGAATGATGGTCAAGACCAACAACAGTAACTGAGATCTGATTTTTTCATGGTTTGGCTGGATATTACCGATGTTTTGTGAAATAGTTTTCAAGTTTATCTAACCCACACACCAAGTTGACTTGAAAAGGAGTTAATTTTGTTTGGAGAGAGGAATGTGAAAAAAATTTCAAAGACCTAAAAAAAGGTTAGATAGTGCACCTGTGCTCACACTACCTTGAAGTGGAGAAAGGTTTGTGATCTATAGTGATGCATCCAAGAGGGGACTGGGGTGTGTTCTCATGTAAAATGATATGGTGATAGCTTATGCCTCAAGACAGTTGAAAATCCATGGGCAAAATTACCCAACTCATGATTTGGAGTTAGCTGCGGTAATCTTTGCATTAAATATTTGGAGGCATTGCCATTATTGTGAAAGGTGTGATATTTAAACTGATCATAAAAGATTAAAGTATATTTTCTCACAAAAGGATCTTAATATGTGTCAAAGAAGATGGTTGGAGCTGATTAAGGATTACGACTGCTCAATTCATTACCACCCTGGGAAAGAAAACAAGGTAGTAGACGCATTAAGTCGACAAGACCATGCTAGCTTATCCATGATGAGGATCACAAAAGATCCAATATTTATGGATTTACAAAGGATGGATCATGGAATTTTAATGGATATGGAGAAATATTATCTTTCTCAAATGAATGGTAAACCATCTATACATGTGACGATTCAATAGGCACAGAAAGAAGATGTCGAGTTACAAAAAAAGGTGAGAAATGTTCCTAAATTCAACCTTGATTGTGATGGGATAATAATGTTCAGGAATCGGGTTTGTGTTCCTCCCATCCCTGAATTAAAGAAGGATCTGCTGGATGAGGCTCATAGTTCTTCATTCTCTATTCATCTTGGAAGCACAAAGATGTATAGGGACCTAAAAGAGTACTTCTGGTGGGATGGCATGAAAAGAGATGTTGCTGAATATGTCTCTCGATGCTTGGTTTGTCAGCAAGTTAAAGCTGAGAGACAAAAGCCTAAGGGGATGTTACAACCATTACCCATACCAGAATTGAAATGGAAAAACATCACTGTGGACTTTGTCCCTAGACTTCCTAAAACATCCAAAGGCAATAATGCTATCTGGGTCATAGTTTATCGTCTTACAAAGTTTTCACACTTCATTTATATTAGAGAGGATTAGTATCTAGATCAGCTTTCCAGGATATATGTAAAGGAAGTGATAAGATTGCATGGAGTACCACTTTCTATTATATCTGATTGGGATCTGAGGATTACCTCAATGTTCTCTCGATTTCTTCAGCATACTCTGGATACAGAGTAGAGTTTCAGCACTCCTTATCATCCTCAGACAGATGGTCAGTCTGAGAAGACAATTCAAACCCTAGAAGATATGTTGAGAGCGTGCTCTATAGATTTCAAAGGTGGTTGGGATCAACACCTACATTTTGTGGAATTTTCTTATAATAATAGCTTTCACTCCAGTATTCAGATGGATCCATATGAAGCTCTCTATGGAAAGAAATGCAGGACTCCAACTTGTTGGGATGTAGTTGGGGAATGAAAGCTATTTGGACCTGATCTTGTTGATGAAATTGCAGAAAAGTTCATATCTATTCAACAACACATAAGAGCAGCTCAGATTCGACAAAAAAGTTATGCCAAAAACCGAAGAAAAGACCAAGAGTTTGAAGTGGGTGATAACGTGTTCTTACGAATATCTCCCTGGAAAAGGGTCATGAGATTTTCAAAGAAGGGAATGTTGAGCCTTAGATATATCGGTCCTTTTGTAATTCAGGATCGTGTTGGGAAGGTAGCTTACCGATTGGCGCTTCCTCTGAATCTCTCTCAAGTTCACGATGTGTTCCATGTATCTCTCCTTCACATGTACTCAGCTCAGAAGTTGTACCGCTAGAGCAAGATCTTTCTTATGAAGAACAACCGATAGAGATTTTGGATCGTAGGAAAAAAGTCCTACTGAACAAGACCACTCACTTGGTAAATGTTTTATGGAGGAACCACCAATTAGAAGAAGCTACAAGGGAACTTGAGGATATGAAGAGGGAGAGGTATCCTCATCTGTTTGTAATGATGTGACGAATTTTGAGGGCGAAATTAATTTTAAGGGGGTAGAATGTAACACCCTGAGATTTTATAAGAAATTTTTTTATGTCTTATGTTATACGCAACACCCAAGGAATCTTTCACATCACACAATACAGACTTGTCTTGCATTACACGCAATCACGACCTTCCTCGATAGCGTGTGTAGTACGCAATACAAGGTTTCACTAAACATCGATATATTATTATGAACTAGCCGTTATGAATAGTATTAACTATATTTTGAATTTTATTATTCATCTTACACATTTTATAAAACATGGTATGAGAACAAAATAAATTTATCGGGTAAAATAAGTATTTTTAAAAAAATGCAGTTTTGCCGCCTTTTGATGGCACACCCAAATTAAATATATTTTTTGACATGTTTATAAGTTCAATTTGAAAAAATAAAATTCTTCTTTTGAATCAGGGTATAAAAATTTACTTTGAATAAATTTTGGATATTTTTCTGATAAATTTCATATTTTGATGAATAGTAAAAATGCGATAATTTTTAATTAAAAACAACTTTTTTCATTGAGATAATTTATATGGTTATATTATAATATTGAATGGTTTTAATGTTTAAATAGAATATATTTTTACCATTTAATATAATTTATTTCATTAGCATTAATTTCACATTGAATTCATAGGTAAAAACATTTCAATCTTTGGCAATGTTTTAACTTCTAAAACTTGTTTTCTTAACAATGAGATTTATTTTAAATTAATTACTGCAACTTATACGACTTGAATTTTGAAAAATGTATTCCATAATAGGAATCAGTGGTTCCAAATTATGTTAATAGGCTACTTTTTATTTTTGGTCATTATGAATAACAACTACCGTAAATTTTATTTACCATAGTTAAAGGTAAATCGGGTTATTAATGGTAAATATAAGACTATAAAATTACCCTAAAAACTGCCAAAATCCAATTGGATGACTAATAGTCGACCCATATCACCTAAGGGTCGGATTAGATTCATTTAATGTACTTTTTTCCTTGAAAATAATTTAATTATTATTAAAACCAAAAAATGTGATAACATGTCACTTTATTAAATCTTATAAGTATAATAAGTTTAATTTAGTGATAATCTTAATGAAACATAGAACATGAATAGTCTCCAGAAATCTAATACAATTATATACATCATATGAATTTGTTTAGAATTTTTCGGGATTAAATAATTATCATTAATTATGATACAATAGTGATGTTGAAATTATTTTATTAATTAAAATATCAAATAAATGGTTTTAAAAATTTTAAATTAAATATTATATGAACTATTTAATGTGATCCAATATTTTTTTAGACACATATGACATTTTATAAATCTATTAATACTTATAGTTCTAACATATCTTCTGTATATATTTTATTTAAATTCAAATAAATGAATAGTGTCAAAATTGACACTATTGTTATTTTATAAAAATAACATATTATAATTTTTTTTAAAATCACAAAAATATTTAAAAATTATAAATTAAAATTTATATGGTCGGAAATTTCATAATGTGTCAAATTATGGAAAATTCACAACACATATGTAATTATTTATAATAATTTAAAATTTAGAATATTATTACCACAAATAAAATTATATTGATAAATAAGGATAAATCAAGTTGATAATATTTAAAATAGATTCCTAACATGTATAAATTTTATTGGTTGATGAGATTACAACCCTATCTCATCTAATATTCAGATATGAGTCATTTTAGATGTTTTTATGTGGGTTTGGGATTTAATATAAACTAATATTTCTTATATTTCTAAAGGTGCCCCTCTCCTCCCTTATAAAAGGGCACCTCCTCCCTCTTCTCCTCACACCATTTTGAGCCTTAAGGATCGCCCAATCCCTGCCCATTTAACATTCCCACTTCCCTAGAAACATTCTAGAGGTCCTGTTCTTCTTCAAAGACCAATTTTAGTGCCCTAAGAGGAGGTCTCAAAGAGGCGCTTCAAAGAAGAGGTAAGGTCAGTTACCGATTATTTCAAATTTATTTCTTCTTCAACTTCTTCTTATTTAGTTGTTTCATTATGAATTAATAACATCAGTATCACTCATATACTGATATTTATTATAAGTATGAAACAACCATATTTCACCATCTATCCATCCTACGAAAAACGAAATCACCGCACGTGTGTACGTACGGAATATCATCTTCACACCGTGGTGTAATCTATTTTCAATCACCACCTTACTTGGTTGGGTACAATGGTGAAAATAAATAACTATATATGATTATTGTAATGTGGTATTGATTCTGAAATAGTATACATACACTCAAATACAATTCCACGATCATGGGAACGATATCATCGCTCGTGCGTACGTACGGAATACCGTCTCCACGATGTGATGTGATTCGTTCTACATTATCTTCATTGCATAATGAATATATAAATGAATTGAATTAATAAATATGATATATAGTACACTAATACCATTCTGGAAATGAGGTATCTATAACCTAGAGAGAAGAATAAAAATTTATTCGACAAAACACACATAAGAACAAAAAGTAAAACACACCTGAATAACAAGTAGTAATGAAATATTACTAATAAGATAGGAATATGAACATATATGATATCATAACAATAAGTATGATTCTCGAATAAGTCAATAACACTATTTAAATCATTACACAGGAGGATCAGACACTTACGAACCAAATCAGACCTAAGGTTAGGGAAATATCACAATCTCATTTTTATCCGAGATTGTTTATACTTCGAAATTTACTGGGGTGTATTCAATCATCCATATCCATGTTTACACAATATGTAATATTATTTTCATCCACCTACAATTTTTTAAATCAAATTTTACCCTTCGGTGAGTTTTTAGTAAAAGTTATGAAAGGAATATTTTGTCATTTTTCGTACGAGGTACTTTTTGACTTTTCCAAAAAAAGTATGAGAAGAATGTTTTTTAACTTATACGGCATGAATATATTTTAAAAAAATTATTTCCATGAAGCTTCATTTACACGTTTTCATGTTTATTTTTAATCAACTTCATTTAGTGTGGAATTTCATGACATGTTAAGAAAGTAAAAGTGTTTTTGAAGTAGAAAGGAAATTTTCCTCAATAATGGAGTTCAAGTGTTTTATCAAAATTATTTTCCATAAAAGATAATAATGGGTTCTATTTCTATACCTATTATTACATTTATTTGATTATGCTGTGATGGAATTATTTTAATAAATTCCTTTATCTTGTATGAATTGTTTTATGATTTCATGATGTTTAAGAATCCCATTTTTATTACATGGGTTATACTATGATGCATGATTTATGATTTTGTGGCACACATAAGAGTGGAATAATTATGAGATGGGTGGGACCTATATCTACCTCCAATGCATTGGGTAAAGATTTTATATCTCATGAGATAGACATGGATGGAACGGCAGGTTAAACCGGTTCAGTGAAACAGGACTGAAACGAGGAATGAACTCGGTTCAGAAATGGACTTTGTCCACTAATATAGTCTTGGAAATGAGTCTTGACTAATAAGAAATGATTCCTTATGATTATGTGTGTAAGCCACAAAGTTTCATGTTTTATGTTATGATTATTGGGATTACATTTCACGACCATGATTTATCCCATGTTATGAAATTATGATCTCTTTTGCAGGGTAAGATTTCCAAAATGTTATGTTCTTATGAATTTGATGTGATTGATATTTCTTTTTTTTACCCTTACTCAGCATTTGAGCTCACCCTTTTTTATGTTTTCTTTCCCCATGTTAGGAAGAAGGGTATTAAGTAAGATATTCCAAAAATGGTCTATAGATATGATGAAATAAATGGGAGACAATGTAGATGCTTTATGAACCAGTTGTTTATGTTTCCCAGTTTCTAAAAACATTATACCTATATGGTCCTTTCATGGTCTTGTTATATTTCATAATAAGTATGCCTAAATTTTGAAGTATTAACCATGTATGTAATGTATGGGTCTCTATAGTTGGTATCAGAGGAAAGGTATAGTCAACCTTTGAAAACTAGGATGTGATAGCCTTTGTAAGAAACCGAAGGATATGTCTAAGAATAGAACACAAACTTAGTGTTTTAGAAATGGCAATGAACAATATATGATAAGACCTTATGTGTGATATTTTATTCTTGATTATGTGGTTTTCCTATTATAATTAGTGTAGCTCACACTATTCTTCTTGGTTTTAGTCAAAGGTTGGAACCTGAAGAAATCGTGTTAGTGCAGAATGTGTCGGGCAATTAAATGATTGTCCCCCTGAGCAACCAAACGTTATGGGAGATAAAATGAAAAATCTTGTAGCCATGCTCACACAACATTCTCAATCTATGAATCATGCAGGACTTACAAATGAGCAAAGGAAGGAGCAACATTCTGTCGAATCCTTTATGAGGCAGCGTCCACCTTCATTCAGCGGGTCTTATAATCCATTAGTGGCTGAACAATGGATCAGTACTACTGAAAATATATTTTCAGTTCTTCAATGTTCTGAACATGATAAAGTCATCTTAGTAGTGTATCGTTTGGAAGGTGATGCTGATAAATGGTGGAATCTTATTAAGAATACGAGGCAAAGGGATGAAATTGAGTCCATGGAATGGGACGAGTTCAAGAACATATTTTTCAATAAGTATTTCCCTCATATTCATCGAACAAAGATAGAGATGGTGTTTCTTTAACTGAAGAAATAGGATGATGAATCCGTTGGTACCTACAAAGAAAATTTTACAAGACTTGCAAGGTACGCTTCTGGAATTATTATCCAACCTGAGAGTAAGATTGATCAATTCTATAGTGGATTAAAACCAATTCTTAGAATGGAATTATACATAAGGGATTTCAATAGCTACGAGGAAATTGTTCGATGTGCTTTCAAGGTTGAGATGGAGATTGGTGTAACTCATCAGTCACATGGGTTTTATAAGAAGAGGAAAATGGAATTCAAAGGAAAATCTAAAGACCACACTGAAAAGAAGATGAGTTACCCTTATGCTCAAAGTGTTGAAAGAAACATGGAGTAAATTTTCTTAAGGGGACAAAAATGTTATAAGTGTGGAAAATAAGGTCATCGGGAAATTGAATGTCGAAATAATAGGAAGAAGATGTCTAATGATGCAAACAAAGGAAGGGATACATAGAATGAACCTACTACACTTAAATGTTTCATGTGCATGGAGATGGGGCATAATGCCAATCAATGCCCAAATCTAAGGGTTGATGATGATGATCGACGTCAACAAACTCTTAAGGCCAAAGTCAAAGGAACGTCACATGCAATTACTATCGGTGATGTGGAGTACGACAACGATGTGGTAAGAGGTACACTTACCATCCACTATAATGTAGAAAATGTTTTATTTGATTATAGATCCACCCACTCTTTTATTTCTGAATAATTTTTAAGGGTATCACTGTATTACCTCAACAATTAGATGTTGAGTTGGCTGTGACAACTCATAATGGCACAACGGTCGCATCAAAAGTTTACAATTCTTGTCTGATTGAAGTTTGTGGGAAAGTGCTTCCTGCAAATCTTGTGATCCTTCCTATAGTGGAATTTGATGTGATTCTTGGCATGGATTGTCTTTCTTTATATGGAGCTCATATCAATTACCAAATAAGGGAAGTCACATTTCATATTCCAGATCAATCTATGATTGTTTATCGATGCAAGGATGAACATAACCTTCCATTGGAAATTTCGTCTATCTTATGGGTCTTGATTCCACTAAATGAAGGTTATTTATCTTAAATTATTGGTGAGATACTCACGATTAATAATATGCCCATTGTACGGGAATTTGATGATGACTTTTCGGAGGAATTGCCAGGTCTTCCACCAAATCATGAAGTTGAGTTTTCAATAGAACTCGTACCAGGTGCTTTGCCTATTTCAAAGACACCTTATTGAATGGCCCCAATTGAGTTGTAGGAATTAAAGAAGAAACTCCAAGAGAATCTTGATAAAGGATTCATACGCCCTAGCGTGTCACCTTGGAGAGCACCTGTTCTATTTGTTAAGAAAAAAGAGGGATCAATGAGACTCTACATTGATTATTGAGAACATAACAAGATCACTATCAAGAAAAAATATCATCTCCCACGCATTGATGACCTATTTGAACAACTATGTAGAGCTCAACACTTTTCCGTGATTGATCTTCATCCAGGGTATCATCAATTAAGGGTAAAAAGGGAGGATATACCAAATACTGCTTTCTATACAATGTATGGACACTATGAATTTATAGTGATTTCATTTGGTCTTACTAATGCCAATGTTATCTTCATGGATCTGATGAATAGAGTCTTTAGAGACCAACTTGATCAGTTTGTGGTAGTCTTTATAGATGATATTCATGTCTATTCAAATAGCAAGGAACAACATGAAGATCACTTGAGAATTGTATTAATGACCCTAAAAAAGGAGAAGCTTTATGCCAAATTTACCATGTGTGAATTTTGGCTTCAAAAAGTTGCATTTTTGGGTCATATAATCTCAAAAGAGGGGATATATTTGGATCCATCAAATTCATAGTTTATTGAAAGATGGTCAAGACCAACAACAGTAACTGAGATATGATGTTTTCTTGGTTTGGCTGGATATTACCGATGTTTTGTGAAAGATTTTTCAAGTTTATCTAACCCACTCACCTAGTTGACTCGAAAAGGAGTTAACTTTGTTTGGATAGAGGAATGTGAAGAAAATTTCAAAGAGCTAAAAAGAAGATTAGATAGTGCACCAGTGCTCACACTACCTTGCAGTGGAGAAAGGTTTGTGATCTACAGTGATGCATCCTAGAAAGGACTAGGGTGTGTTCTCATGTAAAATGATATGGTGATAGCTTATGCCTCACGAAAGCTGAAAATCCATGAGCAAAATTACCCAACTCATGATTTGGAGTTAGCTGCGGTAATCTTTGCGTTAAATATTTGGAGGCATTGCCTTTATTGTGAAAGGTGTGATATTTATATTGATCATAAAAGATTAAAGTATATTTTCACACAAAAGGATCTGAATATGTGTCAAAGAAGATGGTTGGAGCTGATTAAGGATTACGACTGCTCAATTCATTACCACCCTGGGAAAGAAAACAAGGTAGCAGACGCATTAAGTCGACAAGACCATGCTAGCTTATCCATGATGAGGATCACAAAAGATCCAATATTTATGGATTTACAAAGGATGGATCTTGGAATTTTAATGGATGGGGAGAAATATTATCTTTCTCAAATGAATGGTAAACCATCTATACATGTGAAGATTCAATAGGCACAGAAAGAAGATGTCGAGTTACAAAAAATGGTGATAAATGTTCCTAAATTCAACCTTGATTGTGATGGGATAATAATGTTCAGGAATCGGGTTTGTGTTCCTCCCATCCCTGAATTAAAGAAGGATCTGCTGGATGAGGCTCATAGTTCTTCATTCTCTATTCATCCTGGAAGCACGAAGATGTATAGGGACCTAAAATAGTACTTCTGGTGGGATGGTATGAAAAGAGATGTTGTTGAATATGTCTCTCGATGCTTGGTTTGTCAGCAAGTTAAAGCTGAGAGACAAAATCCTAAGGGGATGTTACAACCATTACCCATTCCAGAATGGAAATAGAAAAACATCACTCTGTACTTTGTCACTGGACTTCCTAAAACATCCAAAAGCAATAATGCTATCTGGGTCATAGTTGATCTGCTTACAAAATTTTCACACTTCATTGCTATTAGAGAGGATTAGTATCTAGATCATCTTTCTAGGATATATGTAAAGGAATTGATAAGAATGCATGGAGTACCACTTTCTATTATATCTGATCGGGATCTGAGGATTACCACAAAGTTCTGGAGAATTCTTCAGCATACTCTGGATACAGAGTTGAGTTTCAGCACTGCTTATCATCCTCAGACAGATGGTCAGTCTGAGAAGACAATTCAAACCCTAGAAGATATGTTGAGAGCTCGCTCTATAGATTTCAAAGGTGGTTGGGATCAACACCTATAATTTGTGGAATTTTCTTATAATAATAGCTTTCACTCCAGTATTAAGATAGCTCCTTATGAAGCTCTCTATGGAATGAAATGCAGGACTCCAACTTGCTAGGATGAAGTTGGCGAATGAAAGCTATTTGGACCTAATCTTGTTGATGAAATTGCAGAAAAGTTCATATCTATTCAACAACACATAAGAGCAGCTCAGAGTCGACAAAAAAGTTATACCAAAAACCGAAGAAAAGACCAAGAGTTTGAAGTGGGTGATAAAGTGTTCTTATAAATATCTCCCTGGAAGAGTGTCATGAGATTTTCAAAGAAGGGAATGTTGAGCCCTAGATATATCGGTCCTTTTGAAATTCAGGATCATGTTGGGAAGGTAGCTTACCGATTGGCGCTTCCACTGAATCTCTTTCAAGTTCACGATGTGTTCCATGTATCTATCCTGAGAAAGTACATACATTATCCTTCACATGTACTCAACTCAGAAGTTGTACCGCTGGAGCAAGAGCTTTCTAATGAAGAACAACCGATAGAGATTTTGGATCGTAGGAAAAAAGTCCTATTGAACAAGACAACTCACTTGGTAAAAGATTTATGGAGGAACCACCAATTAGAAGAAGCTACAAGGGAACTTGAGGATATGAAGAGGGAGAGGTAACCTCATCTGTTTGTATTGATGTGACAAATTTCGAGGGCGAAATTAATTTTAAGGGGGTAGAATGTAACACCCTGAGATTTTATAAGAAATTTTTTTATGACTTATGTTATACGCAACACCCAAGGAATCTTTCACATCACATAATACAGACTTGTCTTGCATTACACGCAATCACGACCTTCCTCGATAGCGTGTGTAGTACGCAATACAAGGTTTCACTAAACAGCAATATATTATTATGAACTAGCCGTTATGAATAGTATTAACTATATTTTGAATTTTATTATTCATATTACACATTTTATAGAACATGGTATGAGAACAAAATAAATTTTTCGGGTAAAATAATTCTATTTCAAAAAATGCAGTTTTGCTGCCTTTTGATGGCACGCCCACATTAAATATATTTTTTGACATGTTTATAAGTTCAATTTGAAAAAATAAAATTCTTCTTTTGAATCAGGGTATAAAAATTTACTTTGAATAAATTTTGGATATTTTTCTGATAACTTTCATATTATGATGAATAGTAAAAATGCGCTAATTTTTAATTAAAATCAACTTTTTTCATTGAGATAATTTATATGGTTATATTATAATATTGAATGGTTTTAAAGTTTAAATAGAATATATTTTTACCATTTAATATAATTTATTTCATTAGCATTAATTTCACATTGAATTCATAGGTAAAAACATTTCAATCTTTGGCAATGTTTTAACTTCTAAAAACTTTTTTCTTAACAACGAGATTTATTTTAAATTAATTTCTACAACTTATACGACTTGAATTTTGAAAAATGGATTCCATAATAAGAATCAGTGGTTCCAAATTATGTTAATAGGCTACTTTTTATTTTTGGTCATTATGAATAATAACTACCGTAAATTTTATTTACCATAGTTAACGGTAAATCGGGTTATTAATGGTAAATATAAGATTATAAAATTACCCTAAAACCTACCAAAATCCAATTAGATGACTAATAGTCGACCCCTATCACCTAAGGGTTGGATTATATTCATTTAATGGACTTTTGTCCATTGAAATAATTTATTTATTATTAAAACCAAAGAATGTGACAACATGACACTTTCTTAAATCTTATAAGTATAATAATTTTAATTTAGTGATAAACTTAATGAAACATATAACATTAATAGTATCAAGAAAAATAATACAATTATCTACATCATAGGAATTTATTTAGAATTTTTAGGGATTATAAATTTATCATTAATTATGATACAATAGTGATGTTGAAATTAGTTTATTAATTAAAATACCAAATAAATGATTTTAAAAATATTAAAATAAATATTATATGAACTATTTAATGTAATCCACTAATTTTCTAGATATATATGACATTTCATAAATCTATTAAATCTTTTATTTCGAACATATCTTCTTAATATATTTTATTTAAATTCAAATAAATGAATAGTGTCAAAATTGACACTATTGTTATTTTATAAAAATAACAAATTATAAAATTGTATAAAAATAAAGAAAATATTTAAAAATTATAAATTAAAATTTATATTGTCTATAATGTCATAAATTTTCAAATTATGGAAAATTTTCAACACATAGGTAATTATATATAATAATTTAAAATTTAGAATTTTATTACCACAAATAAAATTAAATTTATAAATAAGGATAAATCAAGTTGATAATGTTTAAAATAAATTCTTAACATGTCTAAATTTTATTGGATAACGATATTACAACCCTATATCATCTAATATTCGTATATGAGTCATTTTGGATGTTTTTAAGTGGGGTTGGGATTTAACATAAACTAATATTTCTTATATTTCCAAAGGTGCCCCTCTCCTCCCTTATAAAAGGGATCCTTCTCCCTCTCTTCCTCACACAAATTTGAGCCTTCAAGCTCGGCCAATACCTACCCATTTCACTTCCCCGCTTCCCTAGAAACATCCTAGAAGTCTTGGTCTTCGTCAATGACCAATTTTAGTGCCCTAAGAGGAGGTTTCAAAGAGGCGCTTCAAAGAAGAGGTAATGTCCATTACCGATTCGTTCAACTTTATTTCTTCTTCCGCTTATTCTTATTTAGTAGTTTAATTATGAATTAATAACATCAGTATCACTCGTATACGGATATGTTATTATAAGTATGAAACAACTCTATTTCAGCACCTATCCATCCTAGGGAAAACGAAATCACCGCGCATGCATACGTACGGAATACCGTCTCCACACCGTGATGTAATCTATTTTCCATCACCACCTTACTTGGATGGGTACAATGGTGCAAATAAATAACTATATATGATTATCTTAAAGTGGTATTGATTCTAAAATAGTATACACACACTCCAATATAATTCCACGATCATGGGAACGATATCAGCATTCTTGCGTACGTACGGAATACCGTCTCCATGATGTGATGTTATTCATTCTACATGATCTTCATTGCATAATGATTATATAAATGAATTGAATGAATAAATATGATATATAGTACACTAATACCATTCTGGAAATGATGTATCTATAACCTAAAGAGAATAATAAGAATTTATTCGACAAAACACTCATAAGAACAAAATGTAATAAACACCCTAATAACAAGTAGTATTGAAATATTACTAATAAGCTAAGAATATGAACATATATGAAATCATAAAAATAAGTATGATTCTGGAATATGTCAATAACATTATTTAAATCATTATATAGGAGGTTCAAACACATACGAAGCAAATCAGACCAAATGTAAGGGAAATATCACAATCTCATTTTTATCCATGATTGTTTATACTTCGGAAATTACTAGGGTGTATTTTATCATCCACATCCATGTTTCCTCAATATGTAATATTATTTCCATCCACCTACAATTGTTTAAATCCAATTTTACCCTTCGGTGAGTTTTTAGTAAAATATATGAATGGAATATTTTGTCGTTTTTCGTACAAGGTACTTTTTGACTTTTCCGACAAAAGTACGAGAAAAATGTTTTTTAACTTATACGTCATTAATGGATTTTTAAAACATTATTTCCAAGAAGCTTACTTTACAATATTTCAAGTGTATTTTGAATCCACATTTTTTAGTTTAGAATTGTATGACATGTTAATAATGGAAAAGTGTTTTTTTAGTATAAAGGATATTTTCCTCAAGAATGGAGTTCAAGTGTTTTATCAAAATTATTTTCCATCTAAGATAATAAAGGGTTCTGTTTCTATCCCTATTTTTACATTGATATGATTATTTTGTGATGGAATTATTTTTATGAGTTCCTTTATCATATATAAATTGTATTATGATTTCATGATGTTTAAGAATCCCATTTTTATTACATGGGTTATGCTATGATGTATGGTTTATGATTTTGTCGCACACATAAGAATGGTATAATTATGAGATGGGTGGGACCTATATCTCCCTCCAATGCATTGGGTAATGATTTTATATCTCATGAGATAGACATGGCTGGAACGAGGAATGAACTCGGTTCAGAAATAGACTTTATCCACTAAAATAGTATTGGCAAAGAGACTTGACTAATAAGAAATGATTATCTATGATTATTTGTGTATTCCACAAAGTTTCATGATTTAGGTTATTATTATTGGGATTACATTTCACTACCATGATTTATCCCATGTTATGAAATTATGATCTCTTTTGTAGGGTATGATTTCCAAAATGTTATGTTCTTATGAATTTGATGTGATTGATATTTATTTTGTTTACCCTTACTGAGCATTTGATCTCACCCTTTTGTATGTTTTCTTTCCCCTGGTCAGGAAGAAGGGTATTAAGTAAGATATGCCAAAAAGGGACAATAGATATGATGAAATAAATGGGAGACAGTGAAGATGCTTTATGAACCAGTTGTTTATGTTTCCCAGTTTCTAAAGACACTATACCTATACGGTCCTTTCATGGTATTGTTATATGTTGTAATAAGTATGCTTCAATTTTGAAGTATTAACCATCTATGTAACGTATGGGTCGCTATAGGTATAATATTGACTATCAAAATAACTATACATATTCTATAATTAGAACTTGAGGTACTAAATGTATTTAAACAATTGTAATTAAATTCCTAAAAACATATGATTAATCAAACACCTTTCGGGACATTTAATTTATTAGGATTTATCATCAATCCATCAGTACTAAATTCCAAATCAGGCCACTTCATTTTTTATGAAGGCTGTGATTACATGAAAAATAATTGCCTGTTTGAATTTAGAGGATGATAATGCCATACAATTTCCATAGTTTTCGTCTTCTAAATCATCATATTATACCATTAATTTATACTTTCATTATTTCTCATTGATTTACATATTCTTGTATGATATCTTACACATTCTTCTTTATCATACTCTACTCCCAAATAAATCAGGAAATCATTAGGGCATGCATGAATCTTTGTAAAATAACTTTCAAGCTTGTTGATGATTTTATTCATATCACTGTGCAATGTAAGGATCATATATTTACTAAATGCGTCATGAAGAAACATAAAAATCATGGAAACTACATTGTCAGTAATTCTATAGAGAGAAGATATGATAAATCTAAATTCAAAAAAAAAATTGAATAATTTTTATACCCTTCATACACATTTTTTGTCTTCATCTAATACAAATAACTCATTTTCTAGGTCACTAAATTTATATGAAAGATTATCATACTCAGGATTAAATAAATGTCCAGTTGATATATTAATATATTGTTCATTATTTCTTATAAATCTAAATGAATAATGTAATAGTTTTTGTAAAAAATTATCCTCTTGTTCCTTACTATGTGAATTGTTTATAAGATAGACATTGATTTAACATTTCATATAATTTGAATCACCATGAATAATACAACATACATATCGATACATAAACAATTTCAATAACATGTTCCAATATAATTTATTTCTATTCAACCATCACTTTAATTTACAATCCAAACACAAACATATTATTCTATCATCCATTGATTGGTTTGTAATTTCATTATCTATAAATTATTCCAAACCCTTGAAATATCAAATTCGATTTAATGGTAAATTAACCAAAATTTTATTCATACATAATGGATAATATGTATTCTCCCTATAGATTGAAAAATAGTTACAGTAATGTTTAATAAAATATCGATAATTAGTTATTGATATCACCTAACTATATCATAATTAATTGTAATTCGTTGATTCATAATAACTGAAATCCAATAATAAAATGATCTAATCCCACAAGAAATACATAAACACCATAATGAAAGAAATATTATATCACATATTAATAGATTCATATATAATTTTTTATCATCACCATGGTGGGGAGAGGGAAGAAGACATCGTAGATTTAGGGTAAATGAGGCATGTGATTTCTTACATGTGGATGAACATGGGGAAAAAAATCAGTTTGATAAATATAAAGGAGTATGGGGTAGGGGATAAGTGTTTAGGGATAATTTCATTTTCTGGGGTCGTGGTCATAGGTAAAAGAGAAGGGAGATCATTGATGGAGGTCATAATATTAGGGAGTAGGGTCGTTAGAGGGGTGGTAACTACACTTGGTGGTCAATATCAATGGCATCAGGGGTGAGAGGATGGGAGGATCTATGCTAAGGGTAAATGATAGGTTAATAATGTAATTTAAAATATTTTACTTGGTTAAAACAAAACCACAAAAGAATTTATTAATACATTTTCCCATATTTAAAACAAAATCATATAAATTTTAACATATAATATTAATAAAAATCAAAAATAGTCACAATATAGTCACTATTGTTATTATAATCATAATTTTTAATATCCCAAATAATTAATAAAACATTAAAAATTATATATATACATATATATGGAGAAATAAATTACCCATTAAATATATCAGTATTTTTTCCCTTAAAAAATAATAATATCTAATAGTATATGTTTTCCACCAAAATTATCTAAAACAAATATAAATCTCTAAAAATCAAAAAATATGCCCAATTAAAAATTAAGTAATCTCATGAAAAAACACAAGATTTTACTAGGATCTCAACATCATGTTTTTCAAAAATGAAAATAATATCATAGAATTAATTTTAATATATATATATATATATATATAATATATATAACTTGCTACCCCTAATATCTATCCTCATGATACTCCCATGAATAGGGATTATCATCCCAAAATCATTATTCCATTAAATTCCATAAAATATTTTATTAATCTAAAAAAATTGAAAAACACATTCAATAATTCATTCTTAATAGGAAAACAACATATTTATATGCTAAAATGTAAATAATTCCTTCAAATATTTACCTCATTCCTAAAAAAACATTGATATATAGTTGAAAACTTCTTGAACAAGTGTCATGACCTTTTTAATCTATACCATAAATGATCATTCTATAAATTTAATAAAATAAATTTTTATAAAAATAAGAAAAAATAAATTCCAAAATAAAAATAAATATATAAAACATACATTGAAACTGAATAAATTCCAAAACACACTCATATTTACAATTAAAATTTCCAACTGAGGGAATTTATCTAGTTACTTAAATCCATAAATTTATAAGGATGAATCAAATAATAACTATAATAAAAAAAATTAATTTAACCAAATAACCATTGAATAGTTTTATTAATAAATTTTACACACTTTACTCTAAAAACCCCAATTAAGGCCTAGGAATTAGCATTAACCCCCAAATAATTTAACACCCCATTCTACACCACTCTATGGAATGTTAATCCATTTAAATACAAAAAATAATTAAATAATGTATTACATTTCCACTAATCATGTCCCGCTTGCACCAAAAACTGATTATTCGATATAAAAAATAGATATAAATATTTTCAATCAAAATCATCACATTAAAAAAACATAAACATAAACAAATCATGCTTCTGATAATTTAAATTACTATAAGAAGCAATTGCATATGAAATTTTAAACATTCATAAATTTATAACAATAACCCATATTTAAGAAACCCATTTATACCTCAAATGTAAAATGATCAACAATCAATCAAGTCCTTATGTTCCAAAAATATCCTCAACCCCTGAGAGATACTAGTTTAAAACCATGGAATAAAACAAATATATTTTTTTATAAATTCCATTAGTCAATGTTTCCCTCTGGAATTTGGGATGACCTCATTGATTCAAGGTTAAAACCTTCCAATCGGTTTCTAACGAGTTTGTTCATAGAACCAGAAACATACAATGATTCCATATCCATTTGGACCTACATTCCAAAGGTAGGCGCTCATTAGTTGTGGACTGATGAGGATTAGGAATTTTCATTGGTCGAGAGGATGGGAGGTCAGACTCATCACACCATTTTGAGGGGAATTATTGTCTACTCTAGGACTCTCTTTGTAAAGACATGTAAATTTCAAAGATATTTTTTTCTTAATTTTCTTTCGAATTTTACAAGAACGCAGTTTCTGACGGCACATGATTCCGTGGCCCGGTATGCCCGGAATCATTTTCCGAAGTTTGGATTGGGTACGTTCAGTGAACGAACGAGCGGGTTTTTCTAATTTTTGAACCGGTTATCAGAATAGAATTCTGAGGGCACCGATGGAATTGTAGTGCCAGTATTTTCTTAGAAATGCCTCTTTTGGAGTTGCGTTTGCTCGGGTGTGGTTTTTAATTTTTGGGGTTAAGTGAAAAAAATAAAATAAAGTGGTACGACAACTTTATTTTATTTCACTTAAAGCCACTATAAGCTGCTTAAGCTGAGTTGAAGCGGATAGGGTGGAACCCAAAATATCTTACCCTCTTGGTAGGATATTTGTGATGTGGGGTCCGCACGAGCCCCACCATTTCTTTTCCTCAAAGTAACACACCCGTGAAAACTCCTCTTTAATGAAAGTCAACTGCTGCTTTTTCTAAAACTCTTAACGCCCCTATTAATTGGATAGTTAATACGTTACCATTAATTCACCAAATTAATGGTATTTTTTAAGCTGTTTTTCAAACTGTTGGCATAATAATAAAATAAGTCCAACATCCTTTTTGTTGATGGGTTTCTTATTGAGAGGATTTGGAGAAAGTGTATCTTCATCCTCCTTCGCGAAGAACGCAAAGATTGCGAAGAACGTGAAAACGCAGGCCTTCGAAAAAATGTGACGAAGAACGCCGAACCCTCGGAGATCGACGACGCGACGCCTTGTACCGCGACGCTGTGTACCACGACGCCGGTGGTTCTCCTCCCACGACGTTCTTCTGTGATTATCCTTCCCCGCAACAAATCATCAATCAACTGCTTGAGGTAGGATATTACTGATCTTTTAAATTTCTTTTGTGGATTTTATTCTCCACATGGATTTAATTCGTGAAATTAAATCTGTGTGTTTTCTTTAAACCTCGGAGATCGTCGACGCGACGCCGTGTACTGCGACGACGCGACACCCCTTCCACGACGTGACGATCCTCTTCTTCCACGGTCAATCCTGCGAAGGACTCACGTCCGACTACATCTACGAGGTAGGGGGTTTGTTTTATTGAATCTTTGTGATTTATACCCGCGGCATTTCATTATTAAAATTGTTGTGAGACTTTTAAACCGCTAATGCGGTGGGTGCGGACTAACGAACAAGTCCGAACCCAACGCCCCTTTCGTTCTTGGTGTGCGAAACGGCGGACGTCGACCAAGTAGGCCGCACGGGAGATGCGTGGTCCTCGTAGTGAAGGATGGACCCCAGGAGGACTTCTGGCAAGGACGACAAGGATTTCCGACCACCAGAACTCATCCGGTGGTCCGCGGAGCAAACCGCCGGCGATGGAAGGCAGCGGCGCACGGTGCGCCGCCGTGGAGAACCGTTGTGGATAATACTGCGGCGGCGGCCGGCTGACCCGTGACCGCGCGGGTCCTGCGAGAGACGGGATGCGGCCGGCTGCCGCGTCCGCTGACAAGGACGACCCCACGCGAGGCCGCGAAACTCTCAGGCGGGGCTAGCACGTCGCCGCGCCGCTCGGCAGTAACCGACTGAGCCGTCCCCTAGCGGTCAGGCCGGTTCGGACCCTGACCCGGGTCGGGTCGACCTGGTTTGGGCCGACACAGGGGGGCTGGGTCGGGTCGGTCCCAGCCCAGACCCACCGTTTTCGGACCTTTTCGGTCTTTTGCCCGTATCATGAGCTACGGGACTCCGATCGACGTGTCGTCAGTGGTGATGCAATCCTTGGATCGAGGTGGTTGTTTCGGTATATCGCACTCAAGGTTTCATAGTACTTTGTGTTCAGCCAGGTTCATTCGTACACGAAACCAACCAGGCCCTCGGAACGGAAACACTCATATCCTGAGCTACAGACGTCCGATTGATGTGCCATCGACATTGATGGATTCCTCTTAGTGGGGATGATCTTTTTCCTTACTCCCCTCGAGGTTTGGATGTAGGTGGCGTACGGTCGGGTTGTTTTTTCCTTAAAAACCAACTGGGCCCCTGGGACAAAAAAGCCAATAACTCTCAGACTGGGCGTCCGATTGACGCGCCGTCTGCGACGTTGAGTTCCTGTTGACGATGCAGAACATTTGGATACCTCAACTATGGACTATGTGTCAGTTGATGTATCAGCTTCTTGGATCGTGGGGCGGACCCTCGCAAATGAGCTTGCTGTGTGCGGGAACCTTAGAGCTGGCTGCGATTGTGATTGCGATGATGAGGACAACTGTGCAGAGATCCTCAGTGTATTCGACGATGACTACATCACTCATTGATCCTTTGTGGGTCAGTGCTACCGATCTTGTGTGGGTCCAATCCTATGTGGGTCAGTGCTCAGCGGTCCTCTGTGGGCCAGCGCCAACAGATCCTGTGTGGGTCTGATCCTGTGTGGGTCTTTGCGGGGGTTAGTTACCTATCGATCCTTTGTGGGTCAGATTCTTTGTGGGTCATTGCGAGGGTTAGTTACCTATCGATCCTTTGTGGGTCAGATATTTTGAGGGTCATTGTGTGGGTTATTACCTATCGATCCTTTGTGGGTCCGACAGCTTAGATGAATCAGTGGAAATATCTGGTCATCTTTATCGTCATATGAAGAAGTTTACCTGTGTGAGCTGAATCCTATTTTTCATTCCGTTGTGGATTGTGTTGTGCTATCCTATGTGGATTTCGTTTTGCTTCATGTGTGTACTTTGTTGTACTTGAGCTCGGATGTCGGAGCCGAACTGGAACTGGTGAATTAGGTATATGTATGGGAATATACCTAAGAAGTGTCGGATGTTACTTCGTTATTGTATCATTCCTTTGTGGACTATCCTTTGTGGATTCTAGGAGACCGTCGGGGGTTTCGGGTCCCTACTGAGTAGCTTATACTCACCCCTGCACGGGCTATGCCTGCACTACGTTGTGTTGGTTGCAGACGACAGATATCTCTGATCGCGGTTGAGGCTTGCAGAGCAGGACGGTACCTGGAGGTGGACAACTGGGCGAGACGTACTCGGAGCGGTCGGCTGGACTCGAGGAGCAGTGGAGGCTATATGTACCCACCCTTCAGGTGGAATTTCCAGTGGACAACTCGATGTTGCGGCATTACTTTCCAGTTGTTGTTTTCCCTTTTCCAGTTGTACTTTACTTTTAGTTTGGGTTTGTATACTGTCCCACTTACTTTTCTGCACTTAATGTTGTACCCGTTTTTACTTAGTGTTTACTTCTGCATGCTTGATCTATAGTGTTTGTGGATTACATTAAAATGGAAATTCCTTCCCTTTTACCGGGATTTATGCCTTGGTGCTAGTCTCCATCCACTGGCCTATAGAAGGCGGACTTGGGGTAGTCACGGCACGGACCCCGAGGACGGGTCGTGACAAATTGTTATCAGAGGAGTTCGGTTCTACCGCAGAACATGGGACTCTGATATTTTTCTATATGAAGCAATACTGTTTAGTGAATTGGGTGTGGTTATTAGTCTAGGGAGTCCAGTGTTGGTGCATCGGCCGACGTATCCATACACCATGACCCTGACTTCTGATTTCTGACTTAATGCATGAAAACATTGATTGCGTGTGTGTTTCATGTCTTCTTTGTGATTAATTTTTGTCAGCTCACCAGGTATACTGTTCTGACCGTGGTGCATCTATTTCCTTTTTCAGGATTTCCCCATGACAGCATTCAGTTAGGGTTTCGAGAGTTGAGCATGACGACAACCCATCAAGTGATGAGGCATCGGTATAGTGACCTATGACAGTAGAGGCATCGGCGATACCTCTACCCGCCGAGCCGCCGATGCTACCAGCCCTAGCCGCTGACGATGCACGTCACCTTAGTGCACTGCATGAGTTCCAGCGCCAGCGACCGCCCAGGTTCCGCGGGGATAAGGACCCCCAGGTAGCCGAGGACTTGCTGGAGGCAGTGGTACGAGTTTTCCGGTTAGTGAGGACACCAGCAGACCTCATGATGATCCTCGCGGCGAGCCTACTGCATGCGGCAGCGGGCCGATGGTGGAGCTTGATGCTCCAGGTGCACAATGAGGCAACTCTTCTCTGGAAGGACATTGAGAGCCTCTTCGGATCGGAGTTCATCCCAGCTACCCTCTGTGCGGTGCGCATCCAGGAGCTTCTTCAGCTGCGGCATGGCAGCTTGACGGTCGCCCAGTACTCGGCGAGATTTACCAATCTCTCGCGCTACTCGACAGACATGGTACGAGACCCATTCTTCTGGGCCTGTACCATTGATCAGGGATTGAGACACGAGATCAGGGCATCGCTGATCTCCCTCAGCATTCTGACTTAGGCACGAGTACTGGAGCGAGCCCTTTTGATCGAGAGCTTTCTTGCTGAGCCTTCTTCAACTGCGAGACCTACCGTGGGGTGGCACGTAGCAGAGTCTTCTACAGTAGGTAGTCGATGGATGACTCAGGGGTCCAGGCAGACCTGACCCTCTCATAGACGACCTCAGGACACTGGCTCAGCAGTGCGGGGAACACAGCATAGAGCCAGTCTTTCGAGAAGCAGGCAGTGCTACACATGCGGCGGGCAGAGCCACATGGCTCGTGACAGCCCGACCCACCGTGCCGAGGAGCAGCAGAAGGTTGTGGGTCCACCTAGGCATAGGCAAAAGGTTGATCATGGCGGTCTGTAGGGAGCAGGCGGACGAGGCAGAGGAGCTGGCCGAGCACCAGGTGGTGGGAGACGCTTTGAGGCTCTACCACCACCACCACCACCGGGAGGTCCACCCCGGCAATAGGGAGCTGTCTAGTAGAGACAAGCATAGCTCTAGGTAGCGGAGGCCTACGACCACAGCGCACCCGAGATAATTCGAGGTACTATCTGTTTCTATTCCACCCTTTCTACAGTTCTTATAGACTCCAGAGAGATGCACTCTTTAATAGGCGCTGCCCTTGTTCGGAGCTCGGAGATTTCGACAGAGCTGTTGGCTTGATCCTTATGGCTAGAGACTCCTACGGGAGAAGACTCGATGATTACGCACTGGTGCCGGTAGTGTGAGCTCACTCTAGGAGACGAGAGATTCGGCTGGGATCTTCTTGTAGCGGCGTCGAGGCCTTACGACGTCATCCTGGGCATGGATTGGTTATCTATAGTCCATGCACAAATTGAATGTTTTAGGCGCAATGTGCGATGTGTACGCACCGACGGGAGCAGGTTCTCCTTCACCGGTGAGAAGGGAGCCTTCACAGAAAAGGATGGACTCTCGCAGAGGAGAGGACACCCATCACTCATCAGTTGGCTAGCCTCGTCCTAGGGGCAGTTGACGTGCGGAGTCCTAGTTTTCCCGCAGTGGTGGATCAGTATGTGGATGTCTTTCCCGACGACATTCCCAGGCTACCTCCTCGTAGAGAGGTAGAATTTTATATTGACATGTACCCCGAGACAACCCCAATATTAAATCCAGAGTATCGAATGTCCCCCACCGAGCTTCGTGAGCTACGAGTAGAGTTGGAGGACTTGCAGGGCAAGTGATTCATCCGACCCATTGTTTCACCCTGGGCTTCACCGATATTGTTTGCCATGAAGGCGAACGAGAGCTTGTGACTTTGTGTCGACTATCGTCACCTGAACCAGGTGACGCTGAGGAAGAAGTATCCGCTACTGAGGATTGATGAACTCTTCGATCAGCTCAAGGGAGCATGATGGTTCTCGAAGATAGACCTCAGGTCAGGCTATCATCAGCTCAGATTTCGGGACGAGGACGTGCAGAAGACGGCCTTCAGATGTCGGTAGGGCCACTATGAGTTCTTGGTTATGCCTTCCAGCGTAACCAATGCTCCAGTAGTGTTCATGGGCCTCATGAACAGGATCTTTCAGTCATACCTCGATCGATTTGTCGTGGTCTTCATCGACGACATTTTGATATACTCGAAGATTGAGGAGGAGAACGCCTATCACTTGCGAGTTGTACTGGACACAATCCGAGAGCACCAGCTTTATGGAAAGCTCTTAAAGTGTCAGTTCTAGTTACGTAAGGACCACTTCTTGGGACACGTCATCTCTGAGATGGGATTTTTAGTGGATCCTGCGAATATCGAGGCGGTGCTAGCTTTGGAGCCACCCAGGAGCGTGACAGAGGTGTGAAGTTTCTTGGGACTAGCTAGATACTATCGGAGATTTGTGCCAGACTTCTCCAGAGTTGAGGCACCACTCTCTGCATTGAATAAGAAGGGGAAACCCTTTGTGTGGTCAGATATATGTCAGCAGAGCTTTCAGGAGCTGAGACAGAGATTGACCAGCGCCCCTATCTTGAGGTTGTCAGAGGAGGGAGTAGGGTACGTAGTCTACTACAATGCATTAGGGACCATACATGGATGTTTCCTGATGCAGGATCGGGCAGTTATCGCCTATGGATCACGATAGTTGAGGCCACACGAGAAAAACTACGCTACCCATGACCTGGAGTTAGAAGCAGTGGTTTCGCTCTGAAGACATGGTGACACTACCTGATGTGCGAGTGCTTTACAGTCTTTTCTGACCATCAGAGTCTCAAGTAAATCTTTTCTCAAAAGGAAATGAACCTGAGACAACGGCGATGGCTCGAGTTCCTCCAGGAATATGACTTTGAGATATTCTATACTCCTGGGAAGGGGAATGTGGTAGCTGATGCTCTCAGCAGGAGGACGAGCATTCAGCTACTTGAGGAGGAAACAGAGAAGCTAGCCTCCATGTAGATATCCTTCATGGATAGAGATGGCGTAGCCTTCCTTCAGTCTCTCACATTCTCTCCTCCACTACTACAGCGGGTCAGAGAGGCACATCATGGGGACGCTGACTGTGTGAAGCGGCGTGCACAGATATCCTTAGGACATGCACCTGATGGTTTCTCCTTTGGAGTAGATAATGACATCCATTTCAGAGGACGTACCTTAGTACGAGTCGCTTTACGAGAGGAGGTGCTGAGACAGTTTCACACTTCTCCTTTGGCGGGACATCTTGGAGTGGAAAAGATGTACCGGGACCTCAGACGACAGCACTGGTGGCCGGGCATGAAGAAGGCTGTGGCGGAGTTCGTTTCTCGATGCCTCACCTTCCAGCAGGTGAATACAGAGCACCAGGTACCAGCAGGCTTGGTATAACCCTTGGAGGTCCCGGAGTGGAAGTGGTACGGGATATCAATGGACTTCATGACAGGACTACCACACACTTCCAGAGGTCACGACTCTATTTGGGTGATTGTCCACCGACTCACCAAGTCGTCTCACTTCTTACCCATCAGAGAGCATGGATCAGTGGAGAGCTTGGGACATCTCTAAGTTCAAGAGATTGTATGGATTCACGGTGTGCCATCATCTATCGTCTTTGATCGAGATGCTCGCTTCACTTCCCGGCTTCAGAAGGGGTTACAGGAGGCGTTCGGGACGTAGCTATATCTGAGCACCGCCTTTCACCCTCAGACGGATGGTCAGATGGAGAGGACCATTCAGACTCTCGAGGACATGCTCCGGGCATGTTTCCTCGACTTTGGTCACAGCTGGGAGACCACCTACCCTTGGTGGAGTTTTCATACAACAACAGCGACCACTCCACCATCGGGATGGCACCATACGACGCATTGTATGACCGACCTTGCAAATCTCCTTTGTACTGGACAGACCCTGGGGATTCAGCACTTGTGGGGCCAGAGATGGTCTAGGCTACGATAGAGAAGGTCTAGGTAATCCAGGAGCGGATGAGGACAGCTCAGAGCTGGCAGAAGTCTTATGCTAACAGGAGGCGGATGCCACTAGAGTTCGAGGATGGCGACCATGTCTTCTTGCGTGTCTCGCCTCAACGTGGATTACAGATATTTGGGCGAGGTGGAAAGTTGTCTCCATGCTTCATCGGACCATTCCAGGTCCTCAGAAGCATCGAAGAGGTGGCTTATCACCCGGATCTACCACCTCAGTTGCACCAGGTGCACGACGTATTCCACATATCTCAGCTGAGGAGATACGTGCATGACCCGACGCATATCATTGACCATTGGGAGCTGGACGCTGATGATGGGGCAACATTTGTGGAGGTCCCGGTGGAGATCGAGGATCGTCCGGAGCGGGTCCTACGTGGACGATCGATTCCTCTAGTGCGCATCAGTTGGCAGCACGGGAACCTCTAGGAGAGCACTTGGGAGCGGGAGGCTCAGATGCGTGCTCAGTACCCACATTTGTTTCCCTAGTTTATGATGTATCTTTATGGGGATGTAAATCCCTGAGGTGGGAGTGATGTAAATACGCATAAATTTCCAGGAAATTTTTTTCTTAATTTTCTTTGAAATTTTAAAAGAACGCAGTTTCTGACGGCACGTGATTCTGAGGCCCAGTGTGCCCGGAATCATTTTCTGAAGATTGGCTCGGGTAAGTTCAGTGAACGAACGAGCGGGTTTTTCTAACTTTTGAACCGGTGGTCGGAATCCAATTCCTAGGGCACCGATGGAATTGCAGCGCCAGTATTTTCTTAGAAACGCCTCTTCCAGAGTTGCGTTTTCTCGGGTGTGGTTTTTAATTTTTGGGGTTAAGTGAAGAAAATAAAATAAAGTGGTGTGACAACTTTATTTTATTTCACTTAAAGCCACTTAAAGCCACTTAATGCTTCTTAAGCTGAGTTGAAGCGGATAGGGTGGAACCCAAAATATCCTACCCTCTTGGTAGGATATTTGTGAGGTGGGGCCCGCACGAGCCCCACCATTTCTTTTCCTCTATGTAACACACCCGCGAAAACTCCTCTTTAATGAAAGTCAACTGGTGCGTTTTCTAAAACTCTTAACGCCCCTAGTAATTGGATAGTTAAGACGTTACCATTAATTCACCAAATTAATGGTTCGTTTCTTAACCTATTTTTCAAACTGTTGGCATAATAATAAAATAAGACCAACACCCTTTTTGTTGACTGGATGCTTGTTGAGAAGATTTGGAGAAACTGTATCTTCATCTTCCTTCGCGAAGAACACGAAGAACGCGAAGAACGCGAAGAAGGTCATCCTTCGACGAAAGGCGACGAAGAACGCCTAACCCTCGGAGATCAACGACACAATGTCGTGTACCGCGACGCCGACGATTCTCCTCCCCCGACGTTCTTATGCAACGATCCTTCCCCGCGACAAATCTTCGATCAACTGCTTGATGTAGGAGATTATGGATCTGTTAAATTTTCTTTGTGGATTTTATTCTCAACATGGGTTTAATTCATTAATTTAAATCTGTGTGTTTTCTTTAAACCTCGGAGATCATCGATGCGACACCGTGTACCACGACGACGCGACGCCCCTTCCAAGACGCGACGATCCTCTTCATCTATGGTAAATCCCGTGAAGAAATCACATCCAACGACATCTACAAGGTAGGGCTTTGTTTTATTGAATATTTTTGATTTATACCCACGACGTTTCATTATTAAAATTATTGTGAGACTTTTAAACCGCTAACACGGTGGGTGCGGACTAACGAACAAATCTGAACCCACCGCCCCTTTCGTTCTTGGAGTGTGAAATGGCGGACGTCGACCATGCAGGCTGCATAGGGGATGTGGAGTCCTCGCAGTAAAGGATGGACCCCGGGAAGACTTTTGGCGAAGATGACAAGGATTTCCGACCACCGGAACTCATCCGGTGGTCCGCGGAGCAAACCGCCGGCGCGCCACACCGGCACGGCGGCGCCGGTGGCGGAAGGCGGCGGTGACTGGCGCGCCGCCGAGGAGAACCACCATGGCGGAAGCCGTGGCGGCGGCCGGCAGACCCGCGACTGCACGGGTCCGGTGAGACATGGGACACGACCGGCTGCTGCGTCCTCTGGCAATTGCGGCCCCACGCGGGGGCAGCACGCCCCCCGCACCGCTCTGCCGTAACCGGCCGAGCCGTACCCTCGCGGTCGGGTCGCGCCCGCGCCATCCGGGCCGGGTCGTGCCCAGGCCGGGCCGGATCGCGCCCAGCCGGGTCGGACCCGGACTCGGGTCGGGTCGACACGGTTCGGGCCGTCCTAGGGGGGGCTGGGTTGGGTCGGTCCGGGCCCAGACCCCCCGTTTTCAGACCTTTTTGGTCTTTTGACCGTATCATGAGCTACGAGACTCCGATCAACGCGCCGTCAGTGGAGATGCGATCCTTAGATCAAGATGGTCGTTTTTCTATATCGCACTCAAGGTTTCAAAGTACTTTGTTTTCCACCGGGTTGGTTCGTACACGAAACCAACCGGGCCCTCGGAGCGGAAACGCTCATATCTTGAGCTACAGACATCTGATTGGCGTGCTGTCGATTTTGATGGATTACTCTTAGTGAGGAGGATCTTTTGGCTTACATCGCCCGACATTTGGACGCAGGTGGAGTACGGTCGGGTTAGTTTTTCCATAAAAACCAACCGGGCCCCTGGGACGAAAAAGCCAATATCTTTCAGACCGGGCATCCGATTGATGTGCCGCCTGCGACGTTGAGTTCCTGTTGAGGATATCGAACTTTTGGATACCTCAAATATGGACTATGTGTCAGTTGATGTATCAGCCTCTAGGTTTGTGGGGCGGACCCTCGCAAACGAGCTTGCTGTGTGCAGGAACCTTAGAGCTGGTTGCGACTGCGACTGCGACGACGAGGACAACTGTGCAGAGATCCTCAGTGGATTCGACTACGACTACATCACTCAGCGATCCTTTGTGGGTCAATGCTACCGATCATGTGTTGTCTAATCCTGTGTGGGTCAGCGCTCAACAGTCCTGTGTGGACCAACGCCTACAGATAACGTGTGGGTCCGATCCTATAAGGGTCTTTTCAGGGGTTAGTTACCTATCGATCCTTTGTGGGTCAGATCCTTTGTGGGTCATTGCGGGGGTTAGTTACCTATCGATCCTTTGTAGGTCAGGTCCTTTGTGGGTCATTTCGGGGGTTAGTACTTATCAATCCTTTGTGGGTCTGATGGCTTAGATGAATCAGTGGAAATATATGGTCATATTTATCGTCATATGAAGAAGTATACCTATGTGAGTTGAATCCTGTTTTGAATTCCATTGTGGCTTGTGTTGTGCTATCCTGTGGGGATTTTGTTTTGCTTCCTGTGTGGACTGTGTTGTACTTGAGATCGGATGTCGGAGCCGAACTGGAACTGGTAACTTAGGAATATGTATGGGTATATACCAAAGTAGTGTCGGATGTTACCTCGTGATTGTATCTTTCCATTGTGGATTATCCTTTGTGGATTCTGGGAGACCTTCGGGGGTCTCAGGGTCCCTACTGAGTAGCTTATACTCACCCCTACACAGGCTATGCCCGCACTACGTTGTGTTGGTTGCAGACGACGGACATCGCTGATCGTGGTTGAGGCTTGCGGAGCAGGATGGTAACTGGAGGTGGACCACTGGGTGGGACGTACTCGGAGCGGTCGGCTGGACCCGAGGAGAGGTGGAGGCAATCTATACCCACCCTTCAGGAGGGATTTCCAGTGGACAGCTCGACGTTGCAGCTTTACTTTTCAGTTGTTGTTTTCTCTTTCCAGTTGTACTTTACATTCAGTTTGGGTTTGTATTCTGGCCCACTTACTTTTCCGCACTTACTGTTGTACCAGTTTTTACTTAGTCTTTACTTCTGCCTGCTTTCTCTATGGATTTTGTGGTTTAATTTACAAAGGAAATGCCTTCCCTTTTACCGGGATTTATGCCTTGGTGCTAGTCGCTAGCCCCTGGCCTATAGAAGGCGGGCTTGGGGTAGTCACGGCACGGACCCCGAGTACGGGTCATGATACTCATTATAGATTTACGTTATGTTCTTGAATCCTTATTACATTACCAAGTATAAAATGAGCTTTCCATTAGTCTGACAATCAATGATTGATATTTAGGAAATTCATAGTATCTATTATATGTATTTGAGGTTCTTCATCGATGATGAATCAACTATATTTGTTAGAGATTCTTAGTTGATGGTATCCTTAAAATATATAAAAGTCTCTTGGTCATTATGATGACCATAATGTTTTTAAAGCCACTCAGTGGGGAACTTGAATATTATTGACATTTAGGAGGATCTGGATTATTTCAGAGTTGGGATCATACCCGCTGTTGGGATACCTACGTATCCCTTGTTTTAGAAATGGAATCAGAAACCACATAGTTCGAGTAAGGCAGTATTATGTTTATAATTGATGGCTGAAAGAAAGATTTCATAATTACTTTTACACTCTATGCTCATGTGAGTCAAGCTCGGTGTGAGAAACAAGAGGTATTGGTAAAACTAGAAAATTGTGCCATGAAATATGTAATCATAATAAATCATGTGGGGCTTATGTATGTATGACTGCACAAAATAGAAGAGGATTACGATTTACTTTAGGGATGAAATCGAGGAACATGATCCATAAATGTATATGTTATTCATGGAGATTTAGATACTCTAATATTGGGGCTTACTCCTAAGGAAAATGCCCAAGTATGGAGGGGAAATATGATTGGGTTTTATTCCTGGGAAGGATGCCCAGATAAAAAGGAAATTAAGACTCGGGCTTACTCCTAAAATGGAGGCCCAAATTTAAAGGTATTTGATAATTAAGGGACTTGGGACTTACTCATAAGGAGAAGGCCTATATTTGAGACTGGGGATTACATTTGAGAAGGAGGCCCAGGTTAAGGGAATTTTGGTTGGGGCTTACTCATGAGGAGGATGCCCATATTTGAGACTTTAAGACTAGGGCTTACTTTTAAGGTGGATGCCCAGATTTGGGGACTTGGGAATTACTCATAAAGAAGATTCCCGTATTAAGGAGAATTTGGACTGGGGCTTACTCTTGAAAAATAAGCCCAGGTTAAGGGGTTCTCTCATCTTAATGGATGAGTTTGAATGAATGAAATCTCAATCTTTAGTGCCATAAATATGTGTAAATCACAAGATTTTGAGATATGTTCCATAGTGTTCCTTTCGGATAAGGAAACAAAATCAAGAAATCATGCCATAAATGGATTTTAAGATTGTCTTGAATACTGAATCTTGAATAGGAGAGGTGGAATGGCATAAGAGGGGTGAAATGGGTAGGAAAGGCACCCAAACAGGTAGGGGGCGCAAGTCGTGGCAGGCATGTAGGTACTACGTGGGCGCCCAAGTCCTGGTCGCGCAGGTATACATTCGCGACATAATGGTACTTGTACGATTTTCATCCCTTATAGTAATATTTGGGTGATCCTTGACCAAATCCTATAGAATCATCCCTAGAGTCTTTCAAGTAGATGGAGCGCCAGTTCTGGTGAAGAAGTAGGGCGGCGCGCTAGTGTGTCCATTTCCATTAAGGGTAAAACCACCTAGGCGCACAAGTGTTAGTGAATTCTAACACTTATACCTTACTCCTCTTGTTTAGACATTCCATTCTAGGTAATGAATTACCTTATAAGTGTTCGGAAGACCTGAAGAAGAGACTTGGGCATTCAGAGCTCTATATGTGAATTCTTGGAAAATTCCTCCCGAAATGGGGGGCCCAATGGGGGTATTTATTGGCTGGAGAAGACCCCGGGAGGTTATCACCTAGGCTTATCAAGTTACTTGCACGACCAACTTCGTCACACAATTGAACTTGCAGGACCATTTCGGCGCGCAAGTATACATGCGCGACAATTGTAGAACATCCATGACCCTTGCCCAACGTTCTTCTCATTCCTTCCTTTGCCAATTTTTTTATATTTGTCCAAAGGTTGAATCACTTTGAGCTAAGATATTCTCCTTTTCCAATCTATAGATTCGGTGATGAATGGAGTGTCAACAAAAGTCCCCCCTTAGAGTTGGATCCAAAAGAAGAGAGGATTTGACTTTGAGGAAAAGGAGAAACCAGGGGTCTTTGTTGTTGTTGGCAGTTTAACGTCATGCAAGTCAAACATAAAAATACTAATGATTAAGGTCAAAATAGATTTGACCAAAATGGATTATAATTGGCTCAATTCCTTCAAAATATATCTGAAAACGCATTACCATACTCAAGTATGAGGGAAAATATGTAAACAATGAGTTTAGAATATTTGAATCTGAGGAATGATTTGAAAAAGAGCTAAAAGGCATTAGAAGAATTAGTTTCCAATAATGATGTTACCATTATTTAACAAACCCGTTAGGGGGTTGAATTATGTAGGACCACCTAAGGGCATTGGCTGCATAGTCGAATAAATAGTATATTTTGGCTAACAAGTCTTTTATGTAGACTGTTTATGCAAGGCCGCCTAAGGGCACGTGCTGCATAGTCAGGCAAAGGATATCTCAGAAATTTACTTTCCTAGTGCTAAAAATCCAGTCAAAGTTTATGAAGATTCAAATTTTCCAAAGTATAGAGTTTTATTTATGGAAAGAGGTACTTAAATATGGACAAGGTTTTTCCAAATAAGATTATCAATGAACTGGTTGAATATCACTCCTATGAAGGTATGACCCAAATGCAGGGAAAGAGAATATAAACAATAGACTTTAATACTTTTAGATCATGAGAAAGGATATGGGACAAGTATGTTAAGGATGGATATTTTTTTGAATCCCTAAATTAAGACAAATAAGGACAAAAGATGATTTCTTCCTAAGAGTGAAGTTACCAGTATCTGACAAACCCGTTAGGGGGTTGGATTATGAAGGGCCACGTAAGGGAATTGGCGGCATAGTCAAATAATAGTATCTTTTGGATGAAAAATCTGTTATAGAGACTGTTTATGCAAGGACACCTAAGGGCATGTACTACATATTCAGGTAAAATAACTCTCAGAAATTTGACATTTTTTTGAATAAAAGTCAAGAAAAGGGTTATGAAGATATGAAAATATTTATGTTTAGGATTATGACACATAAATATGGGTATTTTCCAATGTATACAGAGATACATAGATCAATGCCAACCATAATCATGTTGTGGCTGGGTCCTGAATGGAAATGTTGGACTTCACTACGTATCTCATAAGGATGGGAATCAAGCAATACGTAGTTCTTGAACTACATTTTAACGTCATGTGGGGAAAAAAATTGGAGATCTTATTTTAGGGTCATAATGCTTGGATAATTATAATAAATACACAGTGTGTGTTTTCATGGGGACTTTTCAGCCAGGGGACTGAAAGTGTAATTTGGGGTTAGGCCCAATAGACTTGGGGCTAGATTCGAGGGACACTCGAACATTCCTACTTATCCCATAAGGATGGGAATCAATCCCACGTAGTTCTAGAAATACCCTCTGTACAAATTTGGTTCGTACATGTGAAGGGTTAAAAGAGACTTTAGTGCAATGATGGTTTAACCCTAGATAAAAGGTTTGGGCATTGCCATGTATGCACGTAGTCTTTGAAATGAAACATAATTGAAAAATCAATGTAAATAATGGTTCCCTCTACGGTGGGGGTATCAAATAATATTTGTAGTTTATTGTCATACTGGATAAAACAGTTGTCGTATAGTTTAACGTCGTATAGAAAGGACGAAAGTGAACCAATATAAGGATATTGATTCTAGGGGCAGTTTCACGAATCAACATCATATGAGATGGAGGTGAACCGATATGAAGAGATTGGTTTTGGGCTTGAACCTTGGGAGGTTGCCTACGTACCCAGCTCGGAAGGCTAGGATCAATGTCCGCATAGTTCAATTAAATAATGAATTAGTGATCAAGTTGTTCTTGGGGACAATGATCTAAAATATAGTGTTGGGACTTACACATGGTTAGTACCCCAGAGGGAGAGTTATGGTTGATGTTTTCTCTAAGCTCACGTGAGTCATACTCGATGTGAGAAACAAGAGGTAGAAACAACCCTAATGATGCATAGTTTAATGTCATGTTGGACTAAAAAGAGGACTGTGCAGTTTAATGTCATGTAGTAAGGACAAAAGAGTACACCAATTAACGTCATGTTGGACGTATTATGGACTTTTTCATAGTTTAACGTCATGTTGGACGTAAAAGGGATGATAAATATTAGCGTCATGTTGGAAGAAAGTGTGAATAGTTTAATGTCATATGCATGGACCGTGGATAGTGCAGTTTAACGTCATACTGGACGGAAAGGGGACTGTGCAATTTAATGCAATGTAGTGAAGACAAATTAGGGATTTTTTTTCACATTTTAACATCATGTGGGAAGAAATTAATACAAATAGTTTAAGGTCATATGTATGGACCATGGATGATGCATCTTAAAGTCTTGCTGTACGCATCAGACTTTCAAATAGTTGAGGGTCATATGCATGGACCGTTGATGATGCAGTTTAATGTCTTGCTGGACGACGGTGCATTTTAAGGTCATACAGGACCAATGATGATATATTTTGTGTTTATAAAAAAAATTTCTTCAAAAATATGGCATTGGTTTGAGTAGTGATGAGTCCTCCATCCAATGAGATTAAAGAATAAGCTCCATTGGAGTAGACCCTATGTATTGAGTAAGGTCTTTACCATTCTGTCTCAATCTTGGAAGGTTTCTTTCATGGTATCATTGGAGTTCTGAGAACTAATACCAATTCTCCCTGTGTGAATGAATGAAGACGAACTTTTTTGTTAAAAGCTCGTGATATTCGATTTTTATAGACTTCCAAGTGGTGCAAGGTGCATAATTTTTTCTCATCTAACTATTCCAATTCATTCAATCACTTTTGACATTGTTCATCTGTAGATGATTGATCACAAATGGCAACTCTGAGTGAGGGTAGTTGAACATAAGTTGGCAAGACTTCTTCTGTTCTATATACCAATGAATATGGAGTTGACCGCGTTGCAGTGCGGGTGGTTGTCCAACAAGCCCATAAAGCATGGAAGAGTTTATCAGGCCCTAGTTTCTTATCTTTATCCACCATCTTTTTCAGTATATTTGACAGAGTCATATTGAGGGATTCTATCTGGAAATTGGCCACTGCATGATACCGAGATGAATTGTTGGATTTGATGTTGTATTCCTGATACAATTTCTTCACCTCAGATGAACAGAAGATGGTGCCATTGTCCATCAATATAGTATGAGGGAGACCAAATCTGGTAATGATGTTAGATTTGATGAAGCTAACAATTCATATAGAAATGACTTCCTTGAGAGGTGTTGCCTCTGCCCATTTGAAAAAGAAATCAGTTGCAGTAAGAATATAATTAAACTGCCTGGCCGTAGCTGAAGGGTAAGGTCCCACCACATCCATTCCCCATGTGGAAAATGGCCACGAGTATTTAGCTGTGTGAAGCAACTAGAGGTTGATGAATTAAGGTGGCATGTACATGGCATGAATGACACTTCTTTGTGAAATCAACACAATCTTGTATCATTGAAGGCCAAAATTATCCAAGACTTCGAATATGACCAGACAGTCTATGTCCAAACTAGTGGGCACTATAGATTCCTGCATTCACTTCTTTCATGACAGCCATTGTCTCTTCCCCATCAATGAATCTGAAGTGAACTCCATCAAAACCACGTTTGTAGAGAATTTTCTCTAGGTGATCTGGGCTATCATAAAGAGTAAAATTGACAACACGTCGGTGAATTTTTCTTTCTCAGATCTATCAAGTGGAAGTGTTACATTTTGAATGTATTCCCTGATAGGTGACATCCATCCTATAGTATGATCATACGGTTCATAAATGGGACTAATTTCATTAATTTCCTCTGTTATGATTCGAACATAAGGTGAAATTGTACGACGGTGGGCAATACTGATGGTTGTCTCGTCCCGATTTGGATCTTCCATAGTTGTGGCTATATTAACTAGTGCATCAGCTTGAGCATTTTGTGATTGCGGGACATAAGAAAATGTCAGTTTTGAAGGTAATTCTGCAATTAACTCACTGGCATAATCATATAAAGGGATTAGTTCTTCTTTTCTGATGGCATAATCCCCATTAACTTGTTTGATTACCAGGTCTGAATCACCTTTCACCTTTTTGTGATTCACTTGTGTTTGAAGCACCAATTCCAAGCCTGCGATGAGAGCTTGGTATTCTACTTCATTATTGGTACCACATTCCCACAATAAGAAGTAATAAGGTAACATTACCTTTTCTAGAGAAATGAGCACAATTACTAAGCCAAATTTGTTGATTTTTGGATTTTCCATTTTCCTCCCAGTTGGAATTCTGGAAGCACCATCAAAATACATTTCCCATGCCTGAGGACATTCTTGAATAGAGAAGACTTCCTCATCAGGGAGTTCAATATCTGAATATGTGTCTTCCACTAAAGGGTGTTTAGCTAAGAAATCAGCCAGAACTTGGACCTTTATTTCCTTTTGAGACACATACTGAATATCGAGTTGCTACAAAATAACTGCCCACCGTGTTAGACGTCCGGTAAGAATTGGACTACTAAGGATGAATTTGAGCGGGTTATTGCGAGATACCAATTGGACGTCGTGAAGTTGCAGGTAGAGTCTAAACTTCTGAACTACAAAGATTAATGCCAGGCAGCACATCTCAATACTTGAATACAAGGTTTCTGCTTCAAGAATAGTCCAACTGAGGTAGTAGAGGCTGTTTTCATTCCCAACATCATTCTTCTGAGCAAGAAATGCACCCAATGATCTCTCTAGAGATGTCACGTAGAGGATACGTGGTATTCCTTCAACAGGTGGCATGAGTACCAGTAGACTCAAGAGGTATTTCTTGAGAACATCGAATGCTTCTTAACATTCTTCGGTCCCCTAGTAAGTGACTCCCTTCTTCATCAATTTGGTGAAGCGTAAAAGTTTCCCTGCCAAATTGGCGATGAAATGCGGAATATAGGCTAAGTGTCCTTGAAGTCCTCTTAATTATTTCAAATTTTGAGGTGGTGACATTCCATGGATTGAATTTTTCTTCTCATGAACAACTTCAATACCACGATGACGTAAAAAATGCTGAGAAATTGTCCTGAGGTTACCCCAAAAGCACATTTTAAGGGGTTCATCTTCAAATTATGTTGTTGAAGCTTGCAGATTATGACTTTCAAATCAGCCAAGTGATTAGAACGTTGTTTGGATTTAACCAAAAAAATCATCTACATAACATTCAACAAACTTCCCTAAAAAGGGTTTGATGATACGATGCATGGCACACTGATATGTTGCACATGCATTATTTAAGCCAAAGGGCATTACCAGGTAGAAAAACACACCCTGAGGGGATTTGAAGGCTGTGAATTCTTCATCTTCTGGGGCCATCCAGATTTTATTATATCAGGAATATCCATTCATGAAGGAAAGTGCTTTATATCCAGCTGTTTCATCAATTAAAAGTTCTGTAATCAGAACTGGAAAATCATCCTTAGGACAATGCCGATTAAGATCTTTGAAATTGATGAAAAATCTAATTTGTCTGTTCTTCTTCATTACAGGGACAATATTATCCTACCACTTGGGATATTGAACTTCTCTGACGAAGTTAGCATTGATAATCTTATCCACTTCAGCTTAAATTTTGGAATCATATGTTGGGTGTGTTCTTCTTGAGGCTTGCTTAAATCCTCGATGTTCTTCTGGTAAACCCAAATGATGAGAAGCAACATCAAGATCATGCCCCGAAATCTCTGTATAGTTCCAAGAAAATATGTCACAATTTTTCATTAAAAAAGAAATATACATCTCTTGTTCTTCCAGAGTCATGGCTACACTAATTAAAGTGGGGCATCGATCTTCTTGTGTACCCAGATTTATATCTTTGAGTTCATCCACGGTGGTAGAGATACCCTCTTCAAATGCTGGAGGAGAATATATGATATCTTCCTCTTATTCTTCATCATGTGATATTTATTCCATTTCTACTTTCATAGTATATGATAAAGAAGAATTTTCATGATCAGAAAAGTTGTCAAAATTTTCACATCTTGAAGAAGATGCTTTCATTTCCGACCCGATTGATGATGAAGGGTCTTCGTTGGGTAATAAAGAGGAGATGATGGATTGAGAATCAACATAATTGTTCACCTCTTATGTTGTTATACTTTCTTCTGGCCTGATTGGCGAAGTATAGACTTGTTGGATTTCAGCAGATGAAATGAAGACGTCACCATTTGTGCTTTCATCATTGCTTGGTGGGTTACCAATTTCTCCCATGTTGTCTGGCTCGATTGTCGTAATTGACATTATGGATCATTCCATAAGGGTATTATGATTTGGGTCTATCTTGTAAATTTTACTGATAGGAAACACATAATCTGTACTCGCATGTGTAAATGGATTTACTGGAATCTTCTCCAAACCATATGGAGGGTTAACTTTGGTAATATTCTTTGCTGTGGATTTCTCCCTACCCTTCATGTGATAGAATTCTACCTCAATGTATTGAGACTCACATGTCTTGAATGGGTCCTTATCACCATACAATATCCCAACATGACCATCAAAACAATACTTGAGGCATTGATGGTATGATGAAGGTATAGCCGCATATTGATGAAGACGGGGTCTTCCAAGCAAGATGTTGAAAGCTGAATCTTGATCAACAACAATGAAATCTGAATTGGATACAAGATCTCCAAACTGAGTTCTGAGTATAACTTTTCCTGTTGGTTCTTGTTCATTTTTATCATATCCATGCAACATCATGGTAGAAGGTGATAAATCAGATTTCGTGAGGCCCAATCGACGAAGTGTACGAATGAGCATGAGGTTGACTCCTGAACCATCCTAAATGAAAGCTCTTCGGACGTCTACACCATTGACATTGCTAGATAATTACAAAGGTCTAATATTCCCCTGCACAACATCATCTTCTTCTTCATTAGTAAAAGATATTATTGTAAGGAAGTCTGTAGGATTATTCTCTATTTAATAGACTTTAGCTGCAGCAATTTTAGTTTCAAACTCTTGAGGACTTGATAAAGCCTCGATGAGTGCCTCCCAAAGATCCTTTGACAGATTCAAAGCATCCATAATTGATAACTTGGCCAGTACATGGTCAAGTGTTTCAATACATCATACTTTTGATCTAGAGGTCCGCGTTTCCCAAAAGAAACATGTGGTTTAGCAAGTGCTTTGGAAGCAGCTACTTTGGAAGTTGATGCATCTTGTATTTGGATAGGCGTTGGAAATATTCCTGATTTTGGAAGATTAGACCGATTATATCCATTTACTTACTGAGAGGAAGAATATGGAACTTTCAACTGGTCTTCCAAAATAACTATTCCAGGACTAAATTTACTATTGGTAGAAGAACTTGCTTGTTCTTGCTGAGCTCACTGAAGGTATCTACAATGAGTTTCTGCTGCGTACATAGTTCTAGCATGGGTTGAATTGTAATAGTGGCTTCTGAAAGATCCATGTCTTCCACTGTATCCTGTGCCACTGGAACACCCTATGATTCCTCTATTTGATATAGGGAATTCAGGCTCATCGAAATCGAAATTGCAACTGGCATATGGATCTGTTAATTGAATCATATTAACAGAACCAAAAATCAACTCTTCATCCGATGAAGACTCTTCCTAATTATCCTGCTTAGGCTGTGTCGTTTGGTGGGATGGTGCTCGTTGCTTCGAAGTATATGGCATGAAATCTGCTAGAGTCAGAGACATCTTAGGCTTTGACACATACTCATATTCTTCTGATTGATCCTCTTTCTTTGAATTATGTCGCCCTTTTGAGGATTTACCCTATGAAAAGGATTTTCGTGTAAAATTCATGGTAGAAGGCACACTTGGTTTCTTCAATTGTGTTTGAAAAATGGCATGAGTTCGGTTTTTCGTCTTTCTGACCATACAATCATCATATTTTTGTGCATTTTTTCTTTTGACTTATTTCCACTAGCCTTTCTCCTATGGAACTGTAGCAGTAACACATGCTACCTGGGTTGAAGAGCCTTTCAGTTTGACTTGTTCCGAGTCGACCATCTTTTGCATGAAGTCTTTGAAGACAAAACACTCCTGGATGGGATGTCCCAACATTTGTTGAAATGGGAAATAATTGGGACGGTCTTCATCTCCTTCCTTGTTTTGCCTATTGGGCCATGGCAGCTGAACCAAATTATTCTCCAGGGCCGAAATGAAGTAACCAGGAACTTGTTCATTTCATAAAGAATAAACTTTACTCTTCAACTCATCAAAGTATTTCTATCTTTGATCTCTTTTATTGTCTTGACGAAACATCCTTTGTTGTTGACGCTCAGGAGGTGGAGCCCTTCGAGAAGATGAAGGTATGGAGGTAGAAGCAGGTACAGGTGCTTGTTTAAGCAAAATTGTAGCAGTTTCTGCTTTACCCTTTCTCCTTACTGGAGCTGATTTGATTACACGAGATTTAGCCTTAGTCTGTATAAGAGAATATTCAATATATTGAGCAATTGAAGTAAGGTCTTGAATCCCTCCTATGTATTTCACAGGGATCAGTGGTGTGCGTATGTTTTCACACAGATTTTCCACACAGATTGGCAACAGTTCCACTCGAGGGATTTATAAGCTCAGAGAATATGTTAATACCTTCCAGCGAGCAATGAAATTAGAGACACTTTCATTATCCATTTTCTTACAGTTTTTAAGATCAATAACTGTTGTCTTTGGAAATGTTGAGCTGAATTGGAGAAGGAATTTGTGGCGAAGATCCTCCCATCCGGTAATTGAGCGGGATTGCAAGCTTGTGTACCAAACAAAAGTCAGTCCTTGCATGGTTCGCACGAAGCATATGGGTTTCACAGCTTCTTGCTTCTCTGTAGTTACCATCATAGGATCAAAACAAGACACATAATGCATTAAATGTTTTTCAGGGTCGCCTGATCCATTGAAAATAGGGAATATAGGGTTCTCAAAACATGACGGGGGAGAGATTGAATCTACCCATTCAGGGTAAGCTTTTTTTCTAGTTAAACCTACACATGCTTCCCTTCCATAGTATCTAACAGAGGTGTTAATGACTCAATGTTAGTCAATAACTTTTGATAAACATCTGGTTGAACTTGGACTTGGGCAGGTGAAATGACTGGAGTTTGAACAGGTATGGCAGCTGGTACTGCAACTGATGGTAGCACTGCTAATTGTTGTTGCACTTATCCCGTAGGATTAGATCTGTGAGGGTGTACTGATAAAGGAGGATATTCATGATCCATATCAGTAGCTGCAACAATCTCCCATGGATGATTGACTCCATCACGTTTAGGAAGAAGACTACTTTGAAGTATTTCGGGATTCAACCTCATCAATTCCTTCATCTCTTCCTCCTGTTGCGTAAAACTTTTCACTAGTTATAGTGATTACCCATCTCAAGAGGAAGGAGATGTTACCTGATTCTTTTCATTTCCCTTGTTTGACCCCTTTTGGAGAGGGGGAAGTGGTTTATTTTAAGGAACACCTTGATTTTGGTTAAACCTTTGATATCATGTACGCACACCTTCTTCATTTGTGTCTGTGAGTACAAATTCCTTAGATGGAACCTCTTAATCTGAGTCCCCTGAGTGAGACTCATCTGGTGGATCAGCAACAATGGCATTGATGACATTGACAGACGCATAACACACCACATCCCTTATATTATCATTTCTGTGATATTGTCTTCTTCCATATCGTTGACGAGACATTGCCTTTTGTTGATTCAATCCCTCAGGAACTTTTTGACGAACCGTATTTTGGTGGGAATATCCTAATATTTTGGCTCTTCGTTCCTCCTGAGACTTCTTCCCCAATCGAGAAAAGAGTGACTTTCTCTGAGGAGGGGATTGATGATTTGAAAAAGTCCCCAGTCCGGTGGACTGGGGATGTTCCTGATGTTCCCTCTCAACTCTTCAAATCCTAATTGTTGGTACCGAGGGTTGGTATAAAAGAGTCCCCTGTCTGGCAAGCTGTGGTGGTTCTTGACATGTTATGTATGAGACTTTCTTAAAAGCTCTCCAGATCTAGAGGACCTTAGTCTAGAAATTAGCAGGATGCATCAACCTGTATCCACTTTTATCACCCGATTCAAAAGACCGTTGGATGATTTCAGACACTTCTGTCACTTGATGATGTGCTTTCTCCATAATAGAGGAATGTTCAATATTCTCATTTTCTTGATACATGAGTAATTCAACAACCTGTTCTCTATATTCTTGAATTTCAGAAGAACTAGTTGAAGCATGTCATTGCGCAAGACTTTGATTACAAAAAATGCCGGTTGATTGTGGTTGGCCACGGACAATAACATTGCATGAGACCATTTTTGGCGGGCTTTGCTAACTAGAGAGCACAGTGAAATGTAGTGTTCCATGAACTCCCCATCCTCTAACATGAATACCAGATGGGGCATTGGCAATTAACTGTCGCAATCTTCGTAGTGCGCCAAGGCATAAATGTTGAAAGGCTCTCTGCTGCTTTTCAGCCTTTGGATATCAAGAGACTGATAGAGATGCAAAATCAATCTAAAATTGTAACCCTTCTATTATCTTAAGATGATTTTCATATTTAGTATAAGATAATACTTTCTTTTTCAACTGACAATGAGTTTTCCATATGTTGAGACGAATATCATGAATTCCATCTTCCGTCAACATCTCTGGAACGTCGTACTGAGAGTCAGCCAGAGGCCAAAACAAGATTGGCACTTCACCATTCACCAATTTGTTTCTCAGGTTTAGCATTTCCTCTTTATCATTCAATGAAGATTATTCTACCTGATTTGACCAGATCTGGTGCTTCCTTTTTTCTTTAACGAATTCAACAAGATTGGTAGAGAAAGCACGGAACAAACTAGAAGATGCATGACTTAGGGGTGGTTCAGATAATGACATACACCATAGGATGTGTTATGATTGAGAAATTATTTCACCTGCTAGAGATAAAGAATCAGACATGACTGGTTTCACATTTAAAAGTGCCTCAAGATAAGAGGGATTTCTCAGCACTACATTGTCCACTGGAGCATTTTCCAGGCAATGTGAATCACTCCTGTGGAGAGGACTTTTGTAGTGAAATTAATCATCATGGGGAAGACCACCATGGTGGGTTACAACAAAAGATGAGATCTCTTTCTCCTTGGTCTTCTGGCCACACATAGGGTTATTGTAGCTCTCATCTGAAGATAAAACTTCATGATTGACCGAACTGTCATTGAAGCATGCCTTTATGAGGAATTGTATGTTGAATACCACCCAAAATAATGTTTCCACTACTGGAAAATGAGGGAGTAGAATCTTGGATTCCCACAGATAATTGTCTGAGGGCTTCAAGAACTCCAGCATCGAGAAAATCCTTGTTACATATTGGCTCTTGATCTCTGGACAGTGCTGGGAAGATCTCCTTCTTAGATTCCTTCTTACTCGCCTTGGAAACTAATTTTTGACAAACATGGCTGCTCTGAGCAGGTGTATGTGCGTGATCAGGAATGTTGGCCAGGTTAGGCTGATGATCTCCACTAAAATCCGCTGTATGTGCCAGAATTGGTTGTCCTTATGATATGGGGTAGTATGCCCCACAACCCTCTTGGACTGGAACAGATGTCTGTGTCTGTTCCTGAGCGAACTGTTGATGTGTCTTCCACTAGTAGGGATAGATTTGTATTTCATTCCCTATGATGATGCTGAAGCCTTTATAATATCCTGGTAGGCATCCAGAATATGAGCAGGGATTTGCTTCTGCTCTTTCACCATTGATAGAATATGCTTGGTGACTTCAGCTGCCAGAATAGGGATATATGTCCATTCCATGCTTGGAGTAGGTGTATGTGCATTATCATGTCCTAATTTTCCTATTAGTGAATCATGAAAGTACTCATGTGTGGGGGCAGAGAGTTGAGTCTGCCTCCTGTTTGTTGCCGGAGCTTTCCGACTAACATTTCAGAATGCTACCAAGCAAGACTGTTGGTAGGCTTGATCAATACGAGCATCTGTATGTGCCTGTTGATTTCACTTCTCCGAACATGGTTGATGAGCTCCATCATATGTAGTCAGATGAGCCTACTAACTAGATGATGATGTATAAACAGGTGTATGTTCCTGCCTATAGTACTCCACTGGAATTGCCAGGCGGGAATGGCGTGATGCTGCCAGACGATTCTGCTGGACAATGGAATTAAAACGGGCATGTGTGTGTGCCTGCTCATTGCTTGCCACCAAGTTAGGTTGGCATACTTCTTCGGATATGGATGATATGAGAACCTTCTCACTGTTAACTGGATTTTTCCTATTTCGATTCGTCTTGCCTACTCGGGTTTGAGGATCCTGAGCCGAACGTCTGGAGTGGACACCCTCATCATGTTGATGGAGCACTACCGCACGAGTCTGGCGTCGATTGTTGTTGGGAGCCCTCAGGAAGGGCTCCTTGTTCCATGAATTAAGGCCCGAAGGGAATTTCTCATTCACCTCCCCAGAATATGGCAGTGAATGGTGATTGCGTTCTGAGGATAACAACCCAAAATGGTTGGAGACGGTATATGCACCGCCTACTTCTTGATCACTGGTCGTGACTGTCCGGATGACCAGGGTGAATTGTTCACTTGGAGGGCTTGTCGAGCAGCCTCCATAGTTTTAATGGTACCATACTGACTGTACATTTTAACCAGCGCAATTAATACCCAGCGTTGAAGACACTGAGTAGGTGATGTCATCCTCAGAGCGGATGACGATCCAGCAGGAGTAGCAGTTGTGGAAGTTATAGCAGCGGTATTCACAGCAATGTTATTCACAACAGTGGTATTCACATGTGTGAATTTGAGAGCAGCCATTCTGGAAATGCATAATTTCTTGGAAAATTGTGCATGTTTGATATAACAGATGTAATCAAGACAAATTCAGCCACTACATCTTTTGGATGAGCACATGTGTCAATGATTATTTTTGTTGGCCCCCTCATTGAGTTTTGAATAGGGGCCTAAGAAATAAGTAATATATCATTTTAACTTGGTAAAGGATTCATATCGGGTTCACTATTTTGTGCTTCCATCTGGAATTGGGGATGACCTCATTGATTGAAGGTTCAAAAATTCCAATCAGTTTCTAACGGGTTTGTTTGTAGAACAAAAAATATCCAATGATTCCATATCCATTTGGACCTACTTTCCAAAGGTAGGCACTCATTACTTGTGGACTGACGAGGGTTAGGAATTTGCATTGGTCGAGAGGACGGGAGATCGGACTCATCACCCCATTTTGAGGGGAATTATTGTCTACTCCGGGAATCTCTTTATAGATTTAAGTTATGTTCGCGAATCATTATTACATTACCAAGTATAAAATGCGATTTCCTTTAGTCTGACAATAAATCATTGATATATAGGAAATTCAGAGAATATTTTATATGTATTTGAGGTTATTCATCGATGAATAATCATCTGTATTTGTTAGAGATTCGTAGTTGATGGTATCTTTAAAATACATAAAAGTCTATTGGTCATTATGATGACCATACTGGTTTTAAAGCCACTCAGTGGGGCACTTGATGTTTATTGTCATTCAGGAGGACAGGAATTATTTCAGAGTTGGGATTACACCCGCTCATGGGCTACCTACATATCCTTTGTTTTTTAAAAGGAATCATAACCCACATAGTTTGAGTAAGGGAGTATTATGTTAATGATTGATGGCTCAATGAAAGATGTCATAATTACTTTTACACACTAAGATCATGTGAGTCATGCTCGGTGTGAGAAACAAGAGGTATTGGTAAAACCAGAAAATTGTGCCATGAAAGATATAATCATAAGAAATGATGTGGGGCATATGTATGTATGACTGCCCAAAATAGATGAGGATTATGATTTAGTTCAGGGATGAAATCCAATAACATGGTCCATAAAGGTATATGCACTTCATGGATATTTAGATACTCTAATATTGGGGCTTAAACCTAAGTAAGATGCCTATGTTTGGAGGGGACTTATGTTAAGGTCTTATTCCTGAGAAGGAAGCCCAGATCAAAAGGAAATTAAGACTGGGGCTTACTCCGGAAAAGGAGGCCCAAATTTACAGGGATTTGATAATTAAGGGACTTGGGAGTTACTCCTATAGTGGAGGCCCATATTTGAGACTGGGGATTACTCATGAAAAAGAGGCCCAGGTTAAGGGAATTATGGTTGGGCCTTACTCCTGAGGAGGATGCCCATATTTGGGACATTAAGACGGGGGCTTACTCCTAAGGGGGATGCCCAGATTAGGGGACTTGAGACTTACTCCTAAAGAATATGCCCGTATTAATGAGAATTTGGACTGGGGATTACTCTAAAAAAAGGCCCATGTTAAGGGGTTCTCTCATCTTAAAGGATGAGGTTGGATGAATTAGATCTCAATCTTTAGTGACATAAAGATGTGTAAATCACTAGATTTTCAGAGATGTTCCACGGAGTTCCTTTCAGATAAGGAAGCCAAATCATGAAATCATGCCATAAATGGATTTTAAGAGTTTCTTCAAGACTGGATCTTGAATAGGACAGGTGGAATGGCATAAGAGGGGTGAAACAGGCAGAAAAGGCACCCAAAAAGGTAGGGGTGCGCAAGTCCTGGCAGGCACGCAAGTCCGGGTCCCACAGGTATTCCTACACGGCACATGGGTACTTGCGAGATTTTTTATCCCTTAGAGAAATATTTGGGCGATCCTTGACCAAAGACTTTAGAGTCATCCCTAGAGGCTTTCCAGATCATGGCGCGCAGGTTCTGGTGAAGAAGTAGGGCGGCACACATGCGTGTCCATTTCCCTTAAGGGTAAAACCCTTAGGCGCGCATGTTTTAGTGAATTCTAACACATAGACCTTACTCCTCTTGTTTAGAGCTTCCATTTTCTGTAAAGAATTACCTTAGAAGTTTTCAGAAGACTTGAAGAAGAGACTTGGGCATTCAGAGCTCTTAATGTGAATTCTAGAAAATCTACCCCCCCCCCCCCCCCCCCCCGCGAAATAGGGGGCCCATCGGGGGTATTTATAGGCTGGAGAAGACCCTGGGCGGTTATCACCTAGGGAGTGCAAGTGACATGTGCGGCCAAATTCAGTGCACAAGATTACTTGCGGGACTGTTTTATAACATGCGCGACCCTTTCCCAATGTTCTTCTAATTCCTTCATTTGTCAATTTTTTTATATCTGTCCAAAGGTTGAATCACTTTGAGCTAAAATATTCTCCTTTTCCAATCTTTAGATTCTATGATGAATGGAGCGTCAACAGTCCAACCACCATAAAAATCCATAAACCATTATAAATCACATTTTTCAATCATTAATTCACAATAAGTAAATATATATTCATGGATTGAAGATAAATATAATTTTATTTAAAATCATTTGATTTCAAGAAAAATAACCTCTAAAGAAAAAAAAATTATCATTATAAATGAATTTCCTTTAAATCGTCAAGGATCAACTCTAATATTATATTAATTATAATATCAGTTATTTTACATACCAATTAAACATTTCTATTGAATATATATCTATTTAAAATTCATAACAACTGGAATTTATTCAAAAAATCAAACATGGGTACAACATTATACATATTTCTTTATTTTAACTCCAACATCATTACACTTGGTAAACTGAAAAAAATATCAATTAATATAAAACAATTAACAAAATTGTTTATTTCCATTTTACTCTATTTGAAATTATATGTTAAAAATTTCCAATTACGAAAATTCATAACATATTAAATTCCCATTTATTCAAAATATAAAATTCATGTAATATTAATCACCATCAAGGTCAAATTAAAATTATTTATGTTAATTTCAAAAAAGAATCAAAAATCATAACGTCGAAATTTATTATTTCATATTCATTCATACCTCATTATATTTTTTTCTAGATCACACATTATTCTTCAACATTCATCCTAATCACAATTTTAACAATTTACACTACCCAAAAATAAATTAAATTTTAACACAAATCATTTTCAATAATATTTAAATTCCAGAACAAATTATTTTTTTCAACACATTAGGCATTCATTCCCTCATTAATATTTTTATTATAAAAAAAATTAATACAATACCATGAAAGAACATATTATAATATAAGTAACATAATATCAACCCAGCAATAATGTGAGAAATAATAATAAATTACATAATCATCATAATAAATCACATCATTATCTCACACCAATATTTTCACACAGAATCATTTATCCCAAATTTCAACTATAATCATTTTATATCTTTCATCAACTAATGATATATCCTAATAATTTTAATCAAGGTTTTAACATTATTCTAACTTATTTAAAATTCGCACAAGCATAACTGTTCTTAGTTTACATCACAAATATACTCATAAATCCATTCTAATCCATTTCATAATTTAAAATTCTATACCCAACATTTCTAGAGAATATTAATTTTCATTCATAACAAACGCAAATTAAAAAGCCCAAAATACTAGAATATTTTCAATTAATGTAAAATACCATTTATTTCAAGCACTCAAAACTAATACATAATAGTTCAACAAAATATTACATAATCATTTGATAACCATTTTAAATAAAAATTTGGCAAAATCATTTTGGCACCACTTTAATACTAATACTTCTCAATTAACATGTTTCAAAATTAATATCATAAATCAAAAAAATAATCATTTTTAATTAACCTCAACATACACTCATTATTTCATTAATTTTTAGGAACATTGTTATCATCATCAAATACAAGGAATCATCGTTTTTTACCTCATTTAAAATATCACTAAATATATCAAAATAATAATGAATGAATACACATTTAATAAATAAATATCATTAATTTTTTCCATGTTATGCGTATATAATATTTTCAAACAATTTATTACCTATGATATCTGAGGCCTAAAATATTGCAATCATTATATTTATCACCCATGAAAGTTAATAAAAAATATATAAATCATATAAAACTCATCATAAAGATATTTAACCCCCTTCCGATCATCATAATGTATAATTTATTCAAACCACTAAATCAGTATGTATAAAATTGTTATAATAGTCAATTAATAGCACATATGAAATATGAAATAAATAATCTAGAATCAATCACACCATATCATGTATTCCATATCATTATAGATTGTTTAACTAATTAACTACCAATAACCTATTTAGAAAAAAAATGATTAGTTCATTTATAATTCCATTATTCAACTAGAATCATCTATATAAAATTTGATCACAATAAACCTTAATTAAATACAATAAAACATATTCCATATCCCAAAAAAGTAAAATTATTCTTGGAAACATAACTTCATACACTTAATATATGTGAAATATATAACAAAAAATTTCCATTAAAATTATCAAATCTAATCCCGTATATCTCTGAAAATAATGAATTCAACAAAGGTTTTGTTTTCCATGAACAGACACATATCATTAATTCCATGTGGGGACTCATAATATCATTTATACCTTATTCCAATGGTTATTAATCAAATAAATTAAAACCACATTTATACAATTTTGTTACAACCCTCCCTGGTATGACAATACCATGAAGGGAAAATTTCATATACCTTTAAGTGCAGTCCTTGATCACTAGTGGTTGATTACTAGAACCATGGGATTATAAGGATAACCTAGGGATAAATTTAAAAATTGTATATCATTTTACTGGGTTTTGTGTTAGAAATGATTCTTTGGTTAAGCATTGCAAGGTCCAAGAAATTTATTCACCGGATCTTGCACATGGTGGCACATGGATGGTTAATATTACACTAACACCATGTCTTTTAGATTTGGGTTATGGTTGTGAGTTCACCATAATAAGAATCATCAAATAAATTGATGTTCTATAGGATGCAAGGAGTTTAATATTAGAATAATAATGATGGAATGTGAATTCATTGATAGGTGAGTGTAGACGACGAATATTGAGATCGTTTCAAGGTGTGTTCAATGAGGCTAGTAGGATGGATGAGTTCAACTGTTATAGAAGATTGGATCCAGTTGAAACTATTAGATGGGTATAATATAGAGAATAAAAAAATTTGTTCTCTGAGTCAAGAAATTATGAGGAGTATTATATAATGAATATACATGAAAATTTATTCATGTTCTAAATGATGGGATGAAGTAGAAAGAAGTGATATCTTCTAGATGCTGATGTAGTTGATGTAATTTTGTATGTATAGAGTTAAATAATCGTAGATTATCGGGCATTGAATTTTTTAACTAGTGAATATAGTAAAAAGATATTCATAAAATCCTTTAGAGTTGATTGAATATGATTTGTACTATTCTCAAGGAGTTGACTCAATGCAATTAATGTTCTATAGAAACATAGGTTACAAAATAAAATGGATAATAACTGCTGAATTTCACAATGCATTGATTTCTAGAAGATAGGTTGGGGAGAACTATAAAACCATGATTTTTCTAAATGTACAATGTACTAAAAAGTGTACCAAAACTGATTGAAAATCAATTTTTTATTTTGAAAACTCTTTTAAGGAAAAAACATTAGATACCTCCAATTCAAACACAGAATGAAATAATATATCCATTAAAAGATAGTTGGAGCCTACCAAATTTAGACTCCCTAAATAACTTCCACTAAATATTTTTAACATGGCTTTCTAGTTCATGCAAAAAATATTTCTGAAATAGAATTCCATCTTGTCTCAATACTAAATGTACTTTTTAATGTTGATCTTCCCATTTATGAATCCCCCAAAAAATATCAAGTCTTTATTTTTTATCTAGGTATAGTTCTCCTCATTTAGGGTCACCATCAAAGACATCCCCATCATTTTAGTGTCGTGCTCTTTTATAGAATTAAGTGACAACACATGTTCACCCACTTCTTCTTCTGATCTCATAAGAAGATACAATGATAAAAAATCACATCACCTCATTTCCACTAATGAAAAGAATCCTTGTGGGTTTTCATGTATTTCAGCTTCTTCGCAAATCATGTCTCCATTGAAAGTGGAAAATAGGGGTAATCCTTGGGGGTGTTCTTGTATTTAAGTTTCATTGCAGATCGTGTCCCCATGGGATGTGGAAAATAGGAGTAATCCTTTCTCTCCTTTTGTATGCCACTATAGCCTCTAAATATCCTTGTCCTTGAGAAATTATCATCCTCAATCACATCCTCTACTTAATGAGCTGAAGATTCATCATTGGATTTATTCTGGGGGTTTTCTGCCCATCCATAGAGGTCTTAATCAGATCATCCTCGGACACCTAAAACAAATCCTTGTTAATAACTCACTCAAAGTGATTTCACAGCTCAGTGGTTTCCACCTCCCTTTTAGGACCATACCAAAATCCCTCCAGGGGATATTTAGAGAACAATGTGTGTCCTATATACAAGGATGTAATGATACCCCTACCACTCACCTTGTGTTGGTTCTGGATTTCCTCCTAGAAAGAAAAATTGTGTGTATCAGTGTCCTGCTCCACATTCCTTTGTTCTTTCTTAAGAAAGTCTGAACTACTAGGCTTCAAAGCACTACTCCCCATTTACATTGGTTAAATATTATTATCCTCCAAGACCAATAATGGAGAATTACGAATAGCCTAAGAATCACCCCCTGCCTCCAGTTGCACAACTCCGTTACTCATATCCAGATGGGCCTCCGTCTCTTCATACCTAGAAGCATCATCCTGGACCATCCCATCATATTACATGGCACCATAACTCATTGGCTATGAATTTTAGTTATAGAAGTAATAATCCATATTAATATTAACATCAGTAACCTTAATAGGATTAAGACCACCATTCTGTGAATGCAGATTCAACTCCACCATATCACTAATATGAGCATTCCTGTAAACCTTAATAACATGTAAAGGGATTTCTAGATACCTCATTTTTCTTTTAAAAAAACCAGTGACCCATGGTTCAATATTTAGAATCATTACTTACTTCTATTTTACTACTTCACTCGACCAAATAGTATCAGCCACGGAACCTTCACCTCCCACAATTTCCCCACTAAAATACACCAACTTGTAATATACAATAGGATGCTCTGAGTCCCGAGTATCCTATACACACAAACAAGCACCCACACACTTCATACCATTTTGCCTACAAACCACAATGTGATGCCCCAGTTTCTAACATGACGAATAGAATTGATACCATGATTTGAACACGATAGGCTTCTTACTCAGAATTCCTCACCCACAACAATTCAAAAGGATTCGACAGGTATTTTAGACACATAAACATAAACACATACCCTCATCAAGTTAGCATGACACATTTACCTTGTCCTAAAATATGATCAGAGATAACTCCCTAAAAATTTTCCTAGAAAATGAATAAATTAATGATTTTGAATGGGGAGTGTATGTTCTAGAAATCATACAAAAATAGTTAGTTTTGATGAGTCTCACTTCATATGAAAATCGTATAAAAATTTGAATAGAATAAAGCATGAAAACATCATAGAGTCGAGGCACACTTGATCAGGAAATAATCATGTCATATTTAGAAAAATAATGAATCATAAAATATCTATAATCATGAAGCCTTACTGTGAGTCTTTCTTGTAGACCCCGTGATTCAAAAATCAAATGATCGAAGAGATCCATTGATGGTCAGAAGTGCCTGATGTGTGAAATCAATGTGAAATGCATCAGGGAGGATACATTAGTGAAATCCATATTGTTGATATTGACAGTTTCAGGGACCAGTAATAGATTTCAAGGACTTTCAGACCTAAAGAGATCTATGGGAAAGAAGGTAAGAAATCCATATTTGATAAGAGAAATAAATGGTGATGTTCAATCTCTAGTTAGCGGGGGTGGAAGGCCCTCTCCCACCATGTGGGGAGGGGGTTGTTGGGACTATAAAATAATTATCCCAATGGTACATTGATAATTACAAGATAAAAAATTCACAAAATGTAGAAATACAATGGGAACTTGATGTAACAAAGAAAAACCACCAATTAGAAGGGTTAAAAACCCACAGAAAAATAGAAGCATCATTATGGGGTAAAAGTTGGTACAAAATCCCTCACTATTAGAAGAAGAAATCTTCATAAAATCACTCTTTAATAAGTGAGGAAAAAATCACAAAATTCTCTCAAATAATGATGACTATAATTGATGAGAAACCTGATGAAGGTGATGTTGGAATGGGAAGAAGATCTTTACTTTTATAGGATGCCTCTCCCCCACCCTTCACTTCTTGCATTGGTGGGTTTGGTGGGTTGGCCACCAACCACTTACCACCAGCATCCCCTCATTGAAAAAAGAGGGGGGGTTCCATCCTGAGGGAAAAATTCTTCCAACAAATATATTTGGGAAAAATTCCATCAAGGTATTATTGAATCACTTTTGAGATGATTGTGTTTATTAACAATGTGGGCCTTCATGTTGTGTTTGTTGACACTGTTGACCATGATGTAAAAATTTGTTGAAAAAGGGGGTTTACATGTGAGTTGTATTGTTCATGGTGTGTTTTCAAAAATAAAAGATTTATTGAAGAACCTCATAAGATAAATGGATGATTATGAGGTGGCATAAAAAGAGAATATACAAGGTGGAGCTACTTTCCAATGTTTTCCAAATTTTTGGGTCTCAAAATTGGAAAATGGGGAAACAAGTTTTTTGAAAATAAAGTTGTACCATGATCAAGATTGGTTTAGAAACATGCGCACAAAGAATGTTTCGGGTTCAGAATATTGAAAAATGGGAAAGGAATGATGGACCTGAATAATTTGAAAATATGAACAAAAGAGGAGGCTATACGGAAGAGACTTGCACACCCAAACCGACGTCAAATTGAGGTTTGTGTGCATGAAGGGGATATTTTACAACAAAAATAGAATCATCCACATAGGTTTTGGAGAATCTTATAGATAAAAGGTTACCCCCTCATTCTATTTATCAAAACACGTGGAGAAAATACGAGCACCAGATCACATAATCATTTCACACAAAGGGAGTTTCGCAAAAAACGTTAATCTGCATGCAAGCAAAGAAAGTTGCAAGTAATATTTCATTTTTGCATAAGATTGAAGATTATTTAAGGTGGTTTTAATGAAAAAAGTGGAATCTTGTGATCCGGGCATTAATGTTTCATGCAAGACACAATAAGGGTTGTGTGAAAGATTTAGAGTAACCCAGTAGTATAGTGGTAATGTGATATTTTTTCAGTGATGGAAAATTGGACTTCAATAGAGCATCTACATTAAATAGATGCTGCATTCATTAGTGAGAATTAAGGGGCGTAAAATTCATTAAACTGTGAGTGGATCATTTGAAGAAACAGTGAGCACACATCAGCTGAAAGAGCAGTGAGCGTTCAAATTTTGAATGGTTGTAAAAAATGAGGGATATTGAGTCCGCTTCGAACTTGTAAACAATAGATATCTTTTAGTAAATTTGGTAAATTGAAACAAATCTTGTGTATGATCCTTTTATGTAGCCCAGTGTGGGTGAACCAAGTAAAAATCAATTTTTTATGTGCATGATTTAATTTCTTTTATAATTTTCTACATGAAAGAGACAGAAGATAGTTTTTCTTAACTGCGAAACAAGATCAATAGGGGCAGTTATTTTACTTTTACATACCCTGATTCACCCCTCTCTCAAGTTATCATACCTCATGGGCCTATGAATATGTATTAGAGAGAATTTTTTATATTATCGTTGCTCCCTCAAATGGAGGTCACCAATCACAACATGATTCCGATCTTTGACAGGAAAAATTTTCAGCTGTGGATGAATCGGATGAAACACAACTTTTGATCTTTGGGAATGGAGGTGTTTGTAGTAAAAATTCATGGAATAACAGCTGATATTAATAGTTGTGTAATATCGATAGCTGAGTGACGAGAATTACATATTGAGGCTATGAAAATTACATCTTTAGGAGGTGCGCTATCCAATGATATCTATACGATGGTGATGTCATGAAAAACATGACATGCTATGTGGAAAATTCTATTGATCATATAAGAAGAAGAGTCAATGTTTAGATAGGTAAAGTAGCAAGTGTTGTGGAACAAGTATGAAAATATGAGAATGAACGCGAACATGTCTATTGATTCATTCTTTGATAAGGTAAATGTTGTAGTGGAAGACATGCATGGTATTGGAGAAGTTATTGAAGACATAACGATTGTAAAGCTCTTCATGAGGAAACATACACCTCTATTCATTCAAAAAGATTCAGTTTTGGAAGATAATGATGTGAAAGAGATGATGTTGGATAACTTTCAATGCACCCTTGTAGTATATGAAATGAGAAATTATGATAAAGTTGTTGCGGAAAATGGGAAATCCAAATAGATGGCATTTAAGGCCATAAAGAAGCTAACCATATAATATTCTCTTGATGACAAAAAGATCAATGAGGCAATGTTATTAATTTCATCGAATCCTCAAATAAGAAAAATAATGTTTTAAGGGAAACCTAAACTTGCTCACTTTTGATGTGGAAATGTCAGTCACCTTACCACATGGTGACCCATGAACCTTTAAGAATCTGAGGAGGATGAAATCAAAATTCCTAAGATAAAAACATAGGCTTATGTTAAAGAAAATAATCAAATCAATGGATTTTTTTTAAGAAAATTAATCTTCTCTCACAAGAATGTGGTAGTTCGGATGAGTCTGATGCGGAAGAGGTTGAACGTATAGAGAACTGCACAGCTCAGGGAGAGAATGCTATGGTGGAAGTTGTCAGTAGCTCGTAGAAAAAAGAAGAAACTGACGTTCATGAATATTAAGAATAAAATGAAGGAATAATTTACATGGAAGTTGAATAAGAAGCATCTCTTGAATAGATAGATGTTTGGAGAGGAAAAACAATGAAAGCCAACAAGATGGTAGATGATGCCAAACTCTACATGTAATAGCAGGAAGAAGAGAAGTCTGAGATGATAAAAGAAATTTAAAACCTTAACTATTCTAGGCCAAAGAGATCAGAAAAGGATGATGAATATAAAATCAAGGATGAAGAATTGAAAATGGAGATCGATGGCTTGACTAACATAAGGAATGATCAAATCAATAATATTGAAGAACATAATATAAGAGAGGTCAATTTCAGAAAAAGGTTAAGGATTAATAAAACATCATGGCTCTTGTTGGGACATTAAGAAAGATTATTACATAGAAAACTGAGAAGCTAAAGGTAGAGAATAGTGGTTGAACATAAATAAATCATCAATTATGTTCACATGCTAAGGCTGATGGGGGCTTGATCAAAAACAAAAAGCTGAGAAAATTGAAGTCAGACTGTAAGAACGTTTTTTGAGAATGATGTTTGATTTGTGAAAAAATCAGAATCCTAATACTCTGAGATCCTAAGGGTTAAATAGAAGTGAAACACTGACACGATGGAATAAAGTTTATATCAGGAATCATTGTTGTGGAAAGATGGGACATTCACAGTATGTGTGTTACATAATCAAGAGATAACAAAGGGAACAAGAACAGAAGAGGCAGCCAAATAGATAATGGTTCTCTATAACATATGTCTAAGGACACTATTTTAGGTGCGGAGGATTTAGGAACAAGGTTATATAATGTACATCGACTATATAGAGGAATGTGGAAATGAAAAATCAAAATGTTCACAAGCAGCAGATCACTGAACCAACATGTTAGTTAAAAATGAAAAATAAATTTGTAGATTTTCATGATGAATCTGATCCTTCATACTCTGAAAAAGGTCAGAAGTCTCAATCTATGATGAGTTTGAAGGCAAAAATATGTACCAAGAAGTATAACTATGAGAATTCTGGGGTGGAAGAAATTTCCCTTAAAGCATCAGACCATTCTGCTGTGTGGAACCTTGAAAGCACTTCCACATATCAAATGACATGTAATAATGATCTTATTACAGACATAAAATATGACAATGAAGGAGTTTTCAAGTTCAAAAATGATGAATTCATGAAGTTTACCAGCTCCGGAAAGGACTTGTTTGGGGGAAAACAGACGATACGTGCTGATGTCATTGTAGTAGAATTCCTCAGTCACATATTGCTCAATGTTAGTCAACTATGTGACTCATGACATTATATAAGGATTTCTAACAATATGTGTATCATAAAAGGATGATATGGGTTAGTGGTTCTATAGGAAAAAATAACAAATGGAAATCTATACCTTGTAAGTGGAGAAGAAGACATGTGCTTTCTATAAAGAGAGGAAGAAAAAAAGTTGTGGCATAAATGACATGGTCATCTATGCCAACCATCCCTAGAAGATCTAGTAATGTTTGATGTAGCATGAGTCCTCCATAATCTATAACATTATCATACACACACGTTCTATGCATGCCAAAAAGAGAATATAATCATAAAAACATATAAAGAAAAGGAAAATAAGTCAACAGAAGTTCTTGAATTTGTGAATGCTGTGGTTTGTGGGCCTATCACACCAAGAGAAAATGATGGATAGAGGTACTATGTTTATTTCGTTGATGACTATAGATGAATGGATTGGGTACCTATTATTTCCCATAAGTATTATGTGTTCATCTACTTAAAATAGTACCGAAGGGAGTGTGATAGGATAATTGGAAAAAAAAAATTATGACGTTTCATATTGACAATGTTACAGAATTCACAAGCAGTCCAGAAAAACGATATCGAGAAACACAGGATATGGCATCCATTTTACTCAGGGTGAACACCCAAACAGAATGGATTGTTTGAAAAGAGAAACCTTATCATCAACAATATGTACAGAAAGATTCTAATTGAATAATACCTACCATAGATGTTCTTGATGGAAACAGTGTTGACATCGATCTATATTTCTCACAGATCTCTATTGTGTTTGAATGCAGGAAAGACTATATGAGATGTGGTACAGAATTAATCCAATGGTGAAATACATTTGAATCATTAAATGTTTATAATTATCATTAAGGGGAAACATGAGAAATTTCAGTCACATGGAGATAAGGGGATATTTATTGGATACTCAGAAAAAATAAAGCACACAAAGGCTTTTACAAGAGGCTAGGGAAAGTAGTTGAGAGAAATAATGTCACTGTTGTGGAAAATGGAGAGAATAATCAACAACACAGGGAATAGTTTCTCAATGAATGTGCTGAAGAATAATTTAACAAAGGAGGAGCAGAAGTAGCCGATTCAGATTCAAAAGATGATACATATTATGAGAAAGATGAAGTAAAATCCGAATCCGTATAGATGTCAAGGATTCGAGCGGAAATTTATAGGCAGAATATCATTGGTGATCAGTCTTCTCCAGTTCATAAAAAAATAATGACATCATTACAGGAAACATCATTTCTATCTCTGGTAGAGCCTAAATGCTTTTCTAATGTAGCTGAAGATGAAAATTGGGTTCAAGATATGAATGAAGATCTAGATCAGATTGAGAAAAACCTAATGTGGGGGATTGTTTCATGAACATCAGATAATAATGTCATCGAGAGTAAATAGGTCTATTGAAACAAGACGAATAAAGATGGCTTAGTGATTAGAAACAAGAATTAATAGTGTGAAAAGGATACTCTCATATAGTGGAAATAGATATTTATGAGACATTTTCATTGGTTGAAAGGCTAGAGATAATCAGATTATTCCTAGACATTGCAGTGTAATGAAAGTTCAAAGTTTTCATGGTAGACGTAAAATCTACCTTTTTGAATGGGGTTCTTGAGAAAGAAGTGTATATCAGTAATCCAGATGGTATTTTCATTCATGAGGATGAGAATAAGGTTTTTTGGCTAAATAAGGTATTATATGGGATGAAACAAGCACCAAGAGCATGGTATTCAATGATTGATTAGTACTTGAAGAAGCTTGGTTTTTAGTGCGGTGGATTTGATTGCACTATCTATTTCAACAATGACAACAATTAAAGAATAATTATGTCAGTTTATGTTGATGACATAATATTTAGTGAATCAGATGATGCTCAGTGTCGGCAGTTTTCTGAATTCATGAAAAGTGGGTTCATAATGTCAAATATTGGAAAAATAAAAATATTCCTTGGTTTACAGGTGTCACAAGGAAAAAATGACACTTTATTTTCTCATTAAAAATATGGAAAAGAGGTTCTGAGAAGGTTTTTAATGGAAAATTCCAAATAGATGAAGACTATGGTTTCTACCCAGATGAAATTATCAAAATATGATGATATCAAGACAATTAATATAATAGAATACAACCAGATAATTGGAATTTTGATATACATAAGTACCCTAATACCTAATATTGTTTTCGTATCATGCCAAACAACACGATATCAAATCAATCACAAGGAAATCCACGTGCTTGCAGTGAAATGAATACTTCGGTATATCAAAGGAACTGTGTATTTTATTTTGAAGTGTACTGACAAATCTCAGTCAGAGCTTTTGGGTTCTACAGATATAGATTGGTCTAGATAAGAAGATGACAGAAAATCTATGTCAGGAGGTGCTTTCAATCATGGTGGTTTGTGTATTTATTTTCTAAGAAAGAATCATGATTTCATTTCATTAATCACTACATAATATGATTATATTTTCACCACTGAAGCGTACACACAATTATTGTAGATAAACCATTAGCTTTATGATATGGGCGTTGAAGTGAAGTCTCCTATCTGAATCCAGTGCAATAACTTATGTTCTATCAATCTTAGAAAAAATAATGTTTATCACTCAAGGAAAAATAACATTGAGATCAAATATCATTTTATCAAGTAGATGGTTGATGAGGTAATCGTGAAGTTGTAGTATGTTTTTAAAAAACTACATGTTGTAGAAATTTTGACAGAGGCCTTATCCAATAAAATTTTTAGAGGCATCGAATGGCTCCTGGAGTCCATTTGAAACCCCGCACTTGAGAAAGTGTGGAAGTAGGGACCCCCTCCCACCTCCACCTCTCTCCTCTAGTTATAGTGTGTTTTTCTCTACTTTGTTAATATGTGTTTAATCCAATGTCTCAGACCACAATGGAGTGACCTTTGGATTTGTTGAAAAAGGTGTAGAAATATTGAATTCTCAAGGGGGAGAAACTATGGCTAAGGGAGAAAATGTTATAGTCAAAGACACAGGGAGATGCTGACAGGTGTAGTATTGAGATAGGAGGAGAGAAATGAGATAGGGGAGATTAATAAATCTGACAGTTCTAGAAGTGATCGATCAATGAATAGATATCATGATAGCTGAGGGTTGTGATAAAAGAAGAAGTGTGGATTTGGAATAGATTGACAAGGTTTTAAGAGATCATCATTTCATATCAGTTTAGTATCAACAGTAGGTGGCAGAAATGAACTGATTCATTGTTGAAATTTTCCTTTACTATTGTTTTTCACGTGAGCATTTCTCATGTGAGATTAGTGTAACATCCCAAGTAAGTAATGAATAATAGATATTTTTATCTATGTCTATTAATGAATTAGATAGTGTTTTAGAATCTTAAAATGCGGATAAATCCAATCTTAAGGATGTAATACCGTAATATTTTTAAAAGATTGTTTTACTGCATTTTGATGGAAAACCATTTTTAAATAAAACTTTTGACAATTTTATAAGCTCTATTTGTCAAAATAAACTTATTATTTTTTATTGGGACATTGAAATTTACATTGGATAATCTTTCAGTATTTTTCTGACAATGTTTATTTTTTTAATGAATGGTGAAAAATACTGCATTTCACATCAAAAACTGCTTTTTCATCTAATTTAATAATATGGATAGATTAACATTTTAATTGGTTTTAAATTTCAATTAGAATATATTTTTACCATTTAATTCAATAGTGGTCGTTAGAATTAATTTCACATTGAAATTGGACTTAAACTAGTGTCAATCTTTTGCTACTTATTGTTTCATAAAAACACGCTATTTGCTCAGACAACGGGAATTAATTATTAAATTAATTAATGTAATTTATATGTTTTGAATATTTTAAAATAGAAACCATTTTTGAATTTGGAATATCAAATATATCTTAGGGTGATGTTTTGGTATTTTTTGAAAAACTATAATTTTTGAGGAATAGTGAAACAACTAAGTGGTACTTAAAAAACTGATTTTTCGTTTAAATGAAACTTTACCACTTATATGTTTTTAGTTTCAAAACTCTGACATACATGGTTGTTATTAAGAAGTAAAATGTGGTTTAATAGGATAAAAATAATTTTATTTGGTGAATAGTAACTTATTATGTTTTTAATCGCGATTAGTGGTAATTAGTGCAATTTAAGGAAAAAATGATACTATAATAAAATGAAAATACCTAGACACATTTCATACACTTATGGGATGTGTCATGGTCGACCAAGACAAGACATGGGTCAATGTGGGGACCCCATGTAGCTACTTTGGTAGGAAAATGGCCTAAATAAATTTTTATTTAATGTTAAAATTAAAATGACACAAACATGAGTTATTTTACTAAAACAATTTGTAAATGGAGTTATACAAGTAAGATTATTGACTATAAATAGTCATTGGAAAGATAAATAAACTTTATACCTCATAGTATTTTTTTATAATTTTTATACATTTAATTAATTAAATTATTTATTACATCATGATGATGCAACGATTACCTCATTATTTTACAATTTAAATAAAATGAAAAGATAATGTATAATCTAAGACCTACACTTGTCAAAAACCTATGGTATGGGTATATTACGAACCCTTATCACCTTATCCTTGAATTATCTCAATGTGGGAGCTTTTAAATCCGAAACTCATTTTAAAATAAAGTGACATTTCTTTACATTCCAAGAGTGCCCCTCCATTCCTCTTATAAAAGGCCCCCACCTCTACCTCCTTTCCCACACTTCCAAAGCCTTTGACTCAGCCAACCCCTGCAACTTTTGTCTCTACACATCCCTCTATAACTCTTATAAGCCTCACTTTGTGCAGAAGTCTTCACAAGGAATCCTTTGAGCTCATTTCAAAAAGGGTTACCCGCTTTTAAGGTAATGACTTCACTTGTGTTCTTTTGTTTTATTTTGCTTCTCCAACCCTCTAAACTCTTTTTATTCATTTATTTTCTAACAACACGATTATATTCCATATACTAGGATGTTTTTATAAGATTTATTCGAACTACAATTACACACACCTACAATTAATGGTTAAAGAACATACTGTTTCCGTGGATGGAAAATTTCTGCCTCCCGAAACGATGATTGTTCAACATTTTTTTAACACCTTCAAAGGTGGCCATTAAGATGAAACTATATTTATATATGATATATAATATGTTTATTTTTTCCTTAATCTTATGTATTTTTCATTTTGGGCATACCTTTATGGTTTCCATTATGGGTTAACATGATATCTTCATTTAAGGAAGTGCGGACTACCGCCCCCTCAAAGTGATTTGATTCGTTAATACCATATGTGGGACGTATAAAGGATGGAGTTATGATACTATATATTATATTATACTAGGATTATAATATACCTTTATATCATTATGATTCCCTTCCATAAAATACGAAATAGAAATGAATGTATCGTTCATGCGTACGTACGGCTTACCGTCTCCATGAACGGTGCATTTCATTTATTACCTCTAAATGATTATGTAATATTATAAATGCATGTATATATTGGATATATATGAAATATATGGAATCTACATCATGAATATCATTATTGAGATAATGGATATTTGTCTACATGAACAACTTCTAAATATAAGAAGTCCACTTTTGACTCAAGTACCAATGATCAACAGAACAACCATTATTAACGTAAATAATTACATAATGTTCATAACATGGTAATAAGTGATATAAAAGGTATAATTAACATTAAAAAGGTTCTTAAGAAATTAGAAATTAACTCATGCTTATTATTCCAGATATTAAATAACGACCAAGTCAAGTCGGACCCGAGATATGGGACTTCGTCTCAATCTCTTTTCATTGAGGCATATTTTTTTTATACACAACTTTCTTTTATACGGTGTATAAACCCCTTTGACTTTTACATTTATCCAAAAAGAATCTTTTTTATATGAAGAGTTTTACTAAATGACAAAAGGGAATGTTTTTGTCGTACATATGTGCCGACAACGACTTCTCCGCTGCCATGACCATTATTTGAGTTTCAGCTTCCTCTACAAGCCATACCATTTTTTTAAAGAAAAATAAATACAATGTTTTACTTTTCTTTTATTTTGGTATTGAAAATGGGTTTGATAACGTTTTTATTATATCACTGTGTTATTGATATCTTGTGATTGAAATGTGGAAATGTTATGTTTCCTTTATGAATATTTCATGTGATACGATTATGTTATGGTTCTTGGGAATTGTTATTTAGACGGGTGGTTCTATGATAAACTAAGGGAGGGTGAGCCCGATATAGCTCTCCAGTGTATTGGGTAATGTGAAAGAGTGAAACGTTAAGGTTTCTCTGAAGAGATTTATGGAATATACTATGATGGGTATTCCAAACGTATCCAAGAGGGTTACTCCCTACGTAAGAATGTTACGAATTCTTCAAGATACCTTTATGTCTTATGATTTCTATGATTTATTCATGATTATATGAGGTATGTTAAAGTTATTATGTTTTATGAGTAATGTATGATTTCATTGATTCTTATGTATACATGTACTCATGTTTCCTTTCCATATTTTTATATCCCTTACTGAGCTTTTTATGCTCATCCCATGTTTTTGAAATGTTTTTCACAGGTCAAGGGAAAGGTACATGATATGATGATAGTGTCAAGGAAGTATCAAGAACGAATCTATGTTTTATTTTAAATATGTTTCCATTGATGGTAAAAATGAATACTATCTTTTATGTAACCACTTTGTTTAAATGTGGAATGTAATGAATGCTTTATGATCTAATTATTTAAAACTATAAACCTGAAAAGATCCTCAATGTGTAATCTTGTAATAACTCATGATTAAGTAAGGTTTAAGGCTGGGGCCTTATAGTGGGTATCAGAGGTCGGTTTAGATAACTTTAGGAGTTAGAATTCTATTAAATGATTATCCAAAAATATATTTTTGAAATGATATAGGATTTTAAGATTACCATGTTGCTTCGCCTAAGATATTTCTGTGTAAAGAATAGTTTTTCATAGAGGAAACAAAACAGATTTTCTGGGAAGGCATACAGAGGGAAATGACCCTTCAAATCAATATCCTATGATGGTCAGAATCAGAACTAAACAGTTTTTTGTAGTGATGGCTCAGTTGAATCAGGTGAAAAATGTTAGTTGTTTTTATTGATGATATTTTGATGTTTTCTAATAGTAAAGAGGATCATGAACGACATTTAAGGGTTATCTTGCAAACCTTGAAAGAGAAAAAATTGTATGGGAGATTCAGCAAGTGTGAGTTTTGGTTACAACAAATTTGTTTCCATGGTCATATTGTTTCCAAAGATGGGATAACTGTTGATCCGGAAAAAAAAGGTTGTTAAAGAGTTTCCAAGACCCACAAATGTAACTGAGATTCATAGCTTCCTTGGTTTGGCCAGCTATTACTGAAGGTTTGTTAGAAATTTTCCATGGTTATATAGTCCAATGACGATGCTAACCCGGAAGGGTGTTAAGTTTATCTAGACAAAAGAATGTGATGATTGTTTTCAGGAACTGAAAAGAATATTGGTGAATGCTCCAGTTTTGGAACTAACTTCTAGGAATGGTGAGTTTGTTATCTACAGTGATGCTTCATTGAAAGGACTTGGTTGTGTCCTATTGCAGAATGATCAGGTAATTTCGTATGCTTCACGTCAGTTGAAAACTCATTAGGTAAATTACCCTACACAAGATTTGGAATTAGCTCCTGTTGTTTTCGCTTAAAAAATTTGGAGGCATCATTTGTATGGAGTAATGTGTGAAATATATACCGATCACAAAAGTTTAAATTATATATTCACACAGAAAGAATTTAATGTGTCATGGCCGACCAAGAAAATCCATGGGTCAACTTGGGGACCCCATGGAGCCACTTTGGTAGGAAAATGACATAAATAACGTTTTATTTAATGTTAAAATTAAAATGACACAAACATGAGTTATTTTACTAAAACAATTTGTAAATGGGATTATAAAAGTCAGATTTTTGACTATAAATATTCATTGGAAAGATAAAAATATTTCCTACATCATAGTAATTTTTTTATAATTTTTAAACAAAAATAAATTAAATTATTTATGACATCATGATGATGTAGTGATTACCTCAATATTTAACAATTTAAATAAAATAGAAAGATAATGTAAAATCTTAGACCTACACTTGTCAAAAACCCATTGGATGGGTATATTTAGAACCCATATCACCTTATCCTCGAATTATATCGTTGTGGGACCTTTTAAATACGAAACACATTTTAAAATAAAGTGACATTTCTTTACTTTCCAAGAGTGCCCCTCCTCTCCTCTTATAAAAGGCCCCCACCTCTACCTCCTTACCCACACTTCCAAAGACTTTGTCTCGGCCAAAACCTGTAAATTTTGTCTCTCCACATCCCTATATAACTCTTAGAAGCATCACATCGGGCATAAGCCTTCCCAATGAATCCTTTGAGCTCAAATCAAAAAGGGTTACCCGTTTTTAAGGTAATGTCTTCACTTGTGTTTTTTGTTTTATTTTGCTTCTCCAACCCTTTAAACTCGTTTTATTCATTTCTTTGGTAACAACACCAGTATCTTCCATATACTAGGATTTTTTTATAAAAAGGATTCGAGATACACTTACACACACCTACATCTAATGGTTAAAGGACATACTGTTTTCGTGGATGGTGAATTTCTGCCTCCCGAAACGATGATTGGTCAACATTCTTTTAACACCTTCAATGGTGGCTATTAATATGACACTATATTTATATATGATATATAATATGTTTATTTTTTCCTTAAGCTTATGTTTTTTTTCATTTTGGGCATACCTTTATGGTTTCCATTATGGGTAAACGTGATATCTTCATTTAAGGAAGTGCGGACTACCGCCCCCTCAAAGTGATTTGATTCGTTAATACCGTATGTCGGACATATACAGTATGGAGTTATGATACTATATATGATATTATACAGAAATTATAATATAACTTTATATCATTATGATTCCATTCCATAAAATACGAAATAGAAATGAAAGTAGCGTTAATGCGTACGTACGGCTTACCGTCTCTATGAACGGTGCATTTCATTTATTACCTCTAAATGATTATGTAAAATTATAAATGCATGTATATACTGGATATATATGAAATATATGGCATCTAAATCAAGAATATCATTATTGAGACAATGGATATTTGACTACGTGAACAACTTTTAAATATAAGAAGTCCACTTTTGACTCAAGTACCAATGATCAACAAAACGACCATTATTAACATAAATAATTACATAATGTTCATAAAATTGTAATAAGTGATATAAACGGAATAATGAACATGAAAAAGTTTCTTAAGCAAGTATAAATTAACTCAAGTTTATTATTCAGGACATTAAAGAATGATCGAGTCAAGTCGGACCCGAGGTATGGGACTTCGTCTCAATGTCCTTTCATTGAGGCATATTTTTTTTATACACAACATTCTTTAATACGGTGTATAAACCCCTTTGACTTTAACATTTATCCAAAAGGAATCATTTTTTATACGAAGTGTTTTACTAAATGACAAAAGGGAATGTTTTTGTCGTACGTATGTGGAGATAATGACTTCTCTTCTGCCGTGACCATTATTTGAGTTTCGGATTCCTCTACAAGCCATAGCTTTTTAAAAGAAAAATATATACCATGTTTTACTTTTCATTTATTTTGGTATTGAAAATGGTTTTGAAAATGATTTTATTATATCACTATGTTATTTATTTCATGTGATTGAAATGAGGAAATGTTATGTTTCCTTTTTTCATGTTTTATGTGTTACGATTATGTTATGGTTGATGGGAATTGTTATGAAGACGGGTTGTTCCGTGATAAACTAAGGGTGGGTGAGCCCGATATAGCTCTCCAATGCATTGGGTAAAGCGAAGGAGTGAAATGTTAAGGTTTCTCCTAAGAGATTTAGGGAATATACTATGATGGGTATTCCAAACGTAACCAAGAGGGTTACTCCCTACGTATGAATGTTATGAATGCCTCAAGTTACCTTTATTTCATATGATTTCTATGATTTATTCATGATTTGATGAGGTATGTTAAAGTGCTTATGTTTTATGAGTAAAGTATGATTTCATTGATACTTATGTATACATGTACTCATGTTTCCTTCCAATATTTTTATATCCCTTACTGAGATTTTTATGCTCATCCCAAGTTATTGAAATGTTTTTCACTGGTCAAGGGAATGTTACCTGATATGATGATAGTGTCAATGAAGTGTCAAGAATGAATCCATGTTTTATTTTAAATATGTTTCTATTGATGGGAAAAATGAATACTATCTTTTATGTAACCACTTATTTTAAATATGGAAAGTAATGCATGCTTTATGATCTAATTCTCTAAAACTCTAAACCTAAAAAGATCCTCAATGTGTAATCTTGTAATAACTCAAGATTATGTAAGGTTTAAGGATGGGGCATTATAATTAGAGTGTGTGTTGAGTAAATTATTTATCGCTATCTGAATTGCAAGGGTTGAATGGTGGTAGCAGTTGGACGAAGCATTAATGAGGTATAGAAGTGCCGAGAAATTTTATTAGAAGATTTGTTAACAACACAAAGGGGGAGATTGTTGGGATACAATCCCTCAAGGTATTAGTGAATAACTTTTCAGGTTATTGTGTTTGTTGACAAAGAGGGACTCCATGTTTTATTTGTTGGAAAAGTAGACCATAATGTACATATTTGTTGACAAATGGGGTTTACATGGTTAGCTGCCGAGTTCTAGGGATATTTTCAATGATCCATGATTGATTGAAAAACCTGTAAAATGGAATTAATGATCTGTAGGTGGTACAAAAATAGCTGATACAAGGTGGCACCATTTTCCAGTGTTGGGAATAATTTTCGGCCTCAAAATTTGAAAATGGGGAAACATGTTTTTGGAAAAGGAAGCTGCGCGAAAGATATAGGTTAGTTTGAAATAATGAATGAAAGACATGTTTTGGGGTCAGAATGTTAATAAAAAGAAAATTCATGATGCGTGCGAAAGATTTGAAATTTTGCACGAAAGATGAGGCTATGGAAAAGAAACATGTGTGCCCAATGTGACGTCAAATTGAAGATTGTGCACTCGAAGAAGATCTTCGACTAAAAAAGTAGAATAATTCGCGCTGGAGTTAGTGAAGCCTATATATAAGAGGTAACCCCCTCATTCGACGTATCTCAACACATAGGGAAACACTGAGCACCAAATCTCATAATAAATTCACATAAATGGAGTTATAAGAATTATGATGAGATGCATGCAAGGTAAGAAAGATACGCATAAGTTTTTTGATGCGTTTAAGATTGATGTTTCATGCAAGGGGTGTTTCCTGAAAAAATTGGAATCTTTCACACAAGGAATTAATGTTGCACACAAGATGTTGTAAGGGTTGCACAAAATATTTGGAGTTACCCAGTAGTACTATGGTAAAGTGATTTTCATCAGTAGAGGAAAATTGGACATCAACAGAGCATCTAAATACAGTGGAGGATTCAATTAGTAGATAGAATGATGGGACATTAAATTCTTTAAAGTATGAGTGAATATTATGAAGAAGGAGTGATCACACTTCAGTTGAGGGAGAAGTGATCTTTAAAATTTTGAATGGTTGTAAACAAGGATGGAATGTTAGTCTGCTTCGAACTTTTAAACCACATTGATCTTTTAGTGGATTTGGTACATCGACACATCGCTGGTATATTCTTCTTGGACATAGCCTTGTGAGGGTGAAAAAATATAAATATATATGTCTTGGGCATGATTTAATTTCTGTTTATACATTTCTAAAGGAAACATGTATAAGAGAGTTTTGCTTAACAGTGAAACAAGATCAATAGGCATAATGGTTTAAATCTGTCAATTCCTGATTCACCCCCCCTTCTTAGGATATCTTACCTAGTGGACCTAAAACATATCCCATTTGGATATTTGATTGAATACCAATCACATCTCCACACATCCATTTTATCTTCAAAATATGCTTCTGACGTCTCTGTGAGGCCACTCAAGGATATGCAGCATCTGAACATATCATATTTATTCCCCTTCATGAATTAATATTGCATACATTTTTAGTGTGAATCATCTACAAGGCCACACTTCCTTCATAACATATCCGACAAAGTGATAATGTACCCCAATCTTCTTCATCCTGGAATGAAAAGATGGATTCCTTTGCAATATGCAAGGCACTCTGACTATCATAAAACAAGGGAATCTTCTCCAGTATGTGCCCAAGCTCAAACAACAACATTATTATCCAAATAGACTATTTAAAAGCCTATGTAGTTGCCATGTACTTGGCCTCTATCATGGAAAAATCCACAACTAACTTTAACTTGGAAATCTAACTCATAGCTCCTCCTACAACAGTAAACACAAAACTAGTAGTGGATTTCCTCCAGTTAGAATAAATTATTAAATCTGAATCAATACAGAAACTGATTTTGTAATTTGATCCTCTATAACATAATTCAACTTTTGAGATCTCCTTGATATTTCTCTAGATCTTTTTCACTATACTCCAATGCTCCCGTCCTAAATTCACCATGTACCGACTAACTATTCTCACTACATGTGCAATATATGGCCTAGTGCAAACCATAGTGAACATCAGCCTACCCATTATTGATTCATATTGTACTTGAGACATTTCCATCCTCTCTGATTCTTTTCTAGGACACATCGTAGATGATAAATTGAAATTAACTGGTTTAAGGGTATATATTGGCTTACAATCTTGCATGTTGAAGCATTTAAAGACACTCTGTAAGTAATTATTCTATGATATCCAATTCTTCACATAATTTCTTTCTTGGTAAACATGCATCCCAGGAATATTATTTGTTCGTCTTAAGTCCTTTATATCAGAATCCCTATCAACTGTGCCTTTGCCTCTTAGACCTGATATTTTTTGGGGCTTGCAACCAACATGTCATCACATAGAACAGAAGATTCATGAAACCATTAACATAAAACCCACTAAAATATGATCAAGGATCAAAATGAAGTCATCTCTATCCAAGGCTCATGATGTAGGAATCAAATTTCTTTTACCAACACCTCGATGCCTGCATGAGACCATACATAGATTTTTTGAACCTGTAATCCAAGTTCGTTAAGCATTATTCTAGAAGACCTTCTATTTAAAGAATTTATATCTATTCATCAATATCACCATGGAAAAAAGAATTCATCATATCCAACTATTCTCGATGTATGTTGTATGTTTCACACATCGCCAGAACTATCTGAATTGTCGTTACTCTAAAAAAAATAGATAATATTTTATTAAAATAAACAAATTCCTTTTGGGAAAATATATTGACTACCAATCTTGCAAGATATATTTTCACCTGGACTTTTTCATCCCACTAAATCATAAATACCCTTTTTTCATGATAGCCTTCCTTCCATGAGGTAAGAGAATAAGATCCCAAGTCTTGTTTTTGTGTAGGGATTCAAGTTCCTCATGAATAACCACTATCCAAGAGGATACATCTGGAAAATGGGTTGCCTATACAAAATAATACACCTCTCAGTCCTCTATCGATAAGAAATAAGCAATATTACTCATGGTGACATAGTCTGAGTGCCGTACTGGTTCTCTTTTCTCCCGAGTTGACCATCGTGGTCCAAACTCAAACGTTACTTGATCATTGTGCTTTGGTAATGCTTTATTGGAAATTGATTCTTCCTTGTATTTTCCCTATACTATGACATTTATAGATTCTATAATCTCATACTCTAGTTCTTGATCAGTCGTAATTTTCACCTTGTCTTTTGCAAAAAATGACAACTCTGTTGATGATAAATTTGTGGGCAGTGGGGTTCCACCAAAGATTCCCCTTCACACCATCATCATACCACATGAAGATGTATTTCATGGATATTGAATCAAACATCGATCATTCCTAGTTATTAAACAATGCATATACATGACTTTCCAAAAAATGTAACCGACAATAGTCAGTGGGTTTACCATTCCACATCTCCATTAGTTTCTTCAGATCAAACAACATTGAAGGAGATCGATTGATCATGGAATATACAGTATCCACTACTTCGGAAAATAATGTTTTTTCAATTACTGCAGTCTTTAACATTTCACTTGTTCTATCCAATAGGGTTTCATTCATCCGCTCTGGCACTACATTCAACTAAGGAGTGTACACCACCATGAATAGTCTTTTGATTACTTCTTGTGGAAAAAAGTATCAAAATCCTAATTTTTATATTCTCCCCCATTGTCTATCCTCAAACACATGATCTCCTATCTAGATTCATGTTCCATAAGTGCTTTGAATGTTTTTAATAGATCAAAAACAGCCTCCTTCTTCTTGATTGGGCACAACCAACAACTCCTAGAATAATCATCAATTAATGATACAATGTGCCTTTCACCTCCAAGTCATATAATGGGTGCTTTCCAAACATCAGAATGGGTCAACTCCAAGATCTCTTGGCTTCTCACTATTGACATCCTGAACATTAACATGTGCTTATTTCTCAAGGAACAATCCTCACAAAATGATATGGAAACAATTTTCAGTCAAGGTAAAATGTTCTGATCCATAAGAATATTCATGCATCATTTTGGCATATGTACAAGCTTATGATTCCTTAACGTTGTCAATTCTTCTATTGAGATAGTTGATGAAACAACTTTCTTCGCCTCCTTATATGTTTCACCCATATACATGTAATAGATTTTATAGATCTTCCTCACCATCATTACCACTAGCACACACTTCACAATTATCATCACTCCATTCTTAGTGTGAGTATTGTATTTGATTCCATCAATATTTCCTAAAAAATATATTTTAATTAAATCACATCATATGACGTACACCTTGGGTAGTCCAATCTATGCAATCATTCATCTTTAGTTTGATGGTACCGACTACGACATTCTTCAAGGTGTGATCATTCCCCAAATACACATGTCCTTTTGGGTTGGTTTCATATTGGTCTAACAATTCATGACTAGACGTCATGTGACATGTTACTATTTAGTCTATAATCTATGCATCATTGAGATGTTGACTTCTTCCGAATGTTTTTCCACTTCACTGACCAGTATATCTCCATTTCCATAAGTACTCACTTCAATCCCTTGAGAGATCTTTTCCCTTCTCTTCTGATTCCAAAAATATTTCATGATGTGACCCTTTTTTCCATAATTGAAACATGTGCCCTTTTTCTTCATACTCCTTGACTTAGATCTTCCATGATTTTGGCTCCCAATGGTACTAATATCCATTATCCTTTATCTCTCCATTGATAGAGCATCTTCTTGGTGCGAAGTTGTCTATTTGTCCTTCTTGTTCTTTCACCAACTTTCTTCTTCAGGAACCACAACTGCAACATCATTAAAAGCTACATATCTATTATGATATTGTTGGTTAGGTTGATAATGAGTTGGTCATACGGATCTGTAAAACACAATTGTATATTCTCTACATGTTTTGTATCAACAATTTTATAGCCTAATGTAGTGAGTTGGGAAAATATGGTTTTGAGTTTGTTGGTGTGGTCAGTCACTGATGATGTCTCTGCCCTCTGATTAGATTACAATTTTCTCTTCAATAAATTTTTTTTGCGGTGACTTGGCCTCGTATAACTTCTTCATAGTGTCCCATATTTCCTTTGACATCTTTTTCTCTACAATGCTTGATAGGACCCCGTCATCCGAATCCAACTAATTGATGGTAATAAAATTCTTGTCCATATTATTCCATTTATCCTCTATCATACTCACTTGATTTTCTCTAATTTTCAGTAGTCAAACTACATGCATATTCATTTTCCACAATAAAAAAATTATTCTAGTTGAATTTTTCGATCTCAAATTTTACTTCCATAATGACACATCGTTAGTACAAATTCTCTACCATTCCATAACTATTTATTTAATAATCTCAATAAATTTTTTCTAATGTGAATGATCAACCAGATTTGCAATCATAGAGAACACTCTAATTTATAATAAATAATAATAATCAAAATTGTGAACACCAGCAATCCAGAACATGCCCTATGATAATACTTGTTGGGACCGTAAAATGATTGTCCTACTGGTGTAGCAATAATTAACAAATAAAAAAAGTGAAAAATGAAGATGTAAAAGGGACACTGGTTGTAACTTGAAAAAAAAACCACAAATGGAAGGTGTAAAAACCATGGGAAATAGAAGGATCATTGTGGGGTAAAAGTGGGAACACAATCCCTCACTATTACATAGAGAAAACCAATGTAAAGTATCTCTTGAATAATTAGGGAAATAAATGTCACAAAAACTACGTAACTAATTGTGACAATCGTTGATGAGAAACTGGGTGAAGGTGATACTAGATTGGGAAGATGATCTTGCCTTTTATCGGTTTCCTATCATCCTACCTTTTATTCCTCCATTATTGGGTTTGGTGGGTTGGCAACCTACCACCATTATCCCTTCTTTGACTAAGGAGAGGGCGGTGTCGTCCAAAAAAAATGATTCCAATAGTGTGTGCGGCCATGGGCACCTAGGGTTGGATTCGGCATCGACCAAAGGACCATCACTGCCTAGGGTTGGAGAGAACCATCCTCATTTCTTTATTTTTATTTGATATGTGTACAACAACTTATAATATATGAAGGATCCTGGATAAAGGTATTGATGGATCCATATGTGGCACAACATGATGCATTGAGTCACTAGTGGGTGAAATGCTGACCATAGAAGTAAGGGAGGAGGAGTTTCCAAAAATGAAATAGATAATTCATTCATGGGTCTTTTTTTTGTAGTCTGAGTAGGTCTTTTCGAAGTTTTATAAAAAAATTAAATCAAATATTCATTTTTTTGATGTAATTAAAATGATGCCACTATTCATTCATTGATTTTTCTCAAAAATATTAAACCATATAATTTTCATGATCACTATGTTTTTTATTTGATATTTCTTGTGTTTTTTCATCACGTATTTATTCACTTTTTAATTTCTTAGAAGGAAAATCACGAGGCCATCAAAACTAGAGGGGGAGACTCATTCAATATAGAAGATGAGGTGTATTGATTTCTCATTTACATATTTTTAAGTCCTATGGTATGTCTTTTAAGATAAATGATTTTCTTTCAAAGAATAAAACTTTAATAAATTTGACTCATATAAGAATAAAATTTAGTGATTGATATCTTCTCCCAAATATGAGAAAAGGTCAGTATAGTTGGTGATGTTATGATGCCTGATCTGAAAAAGTGGTATCGAAACATGTTTGAAGTTCATGGGGGTTATAATGGTAGTAGATTTTATAGTAGATAGTTTTATCAAGGAATCTGGAAAAGTGTTCCTTAGTCATTAGTGGAAGTACCAAAGTTATTCCGTAATATAATAATTTATCACAACCTATAGGTAATGTAAGGAGTGTAATATTTTTTAGGCGGATGGAAGAACATTGTTTTAGGATTGATGGGTTCACATCCTCAAGCTGTCTATTAAGTCATTTGTAGAATGTACCTGGATGATCTATAAATTATTAATGGTTTGTCAAAGAATATTTAACATCCAGTTGACCATTTGGTGTCATGTGGAATGTTCCATTTTTTGGTTGGAATTTTTAGAACAAAGTGAAATGATAATATAAATTAGAACGTAATATGATGATCTCTTACATTATCTAGATTTGATGGGAGGTAACATTTGAAAAGGATATCCTTATAATAGGCTAGGCATGAATTCATTTTTCAATGGTGGAATTTGTACATCATGGAGGATTCATGGTTTTCTACCCAAGAAGGGTTTATAATTTCATTGGATGAATATTTCACCCATAAGAAATGATTTTTAACTTCACATCTATGAAAAAAAGAGTATTTGTGGTTAAAAATGTGTTAATCAATGAAAATGATGCAAATTTTCTTGAAGGATGTTTGAGAAAAAATATTCATTATCACTTAATTTCAAGTGGAATCAACGACGATTGAAAGGTTTGTTCCTAGAAGTTCAAATTTTTTGAGGATTCAAAAAACCTAAAACTAAGAGATGGTGACTAAATATGCTACTATTGTTTCATGATATCCAATTTTTTGAGTTCATATAAATGATTATATGTTTAATCTGTCTCCATTTAACAATTGGGAGCAGGTGATAAAGTTTTGAGAATCTATTTAATATGATAGTTTAAGTGGGATTTTATAGGGATTTGTGTGAGAATTGTTTTCTAGGTTGATTATTATCACTAAATGTTCATTCACAATATGATACACTTGGTGGTTCTTGAAATATAAATATTACACTAACACCATGTAATTAGGATTCAAGGAGTGGATGTGAGTTCATCAAAATCAATTGGTTCAATTGAATGGAAGTGAGAAGAGAGCCTTGGATTGTCAGATCAGAATAAGAATTTTGGGAGTTTTAGGGATATATATTGTGTGGATGTATTTTCATTATCCAGAATTATTTTTGGGGTTCTAGTGATCAGGTGACTAGGATACGGAGTGTAGGACATGGTTTTAGTGTGAACAAAAGAGTGTGAGTTGAGGAAGGATGACAATCCTCAGTTAAATGAATACTTTCATAAGATAAGTGGTAGTAATTGAAAGCATTAGTGTATGTGATTGGTGATCATGTTTTTTTTGTTTCTATTTTGAAAATAAACTCTAAATAAAATAACATTTATCAATAAATCAATACACATCATTATACAGTATGAATGAAATTTTTTCTTGAAGATGAGAGGTTATGGGTCATGTGTTAGTTCTGGATGACTAATGGATGTGTTTTCATCAGTTAAAGAATACTAACCTAAAACAAGATAAATTTATGTGGAAGAGTCAACTTATATTTGGGATATGATATTCTAGTGGATACTCCACATTTTTTGAAGGATTATTGGTGTATTTTACTCATCATCAGAGATTATATAATGGGTTTACATTGGTCATTTTGATGTTAAAGGATGAACTACAACAATTACAAAATCACATTTCCTCTCAAGTGGTTTTAATTTTTTTTAAATGTTCATTAAAAGGTCATTTGATTATCATAAGGACCCCTAGATGAAATTTTGGGACCATAATGGGAAAAAATAACGGTCATGTACAATGGGTGAAATAGACACACATGTCATGGTAGCACTAGTTCATGTTACCAGGGGAGTTCATCATGTTTATGAAATCATTATTTTCAATAGTACTATATGGAGGTTTGTTTTATTTATTTTACTCTATATTATGTATTAGTAAATTCATTGATTACTGAAACATGAAGGTCAGAGTGTCAGAAAAAGTTGTATGAAAGAGTGATGTCATGGACCTAGAACATGACATGGATTGTTTGTGAATGTTCCAAAAAAAAGAATAAAATCAGGGTTCCTATTTTCATTATAGAAAATCCATTAATACATTTAGGCGATTTTTACAGATTTAGAAAATGAAATATTATGGTTCTAGAGAACTAAAATGGATTTATTTTAGTAGTATCATGCATGATATATAGGAGAATAGTGTAAACACATGCACATGTTGTGGAAAGGGGTGAATGAAAGATGATATTTAGTATATTGGTGTGACATTAAGTATTTTCATTAGGTGTGATTTTTTCACACAAACAACTACAAAAAACACTCAAGGGGTATACTATTGGTATTGGTCTAAGAATTGTTTTCTATGTTAATTATTAGAATATTTATATGATCATTCAATGAATGTTACACTTGACGGTGATTAACATAAGAAAAGTACAACCACACCATGTCATTTGGACTCAAGTAGTGATTGTAAGTTCATCAAAAGATATACTCTTTCGAGAATATAGGTGTGAAGTGATCCTTGGATTTTCTGGTCAGTAAAAGAATGTTGGACCATTAATTCATCATATGGTGAGTCCAGGATTTGGATATTGAGATTACCAAATGGTGAGTCTGGTAGACTATTTTATAGATGCATTCAGTGATTGCAATTGAGTGGATCCGGATGAAGCTACTGGATTTTCTATGTTTGGAATATGGAGCACAAGATAACCATAGTATGGAATGAATAAGGAGAATCAACCTATACAAGAACTCTATAAATCTGTTATTTTTTAGCTAATGGATTGATGTCGATGGAAGGGGAATATTTTGAACAATAAAAGATATACCAAAACAGGTGAAGGAAATGTATAAGTTCGAGAGTTCCCAGAAATAAAATGATGGGAGATAGAAGTATTTACTAGAGAAATTCACTAAGAGATAGCCAATAAATTATTTATGGTGAAGTGGAAATGATGTTCATTATTCTATCATTGTTGAAATTAAATGTAATTAATGATATAGGAAAATACATGTTGCACAGTCTAATAGAAGATCACCTGAGAATTTTAGAAGGTTGGGTTGAGAAGAAGACTGGGTGGGCATTAAAAAGTTGAAATGGTCTATATGTGAAAATTACTAAAAAGATTACCAAGATAAATAATCATTGATAAATCCGGATATAAGGTAGAAGTGGATATCTTAGGAGCACAACTGATCTCATACATGTGTTAATCGTTGAAAAAACGATGGAAGAAGAATATGAGGAGTGTTAGAAGATGCAATAATTAAGGTGTTGGTGAGACTTATTTTAGTAGTTTGAGTAATGTTTTTAGAAGTTTGGGGATGATTATAAATTATATTTACTTCTATTATGAATGGAAATAATGTGATATATCTAATATCTCATGGAGATAGAACACAATTTCCCAACCATGTAATTCTTATGTGAAGTATTTTTTGTAATTATAATTTCATGTGTGTGTGTTCTCAATAAACATGTCTTCTTTTCATTTTCATGGAACAAATATCATTAAGGGAATAGAAATAGATGTGGATGTTGAATTGACATAGTGTATGAGGTCATTTTTATATCCCAATTTTATATGTTATATTTATGGGGGTGTTCAATAAAAAATAAAAGTTTTTTCCAGGAATAAATATCTATTGTGATGGTTTAGTGGAAGAAAGAATATCCATTGATAATGATATGATCCCTTAATCCCAATAGGTTGAATTAGAGGTGTTGACATTTTGATTCTTGATCCCAATAAAATTCATAATCAAAACAAATATAAATTACTCAAATGTATATTATTATTGGGTTAAAGTAACAAAATCAATTATAAAAACTAAATTGTATCCTAATAATTCCCAATGATCACATGTGTCCTAAATATATACTAGTTATACTAAATATTCAAGTATAAGAAAGTACAAATATAATAACTCAAAATATTATAACAAATAAAACCACAAATGATACCATTAAAACCTAAGAATGTTTTACATCATTATGTCACACCACGTTATATCTTCCTATAAAGATCCTTTTATTTTGCTGTAGTATTATGGATACAAATTATTTCATGTATTGGGTGTATGTACAACAAGTGAGATAAAATCCTAGTAGAAATCACTATGAACCCAAGTATCACCTTAAGATTAATATCTTCGTATGTTAGTTGTATAAATATATTTAATGAATATAATAAACCACAAAAATATTTTATTTACTGTTTTATGTGATTTAAACCCCAAAAAATTTCCAATTATTTTCTTTTTCCATTCCAACTGTGTTATCTGAATTACTGTCAACGTATGACAAAGCCTAAATCATATCTCAATAATTTCCCTCCCAAACACATGGAATGTATAGTCTCTCAATTTTTAGAAACCATGTAAGTTATCAAAATATCCTAACAATAGGATTATCCTTCTTCATAAATAACCTCATGGTCATATATATCTTAACTCAAAGCATACATACATGTTACTGAAATTATATTTCATTATAACACTTTAAAAAATATAATATAATCTCATAGATATCCCATATAATATATAAAAGTGTATTTTCTATTTAAAACACAAATCAGTAATATTATAGTATCACTTCTTTAATTAACTCCAAACAGTAATTTATTTAACATAATTCCATGAGTTTTATCTATTTAAAAAATATATATATGAGTAGAAAATTTATTATCTAACACAATTTCATGAGTTATAAAGTGTTTTTTCATCTGTTTCATTTTCAAAATTATATATTAATACATTAAACCTCAAAAAACTAATATCATTTTAAAATAAAATTTATAATAGCTTTTGATCACCAAAAAACAATTCCTAAAAATTAATGATCAATAATATATGAAAATTTTTTAATAAAAAATATTTCTAAAATATTTCTCCTGATTTCAATTTTTTTGATAATTTCAACTTTTCAATAAAATTTTCATCCAAAAATAATGGATATATCATTTTAAATTATTCTTAAATTATTAAATAATTATCTAACATATTTTCAACACACAAAATATTTTTAATCACCTTAAACACCATATTCCCATCCCAAATACACATAATATCAATATTAAATAATATTTTCCAAAACAAACTAATAAATCATAACATTTATGCATCATCAATTTATACCCAATCTACCTTATAAAATCAAACAATATTTGTGTGAAAATAAATTGCATTAATAAACATAATAAAACATCATATAACATCAAAATTGTTGTTTTCAACCCACAAATCCATCTCTTTATAACTAAAAATAATGATAATATATTTCCATTAATATATATTATACAATTTATATTATATTTATTATAATTTGAACATTAAAGTATAAATATATAAATAAAATATAAGAAAACACATATATACAACACATTAATTCTTTTATTGTTTCTGACATTAAATTAAATATAATATATCACTCATTAAACACTCACAATGTTATAATTAATAATAGAAACTCATAAAGAACATGAAAACATTTAGTTAAAAATCGAATTAATCAATGTGGTGACCATCCATAAAATTTCATCAAAATTAATTCAGGATAATATTGACATAATCCAATAATTCATCCAGAAATTTTGAAAATCATAAAACATGACGAAAAAATAGAAGTTAGAACAAAAACATCTATAGAAATTATCACCATTAAAATAAACCATGGGTATTACAATTTTCCTGATGACATAATCTTAATTACATACACATTTTATAAAAAATAAGAGTATTTAATAAGATATTATTTGGATAAGGTGGAATAAAATTTCGAGAGAAAGTATCTAAGTGGAAGGGGAGAAGGACTATCACACACCTTGAATACCAGAACAAATAGGTATTGCCTTTTTAATTTTTTACCATTATATTTTTTATTTTTATAATCTATGTCCAATTTTCCATTACCATTTGATCGGATACCTATTTCTTATTACCTGTACTGAGCATCATCCTAGTTCCAAATTACCCTATATTTCATCAAAATTTTATTAACCCATAAAATCATCACACATATATCTCACCCTCACAAAACACACCCACACATCTCAAACATATATTTCCCCCACACCACACACCCAAATATCATGATTCCACACACTGCACAAAAGCATTACCCCTCCATCCACGTCAAACTACCCACACAAATCACTTATTATTTCCATCTTTTTAAAACACAATCATATTTATGGGAAGATTTAATAATAATATAAATAACAAATATAAAAATATGATCATTGTAATTATTTATATTGATAATTAATAATAAATCTTAAATCCCCACTTATGTAATCACACACACATATAAAAATTAAGCACCAAAAATATATATATTTTTTAATGTGTATATATATATATTACCATATTTATAAATAAATAAAATAAAAATTATATATATCATTATTATTATAATAATAAAATAATTATTATTATAAACTATAGAATAATTTCATTAGAAACTTCCAAAATAATTATACACCCATAATAACTCATAATAATACCAAATTAAAAATTTAAAAATCTTACTAAAAAACATGATATGTTATATAAAAATATGGGATTTCTTTGAGAATATTTTAAATATTTTTTTGGAATGTTTTAATAATTGATAGTGTTGATAATGTAATCCAATATGAGAAAATTAATTGCACCATTCTTGTATGTGTGTGATCACAGATGTGTGGTACAATGCTATTCTTTGATAATGTTTTATTTCACATTACATAAATCGTAAGTGTTAAAGTAAATGTGGTGATGGGTTTTTATAAATTTTATATACTTTAAATGTAGCATCAAAAAAATCCAAGACAATATAAGATACGAGTTTTCTAGAAAAATCAAATGAAAAATTTGAAGGACACTTTTTGTAAAGCCTATATTTATTATTATTTTATATTTTATTTTATAAACCAAAACAACAATAAATCAACATTCTCATGTATTCTACAAAAATCCTCTTAAAATTGAATATGAGATCTTATATAAAAATTCTATAATTCTGATAGTATACATGTATCTACATTATAAAAGGAAAAAATAGGAAATGAATAAACATTGATTATAGAGTTATGTTAGAGTCAAGTGTGTACTTAGATTATTTAATGACATTTATATAAACTCTACTGATTAAATTATACTAGATTCAATATTTTTAAAAAATTATAAAAAGTTTCATTAATTATTAAATGAACATTATTACATTAATATTTTTTACCATCCTAATATATCAATCTTTAATCATTGAACTCTTAAAATATTAACATTATAATGTTTAAAATAATATAGATACATTATAATTTGATAAGTAAAATTATTAATAATATGTTAAGTTAAAAATACAATTAGATAAGGAAGTATCTCATATATTATTTCTACTAAAATTAAGTCATATTATATGTCACAGTTATATTATAAAATATTAAATTATAGATATAATTAGTTTAATAAAAATTTATTTCAGGAATATATCCATCAGTCTATTACTTTCACTAATGAATTATATATTGTATTCAAATTTTTTATTATATTTCATAATATCAATCAAAATTTGAATTCATATAAAACACACCATTATATATAAATAAAACAAATAAGCTCTGTAATATTTAAAAAAATGATAATAAAAAAGTAATTTCACTAAAAAATCAACATAAATGTGATCTAGAAAGTATTGATAACATTATCAATGATAATTAATTCTGAATACATAAAACAATAAATATGTATTATCTAGTTTCATGCACATTCTACTCATATTAGAAAGGGTTCTAGTTACATATCTATTTCCCAAATATATCTCTATATAATAATATATATAGTCATATGATCCATTTTCTCATGACATCAATTATAACTATGAGAAATAGAATATGTCAATATTATATCAAAAACCTCATCCATCCTCAATTATCTAAGTAGATTTCCCCAAATTGATAAATGTATACAATATTATTCTTAGAAGATGTTGAATTAATAACATGTCATATAGCTAATAATTATCATATATTTCCTTAATCTAACCCAGTAATGGAACTAAATTATAATGCCATTATATAAAAGAAAATATCGGTTCTTGGTTATCAAAATTCCTCCACCCAATAAGCACTATCCCTACCACCGTTTATTTACCACGTTCACAATGATAAAATAATATGTGTATCAATGTATGATGGTTTAAATTTGAAAAAAAATTATTCATTAGTCATGGGGTTCTATATAATGTATATACACCCATGTATTCCCATGACATGGGAGTGTGAAATTCCACGTGGTTATCAATAATTGGATAAATAAAGACTATAACACCCTCATGTTTTCCTTGAGTGAACTATATATCATTATCTACGACCAAAATCATGTTAGTTATAAAATATCAATATATATCAAGGCAATTCAGTATAATAATTGATTATGTATAGTTACTTTTTTCATTAAAGTGATCAATTATCTTATCATATGTAATTTTACCTTAGTCTAAACATGTTAATTTTTTTAGATGTGTTCTGGTATGAGTATTGGATTATTCTCTGTTCTTACTGATTCATATCATGGTTTATATAATTCTAGAGTAGTTGAGTGATCCAATTTTTTAATATATTATGGTAGAATATACTCAATCCCCCATTTATTGATTATATGGGTGGTATTTCTGGTATGACTCATTGGGTAGCTTGTTGATGTTGTAGTGTCATGAATAAACATAGGTCAAACTAACACATCACTCTGGAAATATATGCACAAGGGAAGAAGCACATTCATGACCGCCATGGGGTATAAACTACTATCATATAATTAAAAAATAAAACAATGTGAATTATTTCACCAAATTAATCGATAAAAATCATAGAATTCCCACCCAAAAGGTCAAAATGAAAACATTGTAAGTCAAAGGGTAATACTAATGAGAATAAATATTTTTTGAAATAAAAACTAGAAAAACAAAACATAATTTAATTAGTGAAACAAATAGTCCATAAATAATAGATATTTTAAAAAAGAAATCTTAATAAATTTTTAGTACATGATTCCTTATAAATCCAAAGAGAAAATAGAGAATAAATAAATAGATTGAAAAATACACATGTTCATCCCTAATATATAAGTTCATCAAAATGAAAACATAACGAATTATGAACTACCTCTCCATGACAATAATGGAGGATCCACTTATCACCATAATAACAATTGAACCACATTGTTAGATAAACATCTTCTACATCCTATAAGAACATATAATAAACATATAATATATGATTTTTGTGAACCTAAAATTCCTTTTTTATCCTCCCCAAAAAAAAATTGTAACCTTTGAAAGTATATCTAATTTACTGTAGTTTAAAATTTAAATACTTATTTATTATTTTAATTTTTAATTTAATAAGTATGATGACACCATTACATAAACTCATTCAACCCAAAAGGTACATGATAAAAATTTAAATATAAACATTTATAAATATTTTGATGAAAGATATGGAATTTAAACGAAAGGTAAACTAATAGTAATAAACTCTAACAATAAAATCATAACAACAGTGATAAATACTTTTATGATGTGACTATAAATCAACTATCATAGGAAATAGTCAAATCAAAATCAACATGGGAACACCAATAAATATCTAAAAAAAATCTATGGTAACCCATGTAATATCCATTTAATTATAAATAGTTGTGATTACACTACATAAAAAACAATTTTACCCTATCACACCTCACTATACAAAAACATTCAATCCCTAAATAATTGTTTTTACTTAGTGACACTATCTAGAGAAGAATCATTCACTAGTATGGTACTAATACATAGACTTACCACCCATCTACATATGTTTTCCAATGAAAATAATTAACGTTGGGATATTTATATGTAATATATATATATATATATATATATATAATTACCCATAAAAAATACTCACCTTCAATCACCTTTCACCAAAGAAACCATTTTTAAAAGAATATTCATGTAAAAAACCTACCCTTTGACCATGATAATTCCATCAGTTTAATTAATTCAAATATCCATTTAGTCCATCATAAAACAAAAATATTCTTGTCACTTCAATGGTGTATAGTAATCAATAACCCAGTTTTAATATTGTTTCAACCATACATTATAGAATCCATAGAATCATAAAATTGTAAAATTATCTTTTTAAAAACAAACCATCAAATAAATTGTTATTAAATATTCTGAATAAAATGACATTAATTAATATATATTTTAATTTATTTAAATATTCAATGAATAAAAAATAATAATTAAAATAATAAACACTCTATTAGTTTGAAAAAATTATTTACAAACATGAGCAACCTCTATGATAAATTGATTTAGATAAAAAACCTTAAATTTAAAAATTCTTTAAAAAGTGAATTTTTGAAAGAACTGTAAATCCATAGTTTATATAGTGAAATGGTTTAAAATTAATGGGAAATAAAATAAATAAAACCACTTTATATTAATTTAAATCTATGTGGGAAACTAATTCTTTTTATTAACTCATCAAATATACTTAATATAATGTTTACATCATACAAATAATTTGTTAGAATCAAGAAATAACTCATGAATTTAAATTTAATAGAATATTTATGCATCCACCTACCTCCAATCAATTATCATGACCGAAATGTTGTTTTCCAACAATAAATAAGAAATAAATATTCATAGAAGACCATTCCGTACCCTACCATCATAAAACCCTAATTCAAAAATGAGAAAAACTAAACCCATGTTCTCCATGGCTATATTAAGGAAATAAATAAGGTGTAAAAGGTAAAATAAGTGGATATGACATGAATTAATGAAAATTATATCACATTACCTTATAGTAACAAAATAATGGATGAAAATATTCATGGAGATTCCATATAATAAGGGAAAAAGGAGATGAAATCAATGGGTTTGGAATGATAAATGGGGAAATAAAAGACCCAAAAGGATTAAATTAAATAGGGGTAAATTCAAAAATCCAAAATATTTGAATCTCACAAGATTTGAATGTTTGGATGCTCTATTTTGTTAATTATGTGAAAACCATGCAACAACTACCTAATTTATGTTATACACTCTTAATAGTTACTTTGGACATAAATAAGACATATATGAGAAACTATGATGGAACCCCATGTTTTATTAATCCAATTTGTCACTCATTTACATTAAAAAATCATGCATTACTAATGAACAAAAAATATCACTCATATGATTAAACTTCAATGTTTCTACTAGCCATATAAATGATTAATTTTTATTATTACTTATAACAATGCACCATTTGTGAACCTGCACAAGTGCTGGAATTTCATTTGTGATGTTAAACCACACAGTTTCTACTAATATAATGATAAGAATGTGAAAAATATGTGAAATATGAAATTTACAAGAAAATAAAATGATTCAAACCCAAAACTCAATAAATTCATGAAGTAAAATCAATAAATATTATAGTAAAAAAATGTAATGTTGGTGTGTGATAATTCCCTAACTCATATCACTTTTTCTCCTAGAATGTCTTAGTTTAAAAATTTGATCAAAATAGTTGATGATAAACTATCTCATTAAATAAATTAATCTAAAATGAAAGTATCATCATGATACTCCCCAATGTAAGAAATATAACTATTTATCAATATTGTCCCTAAATAACATAAGTGTCCAAAATATAAAAAATTGTACATCATAATTGATTTAAAATTTTAATTTCTAATATGAACCCAACTTCATCGTATATAGAGAATATTAATTTAATTCACATAGTTTTACCATAGAATATTAAAATATTATAACCCCTAGCGCAATATAGGGTATAGTTGAGTAGGAAAATTAAGTACCTCCCTATGGAAGTTATACATTACCTCCATGTAAAGATAACACGATATACCCTTACAATAAAAGATGATTAATTAATCAAATAACCACCATTATATTAAGGATTCCTATAATATAAAAACTCTCAAACCAGTTACCTATTAATCATATAGTCAACATAAAATAAATAGCCATTTTAGATGTCCGTCTAGCTGGGTTCCTTGAAACACTATGCAAAGAATTGCACATGAATCATAAATGACATTAATATATCATATATATTTTCCAAAAACACATAAAAATTATTCAATGAGACTACAAAAAACTATTTTAAATAAAATTACATAATTATTATATCAAAATGAGATTCCCAAAATTGATATTAAAACAAATAATATAATCTTAAATAAAAGATAAATTTGATAAATCATATAGAAGATGATAAAACATAACAGGAATTACTATAAGTTGTTGTTATGTCATTATCATGTTCAACATTCTCAACTTGGGGGTCTATAGATGTATTATATCTGAATTTACCATTATTATGTGATTCCCCACTACAAAACCTTCACAGATGTCCCAAATGTCCTTACCTGTTGAACAAATTAGGAGCTCCCGAAAATGATGTCCAGTTATGTCCAATATTACCACCCTAATGGATTACAAAGGAATTAATATTTTATAATTTTGATTATAAAAAACAAGATCAACTATACATACCACCACCCACGTGATCAAAATCATTAAACTTCTTTCTTCCTTGATTGGAATTCCCTTCACCACCCTTGGTATAGAATAAATATAAATCACTAGGTGCATAGTAGTTATTGATACCTTCACCCGACAACAAATTTCACCAAATATATTTAAGTGGAAATTAGGAAAATATACACTTGATGAAAATTATTTGAAAAAAAACATCTAATGATTATTTGTTATAGGTATTAATCTTAGTATAACCCAAGTCGGTATGGTACTAGTTCAATTATATGACAAGTATAACAAAAAAGAGACCAATCTATTTTCTAGAGATTATAAAACTTAATTTTTTTGGACATTTTAATAGTTTATGAGAAATATCATTATATTGAAAATTCCTTAAGACCATGACTTGAATTTCATTCTTATGGTTTATCCATAATAAAAGAGTTCCACCACATCCAATTTATACCTCTAATTATAAACATGGAATACATAAGCTTCAAATAAATTATATGTTTAAGAATGTTTATATTATTCTCAATAATCCCCATCCACTTATCTACTTGATGGGAATATTTCTTCTTATATAAGAGAGGAGGATAGAAATTCTAATATTTCTGAATAGAGTCAACATAATGAGATATTAGTTGAATAAAACTATGTACCATATCTAATGTTCGTGGGATGAAAAACTTAGGAAAAAATTGATATATGGAGGGTTCACATGTGAAAAATTTCATTCCACACACTCTTTAATTTTCATAAGTGCATGGTGGGGAGTAATCTAATATAGTAAGAAACAAAATATAAAATAATATTTATCCTTGTGTTTCAAAAAAAACATAACACCAGATATAAATATATCATTCAATAATTAAATACCAATAAAATTCATTTACTCCAAATTAATATACAAAATTTATTATAAAAATTAAGTGTATAAGAAAATCACTTAATCCTTCTTAGAAAATCGTCATAGTAACATTTTGAACATACTTTATAACATAATAGAATGAAATTTTTAATAGCCAAAATATTAAATAGAATGTTTCATGAAATATAATTTTTGTAAGATATCAATATAAATGTACAAATAAACATTATAATACTTATAAACATTAAAAAAACCATTTAAACGAATTTTAAAATTAATACCTACAACAATCCAAGAAAAATTATATGAAACTCTGCAATAATGTCCAAAACATTTTATACAACATCACATTGAATTAAAACATTATAATTTATTCATAAAATAAGATTTTATACCCTTATAGAAAATCAAAAGCATATAAGTTATAATAAAATAATCAATATAATAAATATTAGTATCACTAACAATCCACAAAAATAATTTCAATCCATATTAATTAAACACTTCAAAAGAATAAAAACAATCAAGGATTTTCAGAATCAAAATTAAAGAAACTAAAAAATATCCGACAATGAATAGTTTTTTTAAATAGTCTATAAAATCATACAATAACCCTCATAATTCTATTATATGATTCATATAATATGTTTCAAGTTCTACCCATGGTTTTCCAAATATTTCATTATAATCGTACATCCCATGGTTTCTAATTATTTTGACTCCAAATCCTAGAGTTTCAAAATTTATCTTATAAATATTCAATATAAAACATTAAAACACCAATAACGCCAGAATGTATAATGAATAATTGATAAAAAATATCAAATTAAAGACATATACATCATGAAAAATATTGATACATCATTGTTTAATATCGAAAGTGTTGGAAAGAAACATACTCATACTATATCTCAATCTTTGACAATCATACCTTTTTTCCACCATAACACTACAAAATCATAACATGTTTATGATAAAAAAAAATTTGAACAAAATTAGGTCAACCCCAACATGTCACCTAGGAAATCTTGACATAAGGCCTAAAGCATGTACATGGTCACCACATACTTGAAAATAGTATTGGGGAACCAAATCATACACTGATGGGAATGAATTAAACCAAAATATAAAAAATAAAAAAGGAAATCCAAAATGGAATTTTGATATGAAAACTCTGTATTTTTCAAGATCACACCAATGAAATTATTAAATTTAAAAATAGAGTCGAAATATATAAGACATAATGGAATTTGGGAAATAAAAAACATATCATAAAATGAAATTTCAAAAATAATTTAAATATAACAAATCTATAATATAGGAAATGAAATGTGAATACAATGTTAGTAAAGAATAAATATTTTTGTGGAAAAATACATTTGGTGAATCCTAATAGATAAATATTATGGGAATTAAATAAAAACAATGATAAATAATCTCTCTGTCACATGTGGCTAGGCTCCACCTTCCACCACCATCATAATTCAAACCATACTCTCAAAGTACCATCCACTAAATACATTTGAAACATATACTAAACAAATAATATATGATAAGGGTGACCCTAAAATTCCCAATAGTAATCATCTACACAAATAATTTAAAATCAATTATAATTAAATCCATACTATTCTAGTTTTAAATATGACTATTAAAGTAAAAAAGTCATTTGTTATAAAATAATGATCAATTTAAAATTCCACGATTTCACTGATCCTAAGGTAGAAAAGTGACACGTTTTAATATAAAATACATTAATGATTTTCATGAAAATATTTCATTTCAAATAAGAAAAACACATATAGTAATAATAAATAATACTAAAATCATAATTATAATGTTATAGACTATCATGAAGAAAAAATAAATAAACTATAGTAAGAAATATAAAAAACACAATCATCATTGAAACACATAAGTTCACTAAAACCAATTTAGAAAAATCTAAATTGAAATTTATATAATTTTAACATAATTTGATTCAACTTTCAAACAACCAGTTTTTTCCTATGTGGCATGATCGAGTGGAAAAATTTCATAAGTTGAGAATAGTCCAATCATGGGGCAACTAGAAAAAGTAAATTCCTCAATAAGTGAAGTAATCACACCTCTATTTTCCACTTAACTAACAATGGATTTCCATGAAATTAAATAGTTTTGAAATATATGCATGTAGTGTGTAATAATATATACAGTAACCAATAATATTATCAGTACATAACCATTAATCACCCTTAAAAAATAAAGTCACATTCCATAAATAACCCTTTAACAATAATAGTATTTAACCACAATATTTAAATAAATTTCACAGAATAAAAATTTCACAAATCTAATTTATACAAAAAACACTATGGGGCTCACTTAATGGGTGTCAAATATTCATGAAAACCAATTTAATAATTTTAAGGCCAATATTTTGATCATCTATAGAAAACCCATGTTATAAAATCATCTTTTAAAACCAAACTATGATAGAATAACATTTTAAAAACATTTTAAAATCATAACATCGTTTAATATAAGATCAAATCACTACAGATAATCAATGAAGCATAATAAAAATTTAAAATCAATTCAAACTCTCCTTGAGATTCAAAAATTATACTTAAAAAGACATGAGAACCCAATTTTAGAAATATATTTAGACTCAAAATGCCTATTTAAATATCAAATTCATTCAAAAATACCCCCTTAGTAATTCTACAAACACCTTAACAACAAAATAAAACTATAAATAATGTAGTAACTAATAAATAATGAAAATATCTTCATACTAAGTTAAAATCATAGGGTGAAATAAATTTTATTAACAATGAATCAATACATATATCAATTATAACACTTACATTTTCCAATTTATAGGCCTTAAAGAAGAAATAACACAAGGAATTTACATCAAGGGAAAATTCAGGTATATACCTATCATAGATCTTCAATCTCATTAAATTTTTAATATCCCACCATGAGGAGGCAATATGGGTGTTTAAATATCATTATAAACACTAACATAAAAAATCCCCCAAGTAAAAAATTGAGAAATATTGGACCCTTGGTTTATATGGCCCTATAAGGGAATGTGAAAAGGTTTAAGAGGAATAGTATTATAGAGGAGGAGAGATGATATTTAAATCAAAATATATCATAATAATGCCCAAAATGTATGAATATATTTTTTGAGAATCCATAGAGTAAGGAATGAATGAATAGAAATCTCTTCCTTGGGGTTTGGAATGATGATACTCAAAAGAAAATGAAAAAAGATCTATAAATTTAGATGAGGTATTTTCATAAATTCAAATTTTAAAAAACTAAGATGATAGTATAGTTTAATCACATTTTTTGGTATTACATTTTTTTCATTACAATAACTACTATATTAAATATATGAAACCTTTATAGTTTGAAAACATGGTTAATATAGAATGTTTTTTAATTATGAAGTAGCCAATATGATGGAACCTCGCATATGATTAATATACATAGTTTAAATCTGACTATGTTCAAACCATATTCCATTACTCAATTAAAACCCACTCATTTAATATTAAATTTATTTCTTTCTACTAACCATATGTTTGATCAATATGCATGGATAATTTTAATCATGTGCCTCCACTTGAGTTAGAATTCTTCTTATAATCCTAAATAGTGTAATTTCTATTTTTCATGTTTTAATCATTTGATTTCCATATGACACATAAAATTTCTAAATCATTTAATAACTAAAACATGGAATTCATTGAGTCCATGAAAATAACTCAATAGATAAAATAATAAGAATAATTCACAATAGGGTGTGCCAAGTGGGGTGTTGAATTCACTTGTTAATAATTTTTTGGATTGGTTGGTCCCCTCCATGATGGATTTTTTAAAGAATATATGTTTATGAGTCTCAATTATTCTCACTATTAAGGACTAGTTTTAGTTACATTAGTCATGTGAGTTGGGTTCTAATCAACTCAGACACTATCAATGTGTAAGAAGAAATTTGGGAATATTTTTCTTAAAATTTCCAAAGTTTTTCAAGGATAATTTATTTTTTATTATTTTATTCCATTAATTATAAAACATATGTCTTATTTATCCATTTATTTTTTTTATTTTGGAAATAAAAAAATGTTTTTCATCAACCACCTTTATGAGGACTGTCAATGGGTATTCATAACATTTAAATAAATATAGAATAAATTTTCAATCTTGATAATGAAATATTTCTAATATTTAAATCATATTAATACCTTTTGGATGAATGTTATAAAAAATAATAAATCTAGTATTTAATGTATTTCACACTAGTGTAATAAACATAGAACTTATATTTCTATTATGCATGTGTTTTAAAAAACGATCAACTCTATTGTCCTTGTTAATTACAAAATAAATAATTTTTATTATACCTCGTATTAATCTCTCAAATTAGTTGGAATCTTAAAAGGATATGTTTGGATATTTTTTGGGATATGGGTTTTGTATTTTTATTAATAACTAATTTATTAATAATGGAGGACTATGATAATTAATGTTTTACGAACAAACCCCGTAATATAAATAGATTCATTAGTTAAATTTTATAATGTCGTGTATTCATAATAAATTTTAAAAGAAAACAAGAATTGATTCTTGGGAACCTTATAGATCACTAATAAACCCTTCATGTATAAAATAAGCCATATATAATACCTATAATCAACTTTTCTAGTTTGAAAAGTTGTGAAATAATAACTAATTAAATTGACATCTTCTGTACTTACAAATAACACGAATACATATATATTTTTCTTATTTTCATAAGTTTATTATTGAAACAAACCTTTAGTATATCTCTATGTTCTGATTAATTTTTTTTTTTCAAAAAAATGAGACTTTAAGTAATTTATGAATCATAGAATACATGATTTATATAATTATTTAATCATAGGTAATCTATTTTTCTATATTAATATTAAAATATAAAAACAAATCCTTTATAAATAAATACTTCTATAATACTAGTAAAGATAATTTTATAATATTTTCTATTTTAAAACTTTATAGAATCTTACCAATATATGATTTCACATAAACCCACAAGTCACTTCAATTTATCTCCATAAATATTCGTACCCAATATATTTTTCACTTATCACATATATTTTATAGAAAATTATTTAATTATCCAATTTTTTAAAGATTCCAAATATATAATTTCATATATTGATGAGAATAAACCCTTTTTATATTAATATAAAATATAATATAAATCCCATCAACCTATACATGAAGATATAATTCATCATTATTATTTGATGAACAAAAATAATTGTTTCAATAATCATAAAATTAATCCAACACTATAGAAAATTGTAACAAAATAAAATTGGGTCACTGAAACATAAAAAATTTATAATCCTCATTATGATTATTTTCAAAATTCAGTTATATAAAATACACATCCTTCAATAGGTCCCCATTTAGTATTGTAGTATTGAAACCCATATAGTAGATCACAAAATTATAATATGATTACATTGAGAGAATAATCCGTTTATATTTTATCTTAGAAATTGTTAGAATAATTTTTCCATATTCTATAATATTAATTTATTTATATGATTTTTCTACTAGATAAAATATATAGTAAGATAGTCTAAAATGATTTTTAATTATTTTTAAAATAAATTTAAATCATAAATGTATATCCCATTATTAAAACTGTATATGTTCTAAATATTATTTTTATACATGGAATAAAGATTATATTTCATTTCATATAGTATTTATCACATTTATATATCCCAAGAGATTCATTGTAGTAAGTGAATTGATCTTCTATTATTTTAACATCATAATAATTTTATATTAGAAATGTAAATATAATATGTTCATGGAAATAATCATGTTCTATAAAGATTTATTTTCTACTTAGTTTACATAACATCTTATGGAATTGAATCATTGTCTATTTCCCATAAAAATCTATTTGTTTTCCTTGGACATTACTATGTTCAATTTTAAATTAAATAGTTTCTAAATATATAAAATATTTCCCACGGAATACACTATTTGAGACATAACAATTTCGTGCTCATAGGGGTGATATAAATAATTTTCCTTTGTTTAAATGGAGTACTAAAAAATTGAATCATTTCATATTTATGTCTAATATTATATAAAATGATATATTTCAACTGTGATTCAAATCTCTATATCTTTATAAAATAAAATTTAGAACTCCTCCCAATTGATACCCCATATGTAATATTTTTAATATACTTATAAAAAATATTATTAACTATATTTTGTTATTTCTAGAGTGTAACAACGTATTTAAATATAAATATGTTAATGAATTTCTATTGAAAAAACCAACTATCAAAGTTTTAGACTCGTATATTTGAAATTATGCTTCCATTTTAATGTTTCTAAATATTTTTTTATGATGAAATAATAAAAAAAAAATTTATGAACAATAATCTCAATGTCCAATTATTCCTTATATAAATCACATTAAATTTTCTTAATTCATTTAAAAAGTTGATATTCAATTTAAATTTTATATAATTTTAAATTTTTAAATGTTTCAATCCAATATCTAATTATAATAAACTAGTAAAACCAACTAAAATCATTTATAAAGGTCACAAATAACCTATAAACATCACTTTATCATGCTCTCATTAGACTACATGCATAACTTTTTACTAGGTCCAATAGTTCCCTAGATCATCCTTTTTCCCTCTATATTGATCCTTGGTAATATATATTATTCTAAAGATTATATCTGAATCACTGAGTTTTAATTAGTTAGATTATTGAACTGTATTAGAGGTGATATAGAATATTATTTTTAATTTTTAATCTTACATAATGTATTTCTGTAATGAAAATAATTTTATTTAACACTAAGTTTTATTGATTTCTGTAATGTAATGTAGGCGACTTTGGTTTGCTGATATTGATTGGTGATATATGTTTTAAAACAATTATTATACATGTTATGAATTATAGTGTATATGGTATGAGAATATAATTGATATAAATTTTCTACAATTATGAATAATTTATGAGATAAAAATATAATGTGTTTAACTACAACTACTTTGATTATATAAGGCATTGTGAAATGATTTTGTATTAGAAATTAAGTTGGTGTGTTGTGTTCTAATATTTTTCAGATAGGTAAAATATTTTTTATTTATTAAGGACCATTAAAAACCAAATATAACATATTTTAGATATATAGATTTTTTAATGTTATTCAAAAGAGGATATAGTGATGTTTAATATTGATGGATTCTAATAATGATGATGTTTTGTATACTATAGATAATTGTTATTCATTTTGGATAGTTAATTGATATTGAGTATTTATGTGAGGATGTTTATTTATGTTTTTTTTAAATATATTTTAACTACATATTTTAATAGTTTTATAATGATGAATATGGTATTTTAGTTTTTTTACTTGTTTTTGAGGATATCGTTGTAAAACATTTATATTGTTTTAAATATTGTTATCTATTTTGAGAAAAATTAACCTTCAAAATTGAATTTTTATAAAATATTTAGATATTATTATGATATATAAACCATTTTGTACTTGTATTATATCATTAAACATCACTATCATTAATTTGATAAAATAGTAATTATAAAAATCCATTCTTTTCAAAATAATAAATTTATAAATTCATGTTAGTGGTGGGTACATGATAAAATTTATCCAATTTGATAATAAATTATATATGAATTCATAAATGATATATTTCAAAATTTAATGTAGAAAATCATCTTTATTTATAATATGTATGTCAACCAATCTTCACACAATTATCCACTATTTTTTTAGATGCTCTATATATGTATAAATGTGGGAAGAACATCTTGTATCCAATACCCAAGAATTATATTTTTATTTACGAATTTTTTTGTCATTAATTTTATATCCCATGGATTTATTATCTTTTAAATAATCCATTTCATCACATTAAAACATTCCATGTTATCCAAAATATTTTTTATCAATATAAACATAGTGTAAATTATAAGATATATTTTTCTATATGCATATTTTAGATGTTTATATTGATCATTTATTTCCCCTTATGGGGTAGAAAAAATTAGTACATAAGATTTATGTTTCCTCATAACATAAATATTAACATTATAAATAATAACACTAATAAAATTACAACACTAATATATTAAATTATTTATGTTAAACTAATCATTAACAATGATTGATAATAGTGATAAATTAGAGGTTAGAGGATTTATAATTGATAACATAAATTTATATCATGTTATTATCACATTTATTAAAATATTACCTAATTTTTTATATGATACCAATAAAATGATAACCATAAAAATTATAATGTTTCAATGGTTCATGATTCATATTTTTTCTCAAATGTATATTTACCTAAGAGGTGTTGAATTGGGGTGTGAATTCCATTTGATTTACTTTTTTATATTTGTTTTTTATAAAACTATTAAGATAGAACTCTTATCTTATAACCTTAAATTCAGATTAATATGAAGTAAAAAAAAAGAACAAGATTCACAATCACATACTTAATTCACCTTCAATGTGAAGGACAATCCAATTTAAATGGATAACTCACTATTTTTGTAAATGAATCAAAAACTTGCCATAAAAATGATTATACAAGTGTTTACTACCCCTCTGAGGCTAATTATCATTATAGAGATAACAAGAAATTTCAACTCCCAAATTTTTAATAATTTAAAATCACTTAAATTTTATAAAACTTTTATTAAAAATATTATATCCTTACAGTAGCAAAAAATACACCTTTTGAAACATAGGTGAAAGCATGATCTCTGCCTTATTTATTCATTATAAATCCATTTAACACCCTATTGTGTTTGAGTGAAAATCCTATATCTTCACCTTTTCTTTGACTGATAAAAACATATATAATTAATTATTTTTCAACAATAATAACCTTTACCGCTACTTTCATCCCAACTACAACATATATTAAATTTGTTATCTTTATAAATTTTCTCATAAATTATGAGTAATAAAAAATCAACCAAATACTATATGAATTTATATAAATTAAATAATATTAAACTGACCTTATTATTTAATTTTCCTTGTTTATAATATTACATTTGAATCATGGAATATTTATTTCTATAAAAAATAAAAACATGAATCATGTAAATATTTTAGGATAATTTTATCATATCTTTATTTATTTTTTGGGAAAATTATATAATCTTTTAATAGATAGAACCGTACGAATTAAATATTTTTTAATATTACCTTTTACTACTCTAAGAATGAAATATTATCAATTAATTTTTTTTATAATCACTCCATATAAATTACATATACAATTAATTTAAAAAACATGGTCTCTTATCTATAACATTTAATGATATTTAATATCATAATCAGATAATTTCTACCATAAATTTTATTTTTAACCACATAGATTATTTTTCATGCAATTTACACTTTTATTTTTTCATGACAACTTTACCATAATTTAACAATTTTTAATGCCTTAGCCATGCTGTCTTAATTTGAACTACACGATTTATTTTCCATGACATTGAGGCATTTAATACTTCATTTTTAGTCATTATAAATTTATTTTTTTCCCTATGAATTATTATTGGGTATTTTATTTTACTTTAATACAATATTATATTTTATGTCATCTTAATATTGTTTGTTTAGGGTATGGTAGCTTTTCATTTACAATTTTCCTTGTTTTTCTAAAAAGTAACAAAATTTACAGACAACCTATACAACACTCCAAAATCACTTATATCATATAACATAACTCTAAAATATTTATCTAAAATATATATAAATATATTTATGAACAAATAAAAATATTATTTTTATACTCGAAATACTATTTACTTATTAACTCAAATGTTCTTTATATTCCATAATGTATGTTTTGTGTTCTTACAGCAATGGTTCCATTCATTCCATCAATATATATACAATATTTAATCATATTCATTGGAACATACTCCACATTAATTTAGAATCACTATCAAAATGTTTTTGGAATGTTCCTCATCATTTTAATGTTGTGAACACTGAAACTAAGGTGAAAATTTCAATCAATTTAAGGGAACCTATAATCATTTAACTCACAGTTATCTACCCCAGTCTGATTCATTATTCCAACTAATGTACTAATTATAATTTATTGGTTATGTACATTTGGATTATCCATTCTAAAGAGAACATTAATTTTTACCTAATGTTACTAAAAATATATCACTATGTTTTGAGTTATATTTCAATTCTCTAAAAAAATTATCTATTTTTGAAAATAAATTATATTACATCGCATGAAAATATTGAATTGTTAAAATCAAAATAACTTTTCCAAATTTATGAAATGAATCATCCCAACGTCATTCTATTGGGAACATAGTCGTATTTGGGTCACAAATAACTATATACCAAATAATCATAATAAAATATCTTATATCATTGTCTCCTAACGGAAGATTAATCATGGGTGACTATATTTACCAAAATAGATCAATTTTTATAATTATGGTCTTAAAAGTTTAATTATTTTTAGAAATCACACACTATATATATTTTGAGAAAATATTTATAATCACAAATTTTACCATTATGATGTGCCATATTCATAAATTATCACCAATTGAATTTTGTATATTCAGGTATTCATTTTCAAGATTCAAATTTTTTATACGATTTATATTTGATAAATTTTAAATGTTTTCAAAACAAAATAATCTATAACCATTATAAAATTAACTATGTGTGTTATGATTCCATAGTAAAAAAAATAATTTAATATTACCCAATATACACAAAACTTATACCATATAAAACATGTATAAAAAACTTTTTTGAAATGATTAAAATTATAATTAATATTTAATTTCAATTAAATTTGGTGTGGTGGACATAAAATATCAACTTTTATCAGCAGTTTATAACCTCAAAGGTGAGTGATGCTTCAAACATAAATATCTAATACACATATATCTATACTCAATATTCATTTACATCCGTTATAATTATTTTACTATCAAATATGTAAGAATATGAAATAAATCATTACTATGGAGTTGTTATTTGTCTAATAACTAAACTTTGTTAACTTAAATGGTATAAAATAAAATACCTTGAATGAAACCCCGTTAAATCTATGTAATGATATTTAAAATAAAGTCTAAAACCATAATAGTCTAGTCATATCATAGTTACAAAGTTATTAATTATGCCAGAAGAACCTATATAGATGAAGACTACATCAAAAGTGATATTCGGATTTCTTGGTTTCCATTTCCCAATTCGTATTTTCGCAACCGTACATACCCAAAATTAAAATAACCTAAAGTCAATTTTTATTAGTGGTGATATAATATTATAGTTTTATAAGAAGATATTACTTATATTCTATTTAATAACATATTTTAGACTCATCATTATTCTATGTATCACATATATTACAATATAAAAATATATTAGGGGACCATTTGTTATCTATTATTTATCAAATTAATTTCCTTACGATTCAATAAAATAATTCTTGACAAATAAGTGGGTTGATATAATTTCATATTTTATGTGGGAAAATAGTTGAATATATATTTCTAAAATTTGATTATTTTTGAAAAAATGATGATTCTAGATGTGAACATAGAAATTTTATATTTATATTGATTAATGTGTATGATTTAAGAAAATTTTAAATCTTATATAGACTATTAAGAACCCAAAAAAATGGTTTTAAATTATTATGTAAAAGTAAAAAAATATTAAAAGTAACTAAAAATAATTTCTTCCCTATAAATTATTATAAATATTGAAAAAATTCATTTAAAATTTTAATCTGTTATTTAAATAAATATAAAAAATTATAAATCATGTTCATCCACTAAATGAACTTTTCATGGTACTTAGATATTAAGAGGAAGAAATCTATAATAAAGAATAATTGTGAGATTAATAGACCAATCATGCCTATTTATATTATATTCCTCTTTCTATTAATGAAGAAATATTAATATTATAGGGATCATCCTATATAGGGAAAGGATATGACAATACATATGGGTTTACAAAAAAATTACCTCTTGATAGTGACAGAACTGGGTATATTATTTAAATTTCATGGCATACAAATTTAGAATTTATATTTTACCTCACCCACAATAAACTCAGATTCCTTTTAATATACCATCTTGGTGTCAAATCCACAACAAATAACTTAATCACATCTACCATTTACCCATAAATGATATATTTATAAAATAATTTCATATGTATAAATATAAATCCTAAAATAATCGCTAAAATTTATGAAGAAATTCTATGTAAACAAAGGTAAGAGAATCCATTTCAAATGATGGTTTATTTTAAAATATATAAATAGAATTCACATAAGAATACTATTATAAATAATTTTAGTAAGATATTAAATTTAATTAGATACATGTGACCAAATTCATGTATTATTAATAAAAAATTTGTAACTCTTTGAATGAAGATATTTGAATTAAATCAAAGTTCTTATTATTTTAATAAAATGTTGAATAGAAATCATACACATGATTTTATTTATAATATCTTGTTAGATTTTATCTCTTATTGCATAATATGGATTATATATCTTGTAATATGAAAGATTAAATAATTATTCTCAATATGAATGTATTATTCTACTTCCATAACAAAACATTTCTTTTTTATGAAATGTATTATTCACCATTTTACCACAAATAATTTTCTTATATATGAAACACACCATGCATGATCAATATAATAATAATAAAACTAATAATTATGAATTAAAATATATAATAATGTAAAACCCATTAAATAAATAAATAAATGACTTAACTAAAAAATATAAAAAATAAATAAAAGGAAAAATTAATAATATAAGATTTTAAAAGTCACGCATGATTCAAATATCTAAAAATAATTCTTTGAAATACTAAAATTATATAAAAAACATAATCCATTTTTATTAAAAAAAATATAAAAATATATATCATTAGAAACTATGGGATAATATCATAATCATAATGGATTTACCATTGTGTGTGATTATATTTTTTTCCTAGAGAGAATATTAATATGTATATTATAAATGGGAATGGAAGACTGAGTGATGGAATAGAGTATCCAACCAATATATTAATATGGTTATTCTAATGATCAATGGGAAAAGAAGTTTCATTTTTCATACTATTGTAATTGTAAAGGATAATTTATATCATTAAATAGAATGTGAAAATAATTTGAGTTACTCCATAAGGATATATATTGACATATTATAAATTTTATGTGTAATATAAAATGGTTAAATATTATGGAGCTCATAGAAGAATTGGAAAAATGTTTATGATGAAGTTTCAGTACTATCTATAAAACATTGTAATGACTTCTGAGTGATAGTTATTCTGTACTCATTGTGAGATATTATTACTAAATGTAAAATCTAGTTTGAATGGAGGATTAAAGTTACTGAGATCTGAAGAAGTTATCCTACTGTGATACTAGTATTTTTTATTAAAATAAATGTTTTAAAATACATCTAAGAATATTTATAATGTATGTTTTAGTATATAAAAATGAAGTATAATTGAATATCATTGAAAAACTAAATGTTCAGCTCATATATCATATGTGTTCTTATGAATGGGGTTTAGGAGCTTAATAATGATATAAATCTTAAATGTAATACGGTATATGTAGAAAAAACATAAAACACTTCATCATAATCATAGGACAAGGATAACTAAAAAGTATATCATGAAGAAAAAAGTTTCATAAATTAATCTAGTTCAATCCCTATCCCAACATGATATATCATTATACTACACAATACCCATATAAAATAAGAATAATTGTATTAATTTTAACACCATTGATATGATATTGGTATGGTATTCACTACATAATGGTTTGGGAAATTAAAAATCATGATGAAATTTTTGCAGAATAACGACGTCACATAAAAATTCCATGAATATATTGATGAGAGAGGAACGAGTCTCTAATAATTTTGAAATAAAATGTGATATAATATTGACATGGAAATACATGTCCCAAAATTATGAATTTAAAATATATGGACAAATATAATAAATAAACATGAATAATGAAGAGAAGGGGATGATCCCTTACATGAGTGTGTGACTCCAAATGCTTGGGAAGATCCTCTTTAAAGCATAGGGTCCCATTAAAGGAGTCAAGAGAGGAAAAATAATATTAAAGATATGATAAAATTATTTTTAGTTATGTGAAATGGTATATTGGTGGGGGGTGTATAAAATGTGTGGGGAATTATTTATCATTTCTAAAACATTGGTTTTTGACTTTATATAAAAAAATAAAAATTAAAAACCATCCCATGGTCAGTTATAATGGATTCTAAAATATGGGAGTTTTTTTCTATTATTTTTAAGTTCATGTGCCTAACATAATAAAATTATAACATTCCTTAGGTGGAAGTGAGTCATACTCTTAAAGAAATGATTTAAAAACCATATAATATATTAATGGTTTTGGAGGATTCACAAAGGCTTCATAAAATAAAAAAATAAACATAAAATAAATTTCTTTCAAATATATGACACATATTTAGTCTTCGATACCCTTTACAGTATTTATTACATCACTTTAGAGTCATTATGATGTCATAACACAAATCATATATCTACACAATATTTAATATTAACTTGATAGTCCATTTATCTTGAAAAATTATGAAAAATTCAGTATTACATAATTATTAAATTATGATTCTAAAAATAATATTCATTATATCTAATTAATTTTCTAAATATTTTTATTTTCCAATTTTAAATAATAATCTATATTTATTGAGAAATTATTGGTTTTTTATAATAATTGTTTTCAAAAACTTATAAAAATTACATTTGACATGATAAAAAATAGATAATTATTTATATTTAATAAAACATATTTAATAATAAAATATTTTTAGTAATGGTTTTATTTCAATAATCCATTAATTCATCAAAAAAATTCTTAGTTTAATATTAATATTTCCCAAAAAATATTCTTTGAGTGTTATTTTATCAAAATAATAATCCGTTAAAATGTAATAATAATAGAATGAAAATATATTTTTTATTCTATAAAAAATAATATAAAAACTCATATTTCTAGGTTATTGATTCATATTTCTTTAATACACCAAAAAACATTCTAGTATTAAGGTGCATGATGATGATACATTCATGGAGTGGTTTGATGTACATGGTTTAGGTCATGATATCGATGAACAAGAACTTCTTTGGTAAAAGGTTTCACCTGTGATTATGTTGTTGTATATTAGTATGGTGTTGGTCATAGGAAAATCACAGAGATTCAATCCCCCTCAAAATCCTTGATAAATGGGATTTATAGGGTATGATCCTACTAGTTGAGTCCAATGCTTCATTTTTTTGTGTCAATTGGATTTTTTAAAACCCTATATTTATACTAATAAACTGATCACTATTCAATGTATATATTATCAATGGTAAATATGCTTAATAGTTTTTCAAATCATATAGTATGTAATAAAACAAAATAATTGCATATTTTTTCTATAACCATGTTACATTATAAGACATTTAATTAATATACAAGGGTACATTTTATTTATAACAGTTTAGGTCATTGTAATCCTCCCCCAATGAGAACTTTCTCTCTAAAAATTCCCAGTTACCATTATTAAAAAAATGAGGGTAACTCTATTTCATCACATCCTCCAGTTCCCACACCACCAATTCAAACATGTGGTTTCTCCAAAGCACTTTAATGCGGTTTATTGTCTTATTTTGTAGAACTTTTTCTCTATGATCTAATATCTTCACTGGATGTTATTCATAAGGGATATCATTCTTCAATAGTACCACCTTTTTATTGAGTACATATGATCGGTCTGGTATGTACGTTCTCAAGAGGGATAAATGGAATACATCATGTATATTATATTGGTTAGGATGGAGTTCTAGTTAATAGGCCACATCTTCAATGCATTCAAGGATTTCAAAGGGGTCAATGTATCTTAAAATAGGCTTTCCATTCCTTCCAAATCTAATGAAATTTTTACACGGAGATTTGTTGAGTAATATCGTGTCTCTAACATCTAACTCTAGGTCTCACCAATGATTTTCAACATATATCTTCTATTGAATATGAGTATCCTTGATGTGCAGCTTTATAATCTTAACATTTTCAACAATGTCCTCACCTATATTAGAACATATCTGTTTTTGTTCTACATATTCATCACAACATGAAGGTATTCAACGCATCTTCCCAAAACGTGATTCATAGGGAGCCATTTGGATTATTTATTTGAAACTATAATTATACAGGAACTCGACCAAAGGAGGATGTTGATCTCAACCTAACTTGAAGTAAATTGGGCATGCTCTCAACAAGCCCCAAATTGTTTTGATTTTCCACTCGGATTGACCATTAATTTGAGGGTGATAAGTGATGATTATATTAAAAATAGTGTTTAGATCATGTTTTAGAGTTTTTCCAAAGAGGGAAGTAAATCTTAGATCTCAATTATATACCATCTATTGTGGTCCCGCCTTAATTCTCACAAGTTCTCTGATGTATATCCATGAAATTTGATCTAGTGAGAAGTCCTATCGAATATGGATAAAGTGTGAATACAATATTTGATGATCCATCACAACCTAGATAGTGTTGTTTCCTCTTGATACCTTTTGAAATTGGATAAAAAATTCCATGGGTATTTTTTCCCATTTCCAAGTTGGTATGAGTAATTGTTGCATCATCCCCTTATATTTTTACCTTTTTTCTTTCACTTTATGAAATACAATATATCATTGGATTGATTTTTTGTATCTGATGATAATGAAGTGACTGAACATAGATTAATAAAAATGCTAGAAATTCATCTATGAATGTACATATTTATGTTACACTGTTTATATAATGGAGTACATATTATTTATTCTTATAAGTGTGTTGGTTATGTCTAGAACCCAAGTTAGATGGTGGAAGGAGTGTGGGATATGGTGTAAGTTTTAATTTTTAGTAAGTTGATTTCTATGACACTCATAAGATGGGGGGAGGCATGTCAAACATGAGAATAATTTCCTTCAATATAGAGGGAATAATCCCCTAGATGGATATTTGGAAAAGGTTAGATTATACTATGGATGTTTATAGACTAGTAAGTTGTAGATTTCTAGTCTTAATGGAAAAAAATTAGGTTTGAGACACTATAAAGAGTTTATATTGAGTATTGACACTAGATTTAGGCATGGGTTTAGTAATAAATATGAGATTTTTTTGGTTTGGTAGTGCTTTTATACCTTTAAGGACACATGATGGTGAAATGTTTGGCTGAGTAAGAAATAATTAAGGTACAATTTTAGATGAGGTTGGACATCGATTTGTATGTCTACATTATAAGGACGAAACACCAATTTCCAGAAGCTAGTGAATTATTTTATTACATTGGCATATAAAGAAGAAATATTCGCCCCTAATTACCATGTAGATTAGTAGCTCTTGGAACGAAGATGCATATATATATTAAACATTAAATAATTAAGGAAAAAAGGTCACTAATTATTCCATTAGAAACATCCATGCCTCCTAGATTATGCCTGAAAGTCACTCAAAACTTACTTATTCATATACTAGAAAATTTAATCATTAGAAATTGGTTATATAAAACACCTATTAAGAGTATGAAATACTGTGGAAGATAAGATAAACATAAACATTAGGAATGGTTAATAATTGAAAACACATGCCTTTAAGAATAATAAACGTGAACACATTAAGGTATAGAAATGAACTGAGTAAATAATTCCAACAGAATCCAGGATATTTAACTAATAGAATTACCAAATGAACATTCAATTAATATATTCATAATAAGAGAAGTGCATATATTTTATATTCTGAAATATATTGTAAAGGCCTCGGCCAAGACTTCTAAAAATGATTAAGGCCTTGGAAAAAAACCATAACTCAAATTTGGCCAGGCCTCGGCCAAGTCCACATCTATTTGTCTCGTGATACCTACCGACGCATAAAAGGGATATAGTGGAACCCACCTATAACAAAATAATTCCAACACATTCTCCATATGATCATGGATCAACATAAAAGACATAAATATTCATATTGAAACTGACATATGAAATGTATTTAACTTTCCCCAATCATTAAACATAAATAATAACAATTCTGGGTAATATGGTTAATGGTTTTAGGATATTACATCCTCAATAATACTAATAATAACCCATTAAATTAGATTATATAATAAAATAATAATCCCAATAAAATAAAATAATCAACATTAGTGTTGAAACAGATGAAAGTACTCTTATAAAATCATTGAGTAATTTTGAGATAAATGCTCTTTTATATTCAAAAAAAGAGTTATTTTGGAAAATTATTTGCATAAAACCCATAGTGATGTAATTTTTTTAGTTTCAAAATAAAATGAGTTATTTTATAAAGATAATGGATTATTAAATAAGTTGTTATAGTGTCCAAAAAAATAGTATGAATTTGAGAAATTCTCTAGAATCGAGCTTGTATTTTGGAAAGAATTTTGAAAGTTCCCATTTAAAACATGTTAATCCCCATAAATAAATGTAGGAATATTATTTGTAAACTTATATAGAACACTCAAAAACAATTAAAAAGTATTAAATAGAAATACATAAGATCTTCACTAAGGTAAGTAGAAAACTAAGCGACCCGAATGAAAATAGTGGTTCGGGTGAAAAAAACCTTACTTTAAGTCTGAATGTGTTCTTCTTTTAATATCATGGTCCGGGAATATGAAATTAGACATATTAATAACTTTTTTAAGAACCTATTAGACATGTATTTATTTTTTATAATCTTTTTATGTTCTTTAATGTTTTTATTGATAATTTATTATATTGAATTCTGTCATTCCGGAGCGTATGTTTTCTTGATTTCCAAAATCGGTTCACTTGTTTTTATGTAATGTAGTTCATGTAGAATATATGTAAAAATCCAGAATTGAAATTAAATTTTATTTATAGACATAAATAATTTTTAATCGTAATATCTATCATTTGGATTCATGGAAATTGGATGAATCATTATATGAAATATTAATGACATTCACTTATATTATTTTAGCGGTACTTTGATTATTAGGATCTAGTTTTGTCATATGATTTAATAATATGTATGTATACATGTTTTTGAAAATTAATTATATTATAATACATATATTATAGTATGTTTAAAACTTTAAAATGGTTTCATGACAAGTAATGGAAGAGAAATTGAGGAACAAATTCTTGTCATCCGTGAAGGTTATAAATTTGAACCTCATAGAGGTTGATTTCATTTATAAAAAAAGGGTGAGACTAAGAATATTGATGATGGTTATTACATTCACATGATAAAATTAAAGTATATATATGATAGTGGATTTATAATGTTCAATTTGAAGGAGGATTTGGGGAGAGTATAATAAAAGAAGATAAATTGCAATGAAACTAAATGAAAAAGTAGGGTGCTTTACCTCTTGAAATATCCTCCTTGAGAACCTCCAGAGGGGATTGGGTGTTGGTATTTTGGAAATACAAAGAGCTTCTTCGACGTGGGGATTACTAGGGAAGGGTATTTGGGTAGAAGAGAGAGGAGATTCAAGGCTTAGATTAGTGATGAAAAGAGGGAGTGAGGGGGGTTATTATAGTGTAGGGGAGGAGCGAATTTTGAATATTTAATGAATTACTTTATTATTTCTCTCTAGAAAACCAATAGTTTAGTTTCTTGTTACCCCAAATAGTAATAAGTTCATGTGTGTTAGATCCATGTGGACTTTCATCACTCCTGTTGTCATAAATAGTGCGTTTAACTTAGAATATGTATATACGGTATTTTACTGTATTTCATTATTCATCAAAAAATCAAGAATTTCTGAAAATTACCTAAAATTCAACCCAAATTTCTTTTGATGTACAGAATTAAAAAACAAACTCTGTTTTTCATATATAATTTTCTAAATATTATTATGTTAATTTTTAAATAAAATCATAGTTAATTTGATAAATAACAATTATAAATGTATAATTATTTTCCTATAACATTGAAAAATTATTGAAGATCTTTTTATATTACAACCATATGTAAATAAAATAATATCATTATTTAATATTCATAAGATTCATATTAATATTAACATTTCTACTCATAAGGGTATAATACTCTTCACAAAAAATCAAGATTGTTCTATCTGACTCCAAATAACATAGTTATCACAGCTCTAGATGACAATTTTTTGAAATTAAAAACATATTAGAAGAAATGTTATATTTAATGGATAGATTATAGAATGTGTTTTTTTGTAGGTACTTAGTGTTTCATGCATTCAAATATTATTTTAAAAAAATCTGGGTGTTATATTCTCTCCTCCTTACAAAAATTTCATCCTCGAAATTCAAAAAATGTTTCCTCACAAAGATATTTGGCTATGCCTTCAAACATAAGCTCCTCAGGCCTCCATGTTGCCTCTTAGATTTTATGATTTATCCAAATTAGCTTTACTAGAAGAGTCATCTGATTCCTCAACACCTTTTCTTTAGTGTAGAAAATCCGGATAGGCTCTTCACAGTATGATAGATCAGGTTCTAACTCTATAGCTTCAGGGGTGATGACGTGCATTGGGTATGGCATTTACTTTCTCAACAATGAGTCATGGAAGAAATTTTTACATTGGATGGGCTAGGAACCATAACCAAATCATATGAAAAATCTGAATTTCTCTCCAGTATTTTAAAAGGCCAAATAAACATAGGTCTCAGTTTCCCTTTCTTTCCAAATCTTATTACACCCTTCCATAGAGATGCCATCACAAAAACGTTATCTCCCACATGAAATTATAGATCCTTCATTTAGTTTTTGGCATAGATATTTAGATTAATTTTAGCTATTTTGATATGTACTTTAATATTATTTACCTTCTCTATTGTTTCCTCCACAATCCCAAGGCCCACAAGCTTCTTTTCACTAACTTCAACCCAACAGGTTAGTGTACGACATCTCTTCCCATACAAAGCTTCATATAGTTCCATTTGAATAGTTGATTGGAAACTACTATTATATTAAAACTCCACTAAAGGTAAATATTTATCCCACAAACCTTGAAATTTAATTTAACATGATCTCAACAAGTCCTATAAGGTTTGTATCATCCTCTCTTATTACCCATCAGTTTATGGGTGGTAAACAGTACTCAATTGAAGTTCGATATCCAAATATGTCTGATGACTTTTCTAGAATATAAATGTAATCTATCGGTCATGATCTAACACAATTTATAGATATTCCCCATTAAGATTTACAACATCATTGATATAGAGTCATGCTAGGAGCTCTAGTGGAAAATACTCCCTTATAGCAAGGAAATGTGTAGATTTTGTAATTCGATCCACAATTACCCATATCCCAACATTCTTACGTAGTTTTTTGGGTAATTCAGTTTCAAAATACATGGTGATGTCATCTAATTTCCACATAGGAATAGGTATAGGTTGCATGACTTCTTTTGGATGTTTCCTTTTGTCCTTCATTTGTTGACAAACTAAACATCTTGATATGTAATATGCAATTTCCCACAACATGTTATACAACCAGAAATTTTCCGTTAAATCACTATACATATTAGTACTTCTAGGATGTATGGAGAAACTAGATCTATGGGAATCATCCAATAACTCTCATTTTAGATCAGGTACAACTAGAACATAAAGCCTCTTCAAAAATTTTAAAACACCATCTTCACAAACATGGTCTGCCCTCTTCACATCTTTCACAACATTAATTTTATTTTGAAGGATCTTGTCATCAGGATGAGAATATTTAATTCTTTATAATACCAATGGTTGGGTAACCATTTGAAAAAGTAATGATTTTCCAACTTTAATGAGAATTACCATGTCCATCCTTTTTAGATCTATGAACAAAAGATCTTTATCAATCCTCATTTTGTTGAGAACTACATGATTCTTCATACGCAATGCATCTGCTACCATGTTTTCCATTACTTGGTGGTATTGTATCGTACAGTCATAATCCTTGAGTAGTTAAAGCCATCTTCTTTGCTTGATGTTGAGTTCTTTCTATGGGATAATATTTTTTATACTCTTTTGATCCGTATATATCTCACAATTTTTTCCATAGATATAATTTCTTCATATATATAGAGAAAAGATTTCTACTGCTAACTCAAGATCATGAGTGGGGTAGTTTTTTTTCATTAATTTTTAACTACCTTGATGCATTTTCAATAACTAAATCATTCTGCATAAGGACAAAAAAATCCCTCTATTTAATGCATCTATAAATATCACAAACCCATCATTCCCCAATGGTAGGGTTAGGATCAGATCATTATCTAACCTCCTCATCAATTCTATGATATATTCCTCACACTCTTTTATGCATGTGATCTTAACCCCTTTATTTATAATCTTGTTCATTTTGTCAGATAAATGAGCGAAGTTATGAATGAAACGCTGATAATAACATGTTAAACATATAAAATAACGTACTTAAATTATGTTTGTTGTAGTAGCCCATTCTTCTACAAAAATTTTCTTTACCAAATCAAGAGATATTACATATTTATAGAAAATGTGACCTAGAAAGCAAACTGATTGAATCGAAAATTTACATTTTATAAACTTCTCGAATATTTCATTTTTACTAAGAGCCTTTAGAATAGTGTGCAAGTAACTTTTATGATTTTTATATCTTTTCAAGTGTACCAAGATATAATCTATAAATACTACCAAAAATACATCAAAATATTCCTGAAACATATATTCATTGTATTCATGAAAACAAATGGTAAATTAGTCAGCCCAAAAGTCATTATTGTAAACTCATAATGCCGGTACCTGGTTTGATATTCTGTTTTTGGAATGTGTTCCTTCCTCACAAGAAACTGCTGATATCTAGATCAAAGATCAATCTGTAAAAAAATATTAGGCTCCTGGAAGTTGTTTGAATAAATCATCAACAATAGGTAGGGGATACTTGTTCTTTATTGTTAAAACATATATCTTTCTATAGTTAATTCACAGCCTCATGGATCCATATTTCTTATTAATGAAATGAACAGGGGCACCTTGTGTAGAAACTCGAGGGTGAATAAATCCTTCATCACTTAGTTTTCTAGTTTTTCAATTTTTCCACCAATTAATCAGTGGAAATTATATAAGGGGTCATTGATATGGTCCATCAACCAGGAATTAAGTCAATTGGAAACACAATTTCTTGCTCTGGAGGATGTCCAGGTAAATCATATAAAAATACATAATCATATTCTTATATAATAGGTACATCCCCTATCTGAACATTCATTTATTCACCCATAGTTTTTGAATTCCCTTCCACCCCAATAATTTAAAACACTAGAGACACTAATGTTTTATCTAGATGAGATTTAGATGGTGATGTTTATTCCCTAAAAATAAGTGATTCCACATCTTCCTAAAAAAATTTATCCTCCTTCGTCTTATAAAATAATTTCACACCATGATTTAAAATCAAATCCATAACAAGGATTATATCAAATTGAATCATTGTTATGAAAATAAAATCAATAGATAAAGAACATTCATACAACATAATGGGGACTACCTAACACAACATTTTCCCAATGACACATCTCTTAAAAGTGTTGACTGACAACTCCCTTATTAAATCAGATTGGAAATATATAATTTTCTTGGAAAATAGGGAACATATAAAAGAATTCGATGATCTAGAATTAAATAATGCATTGGTTAAGTTTGAGAAAAAATTTAATGTACATGCCACCACATAATTAGGAACTTCAATATCCGTAGTCGTGATCACATAAGATTGTCGATGTCCCCTTGGAGATTTTTGTGGCATGATTCCTTGATGCTTGGGACAATCATTATCATAGTGTCTTATCTCCAAACAATTATTGGATTGAACATTAAAATATTCTTTATTACCCTTAAAATAACTAGTAAGATGGACATTCTGTCCACAATTTTAGCAAACTATTTCTCCCTTTAAGAAGGAACGTGGGTGTTTCCTTCCACAATTATTGTAGGGTGGAAATTAAACTCTTCCTTTATTCTATATTTTATTATTTCTTTTCCCATAGTTTTCAGTATCCCTATTATTCTCTTCATTTCCCTTAACTTCATAATACATATAGAATTATATTTCCATCTTTATAGCACATGAAACTATATCTTTATATGATAACAAATATTTTTAGACCATTTCCCGCAGGAGGAATGGATTTAGTATATCAATGATCAATCAATCTTGATCCTTGGATATCGTATGTAGTATATTTTATTCCTTACTAACATTGTAAAGTTACATTTATACTTTAATACATTCTCATATTCTTTTTTCCTCAAATTCAGAAACATCCTTTCCATATTTGTTTGATGTTCACAAGGAAATTATTTCTTTAGGAATATTTCTTTAAATTCCACCCATTCCATTTATTCTATCTTGTCCTCCTCCTTTTTCTTTTTCATTAATGACCACCACTGATCCAAATATCACTATATATGACAAAATTACATGATGACCTTCTCTCTTTTATTACTTTTCAAAGCAAGAAATATCTTCTCTAGAGAACTTATCCACTGCTCACCTACAAAAGGGTTTTATAGTCCCATTTTATTATTGAGGCTTTTGTCTCATAATGATATAAAATAAAGCTCCTTCACATGTTGGAACAATATGCTCCATATAAGTAAGATTATTGTTTATAACCTGATTAAGTTGTCCCAATATAGTTATAAGCTACTCTGTACGAGTTGCGGCCCCAAAGCCAACATCATTATCTTGCATCATAGGAAAATCCCTACATGGGATTCGCGTGTTCATGCAGTTTCCATTTTGCCCACTAGGTGACATTTCTAGATAATTCCACACACTAGATTATGTTATGAATCATAATGTATAATGTTAACATAGAGAAATACTAGAATAAATTTAAATATTACGATGGGTTAATCCCATAAAAACCAAAATGGTTTCTTTGAGGAAATATTTACATTTAAATCCTTCATAATTTCATGAAAATAAAATGTGAATTTTCCTAATAATATCACCCAGAAGTATCAAACCAGGTGCACATTACAGCTCGTTGATGTGTAACAGGATACCCTAGGTTGAGCCTAAGTCTCCATTTCAGAGCTTTCACTCCTAGGTATATTTGTTCCAGAACCACGTCCATTTGTAGTGTCTTAATGAGGATGTATTTTCTATAAAGATATACATAATTTATTACGTACCAAAATACCAGGTTTTTATTATATGTTTATGCATAAATATTACCACATGGACTCGATCCCTAAAATATATTTTCTAAATCTAGTTTCCATTTTTTATACTAAACATCCCCTGATACCAACTGTAAGGACCCGACCCCAGTTACTCAGATCTGTTGCCTTGTATTATTACATTAGAATATAAACAATGATCGTGCACAACGAAAGGCAAAAAAATTAGTTGATTTTGGAAACACGGTACATATATATGTTTAACATTACATCATGAATGAAAAAAAATCACTAATTTATTCCATTAGAAACCTCTATGTGTCCTATATTATTCATGCATGTCACTCATAACATACTTTTTCATATACTGGGAAAATGAAACATAAGAAAGGGGTGTGCTCAAATACTCATTAAGAGTAAGAAATAGATCTGAAGGTAACATAAACATAAAAATTAGGGATAGTGAATAATTGAAAACACATGCCTTTACAAAAAAAAACATGGACATATTATGGAAAGAAAATGAGCTGAGTAAATTATGAAAACATAATCATGGGTATTATACTAATCGAATAATGACGTGAACATTAATTTACTAGAATCAGAATTAAGTAAGTGCATACATTGGGCATTCTTAATCATATATTTAAGGCCTCATCCAAGACTTCTAAAAATTGTTTATGCCTCTTCCAAAACCATAACTCAAATTTGGAAATGCCTCAGCCAGGTCAACGTCTATTTGTCTCATGAGACCTACGGATGCATCAAGGGGCTATAGTGGCCCCCATGAATAAAATAATAAGTAAAATTCCATCCTCATATGATCACATAACAATATAAAAAACATATAAATTCATATTGAAACTGACAAATGAAATGTACCAATATTTTCTCAATCATTAAACATAAACTCTAACCATTCAGAGTAATATGGTGAATGGTTTTAGGATAGAACATCTAAAATTAATATAGTAATAAACCAACCAATTATACGATATCATAAAATAATAATCCCAATAATAAAAAATAATCAATAAAAGTGATGAAACATATGAAAGTACCCTTATAAAATCATTGAGTAATTCTTGAGATAAATGCTCCATTATTTTGAAAAGAATAGTAGTTTTGGATAAGTATTTAAATATAACCTATAGCGAGGAATGTTATTATTCTCAAAATAAAATGAGTGATTTAATAAATATAATGGTTTCCAAAAACATATTATATATTTCCCTTTAAAATAGGTAACAATTTGAAAAATTCCCTTGAACCAAAAATGTGTTTTCGAAATAATTTTGAATGTTACCTTTTAAAAGATGTGACTCTCCGTAAATTAAAGCTTGAATCTAGTTGGTAAGCTTATATATAACTCTAACAATTAATTTATAATGATTAAATAATAATAGATAATAACTTCATTGAGTAAAGTATACAATAAAAGATACCCGAATGAAAATTGAGGATTAGGTTTAAACCCCTTACCTTATCTCTGAATGTGTTCCGATCTTGAACATAAGGTACTAGAATATGAAGTTATAAATATTAATAACTTATTTGAGAACCTATTAGGATTATTTTTAGTTTAAAATAATTCTTTTTATTTCATTTATGATCTTTTTCATAAGTTTATATATTGAATTTTGTCTTCCTGGAGTGTTTGTTTTCCTGATTTTCATAAATGGTTCACCTGTTTTTATGTAATGGAGTTCTTGTGGAATGGATGTAAATATCTTGAATTGAAAATAAATATTATTTATGAACGTCCAAATTTTTTAATGGTCATTTATATCATTGGGTTACATGTAAGTAGGATGAATCTTTAGATGAAATATTAACGACATTCACTTGTATTATTTTGGCGGTATTATGATTCTTAGGTACTACTTTGGTCATTTAATTTAATAATATGTTTGTATACTAGATCATGAAAACTAATTAAGTCATTATACATATATTATATTTTGTTTCATCCTTAAAAATGTTTTGATGAACATTAATTAATGAGAAATTTATGAACGTAGCTTTGTTATCCAAAAAGGTTATAAATTAGAACCTCATGGACGTTGATTTCATTTACCAAAAAAGGTTGAGAGTAAGAATATTTATAATGTTTATTCCAATAACATTATACAATTATAGTATATAAATTATGCTCAAGTTATCATTGTCAATTTGAAAAAGGATGTGGGCAGAGGATAACAAAAGAAGATAAATTGAAATGTAACTAAATGAAAAAGAAGGGTGGTTTACCTCTTGAAGTAACCTCCCTAAGAACCTCCTTAAGGGAAGGAGTTTTGGCCTTTTGGAAATACCATGAGATTCTCAGACATGGGGATTGACTAGGGAATGTTATTTGGGAAGAAATATGAGGAGAATAATGGCATAGAATAGTGAATATAAGATAGTGTTAGGGGGGTTTATAGTGGATGAGAGGAATGAATTTTGAATATTTAAATCATTATTTCATTATTTCACTCACAACAACTAATAATGTTGGTTAATGTGACCCCTAATACTAATACATTCATGTGAGTTCTAACCGAGTGGATTCTCATCACTCATTATTTCATAAATAGTTCATTAACTTATAATTTTTATGTATTGTATTTTACTTTTTTTCACTATTCATAAAAAATAAAAAAATTTCTTAAAACACCAAAATGATCACCCCAACCAATTTTGACATTTCAAATTCACAAATGAACTCCATTTTTCAAAAATAATTTTATAAATATTAATAATTTAATTTTTAAATAAAATCATAGTTAATTCAGAAAATAACAATTTTAATGGTATATTTAGTTTTATATCACATTGAAAATTTAATTAAGATCTCATTATTATATTAACAAAAAAATATGAAATAATATCATTATTTACTATTCATAAGGGTAATATTACTATTCATATTAGTATTCATAAGGGTATGTTACTATTCACCAAAAATCATGATTGTTCTATTAGACTCTAAATGACTTACTAATCACAACTCTAGATGACCATTTTTTGAAATTCAAAACATAGTAGTGGAGAAGATGTATTTAATAGCTAGATTATACAATGTTTGTTTAATATGGACCCAATTTATCATGCATTTCAATATTTATTTTCAAAGCCCTGGGGTGTTTCACAGATGCTCACAGGTTCCCATGAAATCTAAGGTAATGTTATTGAGTCATTGACTCAAGCATTGGATGTTAAAATGAACCTTATGTAAAGAATTTATTTAATGGTATTTTGAATAACATTACAATTTGGAAATTCATGTGGTGATCTAAAACAAAATTGGGTACATCGTGTTTAGTATAAAGAGGTTGGTTTAGTTTGTGACCTTTAAAATTGATACTTTCAGGGTATTTTAGTTTGTGGGTTGCAATTAATAAATCATTGGTCTGCAATAAAAGATGGTTGAAACTCTACAAATTTCAGTTCTCTGATGATTGGGAATGAGCCTTGAAAATCATTCTTGAACAATTATATGACGCTTATGGTAGTGGCATCATGATTATTTATTGATGAAACATTTATGGATGAAGCTACTCTTTTTAAGGAAAAGTCAGTTAGATGTGGTTTGTATCACATTTTCACATGTTTTTTTTATTTTTTAAGTGGGACAGCTTATCATTCATTTCATTGGGATTAAAATGGATTTTTTTTTGGGATTTTTATAGGTTAAATGATTGTAAATGTCTGACATGAACATTTTGTGCATGGAAAATAATACATGTACTTTATCAGAAGGGTTTTGAAACCAATAGTGTGTACCTAGTGATGGTACACTAGTGTTTGTTAAGGTGAATTGCAACAGGAAATATTTCCATGTACGTTAATAAACTACTGATAATCCCCATCGATAGGTAATTTTAATTTTTGATGATCCAAATTTTAGAATTGGCCCATGAGATAAGTTTTATTGTAGGGAGAACTAGAAAATGGATAATCCAGTGAAATGATAGTGTAATTTTTTCAAGATAGATAGAGGTTATGTATAATTATTAGGGTTCTAGAAGAAGAAGAAGATAATTATATCTGGTACACACGATCTCGTGTCTTGGGCATAAAGAGGAACATGAAGTGCATTGAGAGAATCTAAATGGATTAATTCCATTTGATTGGTTTTCGATCACCAGTGTAGGTCAAGAAATGATTTGGATATCCATCAAGCCTTGTTATTAATGAAAAGTGATAAGGGGTAGAGGTTATAATATCCTATTTTTGAATGGGTTGGAAAATTTAATTGAGTTTTATTTATTCATAATGGTTGTTGGGTCATTTTTAAAATTTATATTGAGAATGGAATTTCAATAGTTGGGGCACATAAAATTATTTTATATGAATATATTTTGTGGATTGGGTGGTGCCTTGGGTTCCAGGATAAATTTATGGATCTTAAATAAGAGATAAATTTATTTTGGAGTAAAATAGAATGGTGCACATGGTTTGATCGTAGTTTGTGCTAACTATGAATCCCAAATTCTTCATCTTATTGGCTAAGGTATGCTATTTTTTTAAATGATGTAAGGGGTGCCAAAAAAACAATGCAGTTTATTTTAGAATAGCTGAGGGGACTACATATATGGTTCATGGTTTTCTTAAACATGAAACCAAACTATGAATCTCATTAAAATGGTAAAAAAATCCATTTTACCCATCCAAACATAAATCGGTTTCACCCCATTTTCCTTCCACGTATCACCACAGCTCAACTGCATAAGCCCTCATCCATTCAAGTATTCAATCAATGGATATCCTATATTATTAGTCTGATATAGTAATCATTTCATATGTCATAATTTTATATGTATATCTATAAATCCACTTACCTTCTTTCTCTATTTTCACATTCCCTCTTAGATGTGATTTTTGTGTGAGAAAATATTCCTTATTTCCAGGGTGTTAATCTAGTTTTTCATTTCATATCATTTTTTCTTGAGTAAAAGAATTGTATTAGATGAGTTATTATTCCATATTGTAAAATGTATGGTCTATATAATTGTTCTAAATGAATTTTGATTTATAAAATGTATCATTGTGCCGAAATCTCGAAACTCATAGAATTACCTATTAAAATTTTATTTTATTTTATTGGCTTCCTAAACACTAGTATATATCTATTACCACATTCCTTTTAATCATTGGAGGTGTAAAAATCTACTTGGATAACCCATTAGGGTGATTAGAACATAACTTAATGTCTATAATTAATTTTATAAATCCAATATCTCTAAAAAGGTGTGATTCTTTAACATGAAGTAATGCCCCATTTACATTACCTAAATTAATTAAAATATCACTTAGTGTGTCTTTGGCCTTGTTATCCATTAAAAAATTTCCTTATGTTTATTGAAACCACCAAATATGGTGTGTTTATGTGAAAATTAGGAAGAACCCAAAATCATATTTAGATCCAACAACCTCGTGAGATGTGTTGGGTAAGGAACTTATATAATAGAACTCTTAAGATAACACATGAAATGTTTTGGATTGTTTAAACCCATCTTATGTAATTGGTCGTCTTGAGTAATTTTTAGATCCCAACCCTTGTCATGTTACATACCTATAGAATGAAATGGATTATTTTTGTTAGTTACTAATTATTACATTATGGAAAACAAAGGGAATCCTCTTATGGTTTTATTTTAAATAATGGCCTTGATATTGTTACATCATTTGGATATTTTTATCATGTTTAAGTTAATTAGAAAATATAATTAAATAAACTATAAAATGTCATGTTTACTATACATGTAATTGTTTAATTAAATGTATTAACGTATGGTATTTGTATAACTCATGGAAATTTATTCAATTGTATGTTAAAATATTAAAATAATGTGTTCTATTGTAAAATTGTATGTATAATTCTCATGATATTTATCACTTTTAAGTGAAATGGTCATTGGAATGAAATAAATTGATAAATAATTTCGTTAAACCACTTGGTCCTTGATCTTTTACATTAAATGTTTCTATTTTTATGGGACTTGATGACACTATTAATTTTATAGCCATACATCAGTAATACTTGGATTCATAAAATGGAATTCATTCTACAGCCTCAATGGATGTAAAATGATTCATTGATGGAACTTATTAGAGAGACACCACACAATGGTTTGGTCAATCTCTTATATTTATGAATGCATTACCATATTAGTTATGATTCACCTTTCTTTCTCAAAATTATATTTCCATGGATTATCTCATTGGATTCATCTTTAGGTATATAAAAACATGATTCCATGGATTATTTCCTTGTTATCTAATCAGGTTTATCCAAATATTATCTTGGGAATATTCCTCAAAAACATTTAATGGCCTTTCTGGTGGAATGACAGGGGTATATCACATGGATTTCACTCAAGCACATGTACCAAAGATGCATTGGTAATCACTTTGAGTTGGATCGACCTTATATGGTCAAAGATACCTTTTTTTAACCATGGATCTTACATGATTATTTTACCTTCATTTCTAGGCCTATTTCCATGGATGAAGTTTCTACATTATTATTTCTATGATTAGAGGCATTCTGTTCAATCTGAAGCTGGATGAGTCAATCGGGTATTCCATGATGAACCTGTGATGATATATTTAATGATCATTCAGTTATTTTATAATATACCTACACAATATTAAATTTTTTATTCACATGATATAACTCATTGTAAATTATTGATGGTTATCTACTATATTTTACTTGTAGCATATTTGGGCAACTATTTAGAACCTGAGAAATTTCATGGATGAAGGATTGGACTTGTCTAGTATATCCATGTATTTTTAAATTTTTGGATCACACCTTAAATGGGAGTTTAAGGGTATCCCATTAATTGGACTACTTGCTAGATTTGGCTCGTTTAATTATTTTAATTGTTTTGTATTTAAATCCATCTAGACATTATGTATGTATTACCTGTTGTATAGTTGAAAACTAATATATGTATCATCACATCTATGTATGGTTATTTATTTGTAACATATCATATTATTAGTTTATTATTTTAATTCACTACTCTTTCATTTATTATTACTCTAATGTATTTGGCACTTATCTACAGGGTAATGTATCCCCACTGTATCACTATTAGACCTTCACTACATGTCCCAGGCCTCTAGTGTATGGGGAGACATGCTTGAGGTAGTGTCACCCTTAGATTTTGATACTTAAGGGTGAACCAAAATCCGTAAGTAATGTCTAGATATATATTATCATAGGATCTCATATATTGAGTGAGACAACATGATGAAAAGATTTTACAAAAGTATATAGAAGTGAGTTGTGATAATTGAATGAATTTTATAGTATTATTGAAGTATTTTTTGGGATTTTATTTTTTTTACTAATAAGAAGGATATATTTCTATTTGATGTTGAAGCACTGTGTTTTGTCTTGGTAATCATAATTAATAGAAGATATAAAATTAACAGTTACATATATATGGTGAAAATGTATAGAAACAAGGGGATTCATGGTATGTAGGAAGATCACAGTGTGTCTCATTGGAAGAAATGAGAGGTTGTGATTAAAATTAACCATGAGAAGTAGACACTTATATTCACTATGAGATTCTAAAAAAAATATTGAATCCAAATTATTTTTAGTTATATATTGATTATAGTTGACAGACATGGATTTTGGAGAATAAAAAATCCTTATAAAGAGTGGGACATTGAGTTGAACCTTGTTAAAGTATAGTGTGCGTACCTATTTTTTATTTCATTTCTTATTTTTGATGATATCAGGGTTGAACATAAAATATATCCATATATAAAATAGATAAAATATGATAAATACCAAATGGGGTTAATAATTAAAAGAAATGACTAAATTTGGTTATAAATATGTAATCCACAATTCACCCTCAGGTGTATGCGCTGATCCAATTCGAAATTTTAAACATCACTATGTTGATATACGTATATTCAAAATGATTTATGATTGATGGAAAACATAAGGAAAATTATTTTATTTCCCAGATTAAATGTTTTTACATAAAAATATATTTAATTATAGCATAGTCTAGTTTTTTATTTGAGGCCTTATCTTTTTCATATCCTGTAACACCCCTGGTAAATAAGGAATATGTCATTTTCATATTTATCCATATTTGTGAATAAAATATTAATATGACTTTAAAGGGGACGCTATGCTCGATGGCGTACCCAACACGCAACAACGAGTTTCTTGGAAATCTTACGTTGCACTCTAATAATAAAATAATATTATTCAAAATGGTAGTTAACATGTAGCCGTTGTAATGGCGGGAATGGATAGAAATAACTAAAATATGATTATATATGTTCTTAAATATTTTTACATTTATACAATAAAAGATAAAGGCTTAAAATACGGAAAGAATTCAATTTTATGCGTATATGCCCTAGTTTTCAGTAAAGGTTCACTAATCACCTTTTGATGGAGAACCGTCATTAAATATAGTTTTGTTCACTCTTAAAAATTCTTTTGGACCAAATAAAACTCTTATTAAGAATCGGGACATCAAAATTTACTTTGTGTAAATTTTTGGTATCTTTCCGATAAAGTTATTTTTTTTAATGAATAGTGTAAAATGTTGTATTTTAATTCAAAACTACTTTTTAATCTAATTTATTTATATGATTAGATTATATTTTGAATTGGTTTTAAAGTAAAATTAGAAAATATTTTTACCATTAAATCCAATAGTGGTCGTTGGAATCAATTTCACTTTGAAATCAGACTTAAACTAGTGTCAATCTTTTGATACTTATTGTTTCATAAAACACGCTTTTTGTCATGACAGCGGGAATTAATTATTAAATTAATTAATGTGACTTATATGTTTTGAATTTTGTAAAACGGACTTCATTTTTGAATTCATAATATCAAATATAGCTTAGGGTGAATTTTTGGGATTTTTCTGAAAAACTTCAATTTTTTATGAATAGTGAAACCACTAAGTGGTACTTATAAAAAATGATTTTCCGTTTAAATGAAATTTATCCATCATTGTGTTTTGATTTTCAAAAATCCGACATACATGGTTGTCATTAAGAAGTAAAATATGGTTCAATGAGATTAAAATAATGTTTTGGTGAATAGTAACTTATTAAGTTTTTAATCGCGATTAGAGGTAATTAGTGTAGTTTAAGGTAAAAATGATATTATAAGAATGTGAAAACACTATGACACTTGTCCTACACCTATTGGTTGTATCATGGCCGACCAAGACAAGCCATGGGTCAACTTGGGGACTCCATGGATCCACTTTGGTTGGGAAATGACATAAATAACATTTTATTTAATGTAAAAGTAAAATTGACACAAACATGATATGTTTTACTAAAACAATTTTTAAGTGAGGTTATAAAAGTCATCTTTTTTATTATAAATATTAATTGGAAAGATAAAAATATTTCCTACATCATAGTATTTTTTTATAATTTTTAGACATTAAATAAATTAAATTATTTATGACATAATAATGATGCAGCGATGACATCATTATTTGACGATTTAAATAAAATGGAAAGATAATGTAAAATCTATGAACTACACATGTCCAAAACTTATTGGATGAGTGGATTTCAAAGACTTATCACCTTATCCACTAATTATTTAAATGTGGGACCTTTTGAAACCGAAACACATTTTCAAATAAAGTAATATTTCTTTACATTCCAAAAGTGCCCCTCCTCTCCTCTAATAAAAGGCCCCCACCTCTACCTTATTTAACACACTCCTCAAGCCTTTGATTCGACCAAACCCTGACCATTTACTCTCTCCACATCCCTCTCCTCATCCTAGAGGATTTCCTTTGGGCATAATCCTTTCAAAGGAAGCCTTTAGGCTCAAATCAAAAGGAGTTACACTTTTAAAGGTAATTCACTCTCTCATGTTCATTTGTTTTATTTTGCTTCTCCACCCCCCTAAAATCTTTTTATTTACTTCTTTTGTAACAACACCAGTATCTTAAATATACTAGGATGTTGTTATAATATTTATTCGAGCTACACTCTCACACAACTACATCAAATGGTTAAAGAACACACGGTTTCCGTGGATGGTGAAATTCTGCCTCCCGAAACGATGATTGTTCAATACTCATTTAACACCTTTAAAGGTGTCCATTATGATGTCACTATTTTTATATATGATATATAATATGTTTATGTTTTATTTACGATTCTGTATTTTTCATTTTTGTCTTACCTTTATGGCTTCCATTATGGTTATACACGATATCTTCATTTAAGGAAGTGCGGACTACCGCCCCCTCAAAGTGATTTGATTCGTTAAATACCATATGTGGGACGTATAAAGGATGGAACTATGATATTATATATGATATTATACTGTAATTATAATATACCTTTATATCATTATTATTCCATTCTATAAAATATGAAATAGAAATGAAAGTAGCGTTCATGCGTACGTACGGCTTACCGTCTCCATGAACGGTGCATTTCATTTCTTACCTCTAAATGATTATGTAATGTTATAAATGCATGAATGTACTGGATATATATGACATATATGATATCCAAATCATGAATATTATTCTGGATATAATAAACATTTGACCACACGAACAACATGTAATGGGAAGAAGTCCACTTTCGACTTAAGAACCAAATATCGGCAAAACAAACATTATTAACTTAAATGTTTACATAATGTTTATAACATGGAAATAAGTGATCTAATAGGAATAATGAACTAGAAAAAGGTTCTTAATAAAGTGGAAATTAACTCAAGTTTATTATTCAGGACGTTAAAGAACGATCGAGTCAAGTCGGACCCGAGGTAAGGGTTCCTACTCTTCTCTTTCTTTTTAAGTACACACTTTTATGTCATTCCTTTTAAAGCTCATATTTCTTGTTATTAGGATGATCTTTTATATTAAACATACTGTAATTTTTATGTTCATGTTATGAGAGACCCTATTCTCTCTCATCAATCCATTTTGGAAGTTTTGAGTGGCGCCGTTAGGCTGTCGAACATTCGTAAGAGATCTAACCTCTCTCTTTCTTTTTAAGTACTCTCATTTATGTCACTTCTTTTAAGCTCCTCTTTGTAAGGTTGGGGGATGTTCTTTTATATTCCTCTTGCTGTACATTTTATTGTAATGTGATAAGATACCGTATTTGATCTCATCAATACATATTCATAAGTTTTATGTGGCGTCGTTAGGCTGCCGAGTTTTCGTAAGGGATTTTTCATCTCACTTTTATTCCCGTGAGATTTATGCTACATTTGCCACAAATTACATTGAGTGGTGTATGTACTGCCCATTATTATACTCTTTGTGTAATATAATTTCATTTATGAGTATTTACATCAATGATCTATTGTCCTTCTTTCATGGGGTGTATGTTTTGAAAGATACCCAAGTCGGTAAGGGAACCTTTCACCCTCCTCTTTTTTAAAAGACTTCTTTTGTTGGGTCTTTTAATTTACATATTGTTATGTTGGGATATGTTCTCATATATCCTTATTGATGTAAATTTTATGTCCAAGTGATGAGATACACTTTTTACCTCTCATCAACTCATTTTGATGTGATGCTGTTAGGCTGTCAAGGGAACTTTTTAACCCAATTTCGATTTCTTTGGGTTCAACATGTAGTCATTGAATATGTCATCCATTGAATATGTGTGAATGACCTTTTATTGTTTTACACTTAATATCCACTTATATTGGGTGTATTTATATTTGTCACACATATTTTTGAGATTGATTTGTCCTAAATTTAAGGATACCTTCTTTATAAGGGATTTCATCACATTTGACATTTCTATTGAGGGTTCATTGTTGTTATGCACCAATTCACTCTTATATGGTGTATATACTGTCCTTTGGAGTATTATATAATGAATCCATTTATTCTCATGATATTATAAAGTTCTGACTAAATGTTATTCCTCAATTATTGTATTCAAGTGTCTCAAATTTTGGTAAAACCTCTTTAACCAAAATATCATTTTAAATGTTTTAATTATTTGTTCTTATTAATATCCATGTTTTCAAAATGGTTTTAAGGATTTATTTATATGGATATTAATGGTTTAAAATTTTAAGCTTCAAGGTGGTATGAGACCCTTTGATTCAAAAATCTCTTTATTAAATGTTTTAAATGGTTTTGGAAATGGTTTCTTTTTGAATGGATTCATTATTTCAATATCCTAAAAAGTTATATTGTGATTGAAATGTGGAAATGTTATGTTTCCTTTATTCATGTTTATGTGATACAATTATGTTATGGTTCTTGGGCATTTTTTTGAAGAACGGGTGGTTCCGTGACAAACTAAGGGCGGGTGAGCCGGATATAGCTCTCCAATGCATTGGGTAACGCGAAGGAGTGAAACGTTAAGGTTTCTCCGAAGAGATTTAGGGAATATATTATGATGGGTATTCCAAACGTAACCAAGAGGGTTAGTCCCTACGTAAGATTGTTATGAATGCCTCAAGTTACCTTTATGTATTATGTTTTCTATGATTTATTCATGATTTGATATGCCTATGTTTTATGGGTAAAGTATGATTTCATTCTTATGTATTTATGAACTCATGTTTCCTTTCCATATTTTTATAACCCTTACTGAGCTTTTTATGCTCATCCCAAGTTTTTGAAATGTGTTTCACAGGTCAAGGAAAGGTACATGATGTGATGATAGTGTCGAGGATGTGTCAAGAAAGAATCCATGTTTCATTTTAAATATGTTTCCGTTGATGGGATGAATGAATAATGTATTTTATGTAACCACTTTGTTTAAATGTGGAATGTAATGCAAGTTTCATGATCTAATTCTCTAAAACTCTAAACTTGAAAAGATCCTCAATGTGTAATCTTGTAATAACTCAAGATTAGGTAAGGTTTAAGGCTGGGGCCTTATAGTTGGTATCAAAGGTCGGTTTAGATAACTTTAGAGTTTAGGGTATTCTTTATGCATAATTGACAATTACCATAATGGTTAGGATTTCAGAAAGAGTCTTAGTTTTAGATAAAGTGAATGAGTAAGTATATCTTATTGTCTATCGTACTCATTAGTACATGATGGTTTTGTTGATATACTCACACTGACATTTCTGTTTTTAGTGAATGGCTGGATCTCGCAGGCACCAAAGTGACAATTGGATTGAAGGAAACTGTGGTGGATCTACGATTAAGATACTAGGTAAAATGGAGGATTCAATGAGGAAACTCATGGTTGTTCTAAACCAACTATCAAGGAGTCATGATCAACCACTTCAACCTTGGTATGTTCTCTAGTGCATCATGTACGAGATGGCCAACTCGATGTGAAAATTCAGGTAATAATTATTAAGGTAACCATTAGGGTTGATATGATCCTTACTTTTGAGGTAATTATGGGTTATTATATGTTCTGATGGAAAATGAAAGGCATGAGATAAACTTGAGGTTAAAGTTTGTTATGATCATATTTGAATATTTTATCTCATTTTGGGGAATGTTTTAAGAATTATATAGTATTGAAAAAAAGGACAACACGCAGACCATGTGACAACCCGTCGCGTCGGACAAAGCTGCGGGAATCGAACCCACAACCAAAGTACGACTAGTATTCATCACCTACCACTGGACTACGTGAAGTACCTGGTTAGTTTGACTGATTCTTTTTAGTTATATGATTTTATGAATTAAGAGTAAGTTGATTTTGGAGGATATGTGATTAGGATAATTACTTTTCAATGTGAGACTTTAGGAGCAACTGATGTTGTTTGGAGATAAATGTTACGATTTAACTTGGAAGACTATGTGACTAAATCCTTCAAATATTTGGGTTTCAATCTTATATTGGTTTACTTTGAAAAATTTTATGGACAAATTGTTTATCGGATGGTCCTCATTAAACTTTGGGTTTTGTTGGACAAATTTTGGAGATTAAGAATAGATTTTCTTTTTATAAGGGGTTATCCTTTTCTGGATTATCTGATCTTGTACTAACCTTTTTGGTTTTGGTTTTGGTTAAAGCCTAAAAACATGGGATGTATATAGTTCTCTTTTGGGGATTAGGTGATTCTCTAGAAGTTTATTATAGTACTCTTAATGCGAATAAGTCTCCCTAAATACTCGTCTTTTGGAAAAAATATGAGTTTGACTAAGGAATCTAGTAAAAGTTGAAAGTCAACATGATAAGTGATTATGCTTCCTTATGAATAAATTACTCAATAAAAAGTAACTTAAAACAAAAATGTTGTCTATTAACTTTTCCTAATAGGGAATCGAATATCGTTTAACCCATCACAAGTTTGTGATTTTCTCGTGGTTAACTTTCTCCTAAACATGTTTTCTATCACTCTCCATCAGAACATGACCCTTTGTTTTTTCCCCCATGTCCATATTTTCATTCTTGGAATCCTAGTATGGGTTAACTCGGGTGACCTTTGTACTTATCATTCTTTATTTTAAAGTGATTTTTTTTTACCGACTCTTCTCCGATGTGGGACGTTCAAGGATGTTTCCAAGCGCAATTTTAAAATTGCGAGGACGCAATTCCCAAAAGGGGGGAATGATGTAACACCCCAGGTAAATAAGGAATATGAAATTTTCATATTTATCCATATTTGTGAATAAAATATTAATATGACTTTAAAGGGGACGCTATGCTCGATGGCGTACCCAACATGCAACAACGAGTTTCTTGGGAATCTTACGTTGCACTCTAATAATAAAATAATATTATTCTAAATGGTAGTTAACATGTAGCCGCTGTAATGGCGGGAATGGATAGAAATAACTAAAATATTATTATATATGTTCTTAAATATTTTTACATTTATACAATAAAAGATAAAGGCATAAAATACGGAAAGAATTCAATTTTAGGCGTATATTCCCTCGTTTTCAGTAAAGGTTCACTAATCACCTTTTGATGGAGAACCGTCATTAAATATAGTTTTGTTCACTCTTAAACATTCTTTTGGACCAAATAAAAATCTTATTAAGATTCGGGACATCAAAATTTATTTTCTGTAAATTTTTGGTATCTTTCCGATAAAGTTATTTTTTTTAATGAATAGTGTAAAATGTTGTATTTTAATTCAAAACCACTTTTTAATCTAATTTATTTATATGATTAGATTATATTTTTAATTGGTTTTAATGTAAAATTAGAAAATATTTTTACCATTAAATCCAATAGTGGTCGTTGGAATCAATTTCACTTTGAAATCAGACTTAAACTAGTGTCAATCTTTTGATACTTATTGTTTCATAAAACACGCTATTTGACATGACAGCGGGAATTAATTATTAAATTAATTAATGTGACTTATATGTTTTGAATTTTTTAAAATGGACTTCATTTTTGATTTCAGAATATCAAATATAGCCTAGGGTGAATTTTTGGGATTTTTCTGAAAAACTTCAATTTTTGATGAATAGTGAAACCACTATGTGGTACTTATAAAAACTGATTTTCCGTTTAAATGAAATTTTGCCATCATTGTGTTTTTATTTTCTAAAATCTGACATACATGGTTGTAATTAGGAAGTAAAATGTGGTTCAATGAGATTAAAATAATTTTTTGGTGAATAGTAACTTATTAAGTTTTTAATAGCGATTAGAGGTAATTAGTGTAGTTTAAGGTAAAAATGATATTATAAGAATGTGAAAACACAATATCACTTGTCCTACACCTATTGGTTGTATCATGGCCGACCAAGACAAGCCATGGGTCAACTTGGGGACCCCATGGATCCACTTTGGTTGGGAAATGTCATAAATAACATTTTATTTAATGTAAAAGTAAAATTGACACAAACATGATATGTTTTACTAAAACAATTTTTAAGTGAGGTTATACAAGTCATATCTTTGATTATAAATATTCATTGGAAAGCTAAAAATATTTCCTACATCATAGTATTTTATTTATAATTTTTAGACATTAAATAAATTAAATTATTTATGACATAATAATGATGCAGCGATGACATCATTATTTGACGATTTAAATAAAATGGAAAGATAATGTAAAATCTATGAACTAAACTTGTCCAAAACTTATTGGATGAGTGGATTTCTAAGCCTTATCACCTTATCCACGAATTATATCAATGTGGGACCTTTTTAAAGCGAAACACATTTTCAAATAAAGTAATATTTCTTTACTTTCCAAAAGTGCCCCTCCTCTCCTCTTATAAAAGGCCCCCACCTATTCCTCATTTAACACACTCCTCAAGCCTTTGGATCGACCAACCCCTGCCCATTTACTCTCTCCACATCCATATCCTCATCCTAGAGGATTTCCTTTTGGCAGAATCCTTTCAAAGTAAGCCTTTAGGCTCAAATCAAAAGGAGTTACACTTTTAAAGGTAATTCACTCTCTCATGTTCATTTGTTTTATTTTGCTTCTCCAACCCCCTAAACACTTTTTATTTACTTCTTTTGTAACAACACCAGTATCTTCAATATACTAGGATTTTGTTATAAGATTTATTCGAGCTACACTCTCACACAACTACATAAAATGGTTAAAGAACATACGGTTTCCGTGGATGGTGAAATTCTGCCTCCCGAAACGATGATTGTTCAATACTCATTTAACACCTTCAAAGGTGGCCATTATGATGTCACTATTTTTATATATGATATATAATATGTTTATGTTTTATTTATGCTTCTGTATTTTTCATTTTTGTCTTACCTTTATGGCTTCCATTATGGGTATACGCGATATCTTCATTTAAGGAAGTGCGGACTACCGCCCCCTCAAAGTGATTTGATTCGTTAAATACCATATGTGGGACGTATAAAGGATGGAAATATGATATTATATATGATATTATACTGTAATTATAATATACCTTTATATCATTATTATTCCATTCTATAAAATATGAAATAGAAATGAAAGTAGCGTTCATGCGTACGTACGACTTACCGTCTCCATGAACGGTGAATTTCATTTCTTACCTCTAAATGATTATGTAATGTTATAAATGCATGCATGTACTGGATATATATGACATATATGATATCCAAATCATGAATATTATTCTGGATATAATAAACATTTGACCACACGAACAACATGTAATGGGAAGAAGTCCACTTTCGACTTAAGAACCAAATATCGACAAAACAAACATTATTAACTTAAATGTTTACATAATGTTTATAACATGGAAATAAGTGATCTAATAGGAATAATGAAATAGAAAAAGGTTCTTAATAAAGTGGAAATTAACTCAAGTTTATTATTCAGGACGTTAAAGAACGATCGAGTCAAGTCGGACCCGAGGTAAGGGATCCTACTCCTCTCTTTCTTTTTAAGTTCACACTTTTATGTCATTCCTTTTAAAGCTCATCTTTCTTGTTATTAGGATGATCTTTTATATTAAACATACAGTAATTTTTATGTTCATGTTATGAGAGACCCTATTCTCTCTCATCAATCCATTTTGGATGTTTTGAGTGGCGCCGTTAGGCTGTCGAACATTCGTAAGAGATCTAACCTCTCTCTTTCTTTTTAAGTACTCTCATTTATGGCACTTCTTTTAAGCTCCTCTTTGTAAGGTTGGGGGATGTTCTTTTATATTCCTCTTGCTTTAAATTTTATTTTAATGTGATGAGATACCGTATTTGATCTCATCAATACATATTCATAAGTTTTATGTGGCGCCGTTAGGCTGCCGAGTTTTCGTAAGGGATTTTTCATCTCACTTTTATTCCCGTGAGATTTATGCTACATTTGCCACAAATTACATTGAGTGGTTTATGTACTGCCCATTATTATACTCTTTGTGTAATATAATTTCATTTATGAGTATTTACATCAATGATCTATTGTCCTTCTTTCATGGGGTGTATGTTTTGAAAGATACCCAAGTCGGTAAGGGAACCTTTCACCCTCCTCTTTTTTAAAAGACTTCTTTTGTTGGGTCTTTTAATTTACATATTGTTATGTTGGGATATGTTCTCATATATCCTTATTGATGTAAATTTTATGTCCAAGTGATGAGATACACTTTTTATCTCTCATCAACTCATTTTGATGTGATGCCGTTAGGCTGTCAAGGGAACTTTTTAACCCAATTTCGATTTCTTTGGGTTCAACATGTAGTCATTGAATATGTCATCCATTGAATATGTGTGAATGACCTTTTATTGTTTTACACTTAATATCCACTTATATTGGGTGTATTTATATTTGTCACACATATTTTTGAGATTGATTTGTCCTTAATTTAAGGATACCTTCTTTATAAGGGATTTCATCACATTTGACATTTCTATTGATGGTTCATTGTTGTTATGCACCAATTCACTCTTATATGGTGTATATATTGTCCTTTGCAGTATTATATCATGAATCCATTTTTTCTCATGATATTATAAAGTTCTGACTAAATTTTATTCCTCAATTATTGTATTCAAGTGTCTCTAATTTTGGTAAAACCCCTTTAACCAAAATATCCTTTTAAATGTTTTAATTATCTGTTCTTATTAATATCCATGTTTTCAAAATGGTTTTAAGGATTTATTTATATGGATATTAATGGTTTAAAATTTTAAGCTTCAAGGTGGTATGGGACACTTTGATTCAAAAATCTCTTTATTAAATGTTTTAAATGGTTTTGGAAATGGTTTCTTTTTGAATGGATTCATTATTTCAATATCCTAAAATGTTATAATGTGATCGAAATGTGGAAATGTTATGTTTCCTTTATTCCTGTTTATGTGATACGATTATGTTATGGTTCTTGGGCATTGTTATGAAGAACGGGTGGTTCCGTGATAAACTAAGGGCGGGTGAGCCCTATATAGCTCTCCAATGCATTGGGTAACGCGAAGGAGTGAAACGTTAAGGTTTCTCCGAAGAGATTTAGGGAATATACTGTGATGGGTATTCCAAACGTAACCAAGAGGGTTACTCCCTACATAAGAATGTTATGAATGCATCAAGTTACCTTTATGTCTTATGTTTTCTATGATTTATTCATGATTTGATATGCCTATGTTTTATGGGTAAAGTATGATTTCATTCTTATGTATTTATGAACTCATGTTTCCTTTCCATATTTTTATAACCCTTACTGAGCTTTTTATGCTCATCCCAAGTTTTTGAAATGTTTTTCACAGGTCAAGGGAAAGGTACATGTTGTGATGATAGTGTCGAGGATGTGTCAAGAAAGAATCCATGTTTCATTTTAAATATGTTTCCGTTGATGGGAAGAATGAATAATGTATTTTATGTAACCACTTTGTTTAAATGTTGAATGTAATGCAAGTTTCATGATCTAATTCTCTAAAACTCTAAACCTGAAAAGATCCTCAATGTGTAATCTTTTAATAACTCAAGATTAGGTAAGGTTTAAGGCTGGGGCCTTATATATCCTGACCCCATTATAGGACCTCCTAGGTCACCAACAATTATAATAAGATATATTATTAAATATATCATTCAATAGGCCAAGGAATATTATCTAGACCTTATAATATCCAAAAACATGTGAGGTGTCAACCAGAGAGAAAACATTACACCATATAACTATGAATTCCTAACCATAATGTATCAAATAAAATATACAAAAACCATGATATAAAAACAATAAATGAATTTCATATTTCAAAATAATGTAATATGGAAAAAATAAAACCTATATACCCCGAATATGAATAAATTATATCCAAAAAAATTTAATAAACCTTTATATAAGATTAAATAACTATACACCCTAGGAAAAAATGAAAATTATGTTCCATCTAATGGTCCTCACTATCTGTCAATATATAAAAATTCCAATTTAATGGAAACATAAATCACTATAAACACATGATTAAGAGAATGAAAGGTCACATACAGCTGTGAATAAAATAAAACACAAGATATATATCCCTTTAAATAATTCAATACCTTTTTAATAAATTTCCTTGTTTATAATTATATATATTGAAATAAAGATCAATAAATTATCCATCCCAATAATATCTTAGTCATTGTTAAAATTTAATTTATATCATTTTATAACTCATCATAATTATATTATCAAATTAAAAACATATTATAAATATATAACCAATTCCTCCTAAATATTTTTATATTGTGGACATTGCATATTACATCTATTTAAGGGACACCCAAACTTAACCTTTAAAAACATTCCTCATCCTATCCATTGTATAACCCAGTATAGGTACACATTGACCATTCTTGAATATTATTATATGTCCCTTGAAACATATATTGCAATAAATATTGGAACTCTTGAGACACATGTGTTGATAATAGTCTCAAAATTTGGCATCACCAAAATGTCTATTTATAGTTTCATCCTAAAATGAATTACAAATTATATAATATAAATAACATCATAACATAATCATATAACAAAATATATACATATTTTTTAAAATTTGGATGATCAGAAAAATGGTATCACTTGTTTCCTCTCAGAGAGATGCCTCTATAGTTGGTTTATCATGAACTCAAAGCAATAGTTGAGAAACAAAACAAGGAAATCGATTTTTATAATCCTTAAAATAATCAACCTATATTGACAAGGTCTTGTGAATGTATATTTTTTTGTCATAATATTGAATCTAAACACACAAACCTATGTTCCATCCTACGTAAAAACATCTTATGAATTACATTTCATAACCAAGATCGATTAACTTATTCTTCTCTTCAATATTAAAGAAATATCACATAGTATTACTTAGTCTTCATTGGAATAATTTGTTATAAATATTTATATAAAATTTCTAACATGAGGTTTAACTAGGTTTAGATGGTCAAATATAGGAAATAAAACATTCATAATATAATATTTCCATTTCACACACTATATCATTCCCCATAATCCTACATCTTTTCGTGGAGTTTCATTTAACATCCATAAACACCGCTACATGTGCTACCATGTAACATGAAAATGGGTGGAATACATACAACCTTCATCATATGTCCATCTGATCAATGGTTGGAGAATCTGGTGTCTTGGTTCAACTAAGTAGTGATCTCCTCATATAACATAGAGTTGATATATAATATATAAATTATATACCCCTACACTTGAATTGGTATGAGATTATTGTCTTTTCCCAATAAATTGTAAATTATCATGCACATGGGGATCCCGAATGTCCATAAATATCTCTATGATAAATGAATAATAATTTTTTGAAACATGATCTATAGGCCTCATGTCACCAAATATAGTCATTTGATTCATGTTTTCTAGAAAGAAATTGATTTCTCTAGGGGTGGCTATTTTCTATTAATTAAATCTATGATCAAAGAGTCCATATTTCTCTAATATAGATTTAATTATTTAGATAGGAGATTAATTTTGACCAACTTAATCATTATGATCTTATATTGGATGGTCGATTTCCAACACCACCACTAATTATTATCACCACTATAAACCACCATTTTTATTCTAAAACGTATGAAAAAATATTCATTTCACAGAAAATATTTACAATAAATTTACATCACCACCAATAACCCAAAATTATATGTAGTTTAATATAAACAATAATCCTCTAAAATATTGTGGTAATTTAAAATTCAATAAAAATTACCTCTTATATTTCCTAAGATCAATAATTCTTATATTTGAAATTTTAATGTCTATACAATTTTCACATATATAATTTCAATTAAATGTATGATTGATTTATTTCATTTAACTATATAAAATATTACCACATTTTGAAAAAAAAAGTCAAAATGTGATGAATATAATGAATAACATGTATTCATGTCAAAATCAATGAATAATGCCTTAATTAAAGGTTTCAGAGGACTCCTACGAAATATCTCACATCCTTCCCATTTAAAAAACTACAATAAAAGATCATATTAAGAAAAATATATATTACAACACATTATATAGTATTTATAACAAGATTACCAATAGACTAAAAAATATATAAACATATATTATTTATAAAATTTTACACTAATCAACCCCACCCACACCCCCACCCTATCTCAATCTTTAATAATAATTTCATTTCTTTATCAAATTATCCATTTCTGAAAATTTTATGGTTTTATTATTATTTTTGACAAAAATTATAATAATGGAAAAAATTAATTATCTCTTCTAATAGAGGATCTCGGTCATTACATCACATATACTTTAATGAATTTTCATCACCAAAAATAATATTATAATAGTTAAAACAGAAAATATTTTATAATGCATACCTAAAATGAAGTAAAAATGATATTGAAAATGTATTAGATTACCCCACCCCCTATTTATTTCTAAAACACATCTAAGCCTCTATATCACCAGTACTAAGGATATATTTGACCCATATAAAAAATTCTCATGAAAATTCCAGATCAATTTTTTTTTACTAATAAATTTCAAATCCTCTACTATATAATACACTTATCGTGACCCAAAATATAAATTAATGATAAAATATTCCTTTTTTAGTTGTCACGTGTAGAATAGTCATGATACCTTGTCTAGATAATTTGGTAGTTCCTAGTATCAAGAAAAATCTCCAACACACAGCAAGATATCAAAATATACTATGAACATAGAAGAAAACATTCACCCTTTAAAAACTATTAATTTCAAACTCTAAGTAGCTACCATAATAAATATATGATCATGTACATGAAACTCTTGATATATACTCTTCTAATTAGAATGCATATTTTTTCGATAATTCATGACTCACATATATTCCTTCATTTATTATACAATCTTAATCATACATTAAACTGGGTTAGGGCCCATAATGGATTTCTATTTAAACATAACCAAACATAATAGTGATATATTGTGTATTTCATATATCACAAAAAAATAATTCATTCTAATGCTAGAGTGATAAGCGATGTTCAAATTGAGAAATATACTGGGTTGGTTATATGATAATGCACCCTAAAATTTAGTACAACTTCCCTATGTATGTCATTGAATATTTTATTAATTCTATTCTTCTACCCATTATTAATAGGGTGAATAGTTTTTATCAAGAATAATATGATGTTAAAATCATGGTGCAACCCCCAACATACCCACTAGGTAGAACATACATAATGATCTGTCTTGATCATTAACAGAATATTTTTATGCCTCTCCATTTTATCCACATATAGCCTCTATAAGTTATTTAATAAACTCGATACATAAAAAATTAGTATAATTTATTATTTTATCCACTTAACTAACACAACATTATTATATTTAATTATACAAGATCGAATAATAAAAATTTATATATAAATATTGTACTATTTCAACTCTTCTATCATATGTGGTTAAATTAACCTTTCACAAATATGTTTTTTTACCTTTACATATAAATAATTTTAGAATCGCAAAATGACGTAGATAAAAAATCATTTCATACTAGGAAAACAAAACTACCTATAAATTTTAAAAGATATATTCCTAAATCTAGGATAAATTTATATAGTATTTTGTTTCAAATCATTAATAACCTCCTTCCTAAACCCCTATTAAATAAACAACTTCCCCTATAATTAATTCAACTTAATGCTCATCTTAATGCCAAATATAACACCCTGATATTTTGGAATATATTTCCCTTTAATAATGAATTGTTTTTGATAGATATTAAATCATAATAATAAGAATTTTTGTATCTAAAGATTATAAATTAAAAAAATAAATCACATTATACGGTATTTAAATAAAATATAAATGTGAAAACAAATTTCAATTACATCTTGGGAATAATATTTATCCAATGGAATAGTAATTATGTATTTGTTTACGAGAATTATTTTTCTGTATATGTATTATTTAAAAAATTAATTCTTATTAAATAACCTATAAAAAATTTATATATTTTTAAAATTAATTCATTTGTTATAAAATGGTTATAAATGATAATGAAATAATTTGAAATTAAAAAATAGATGTTTTTATATAATACTTTTTCTACAAAGAAATTTATTTTTATCATAGTAAACTAAATAATTACTAAAGATGAATGATTTTAATGAAATATGTGGATAATATATTAAATAAAATGTTTTATCATTAATATAATGGTTGTTTCTAATCAATATATCATAATAAATTTAGTATTAATCATAAAAAAATATTTTTTCAAAAAATATTTTCCATTGTATTTTAGATACTTATTTTAAATATAGTTTCTAACAATTTTTTAGATTTAATTTAATGAAATGGTTTACATATTTTAACTAATAATATTTTTTTTTAATTTTCCTTCTTTAATTTTTTTTATAATGAATATTGACTTTGATAAGAAATTTTCTCCATTGGTTAAGTTTAGAAGGGTTAACAAGGGGGTTAAACTAAAAGGTATGATTTAAAATATCATATAAACTTGTATGAATTTAATTGGTTTTCAATATTTCAACCTTAAATTACTTTATATTTTAATTTGGGATTCCTTGGTGCAAATTAAACATGATTATAAATTTGTTATATATTAATGTTTTATGTACTTTTATCTTTTCCACCCACCCAACTTACCAATGGGAACCTACTATAATATATTATTCACACAATCATGAGAAATTTATCTTTATAAAAACATGTACAATTGAATTTTAAAAATATATATCCATTTTATATATGTTTTTTTTCTTCTTAAAAGAATAACCCAAAGGGTTATTAAGAAGATATTCGAAGGAGGGTTCTCAAATAATATATATTCATATTCAATGAATCCTTTTATGTTAATTTATTTTTATAGAACATCCAATGTAAGGACCTGAACATAAACATAACATAATATTAAGTTATGTTAATAATTAAAATTGATGATATTTTAATGTTTATAGTTTTATAAAATTATTTTATCATTCATGCAATACATTCCTCATTCATATAATCTGATTATAACTAAAAAAGTATCAACTTATTCCAAAATATAAAACACTAAAATTAAAAAAAATGATTTCATTATTTTGATAAAAAATATCCATAACATTTTTCTTGACATACTCCATTATATTAAACATACTTATACCCAGTGAAAAATATTTCAAAAATTAGCATTATCACAGAAAAGCACAGAAAGGTTTAAAAAGAAGGAAAGAAATTGTTAGACCATGAATATTTTAAACTCGTGAATAGAAAACCATAACTTTCACCCATAAAATATAAACAATTAATCTTAACACATGATATAATAAAATTAAAATAAAAATTCATTGAAAATAATAAATAATAAATTCAAATTTTTGAATCTATAATATTCTTATGTTGTAGAATTTACAGATACATAGGGAGTAACCTTTATGGTTGCATTTGGAATAACAATTGGAGTATATTTCCGTAATCTCATAGGATAAACCAAAATGGTAAAATATATCTCATTAAAAAATGAATTGGAGATCTATCTGTTCTAAAATTCCCTTGGTTTATCGGTGATCCGTCTGTATTTATAAAAAATTCAAATAAACAATATCATAATCATCACACATAAAACAACAATAAAGGAAAAATAACATTTCAACTTTGAAATAAAATTTAATATCTACAAAGTTGCGTACTAATAAATGAAAACACATTATTTGAAAATAAAATTTTATAAATTTAAATTAATCATAAAAACATAAAATATACATAAAAGTAGAAAATTCTGGTTATGAGATATATGTAAAAAAACATTCTAGGTTATTTAAATAATCAATCCATTTTTAAGACACAATATAAGCATTTAAAAGATTTTTTTTGAATCAAAGTATCCCATTCCACCTTGAGACATTTGAAATGAATTAACATTTTAAAACATTCATGTAAATATAAATAAATTTTTAAAACCATTTTTAACAAATGGACATTAATAATAAATATTTATAATAACAAATATATAAAACAATTAAAATGATGTTTTTAATTAAAAGGTCCCTTATGTTGTGTTCGACTCATCTTGTGAAATATTTAACATTATGAACAATAAAATTTTGTTTAATATTTAATTTTGTGATAAGATTTTTAAATTTAAATATTCCTTTTATATTAATTATTATCTTGTTATAACAATTAAATTATTATTTATATTCACACTGGGCACTTTGTTGATAATCAGTACTCGAGTCCAAAATAACAACGTATTGATGCATATAGTCAAAATGGATATAGTTATATCTATACATAAAAAAAATTATGAAATAATAATTACATTTATACATCAATTATAATTTTATATCAAACCATTTTTTATGTTTATGGAAAATAAAAAACGTTATAATCATGGAGGAGGTAGGAAGTACGTACGCCTGAGTAACGCTTCCATTTTTCATTGATCTTTTATAGAAAGAAGATATTTATTATTTTATATTTAATGAATGATAATAATATCTCATTAATAATATAAAAATATTTTTATACATTATCAATTTTATGTGGTCATAAAAATGTATTGAATCACTCTGTAGAGGAGATAGTTCACACAAACGAACAGATAACTTATTCATTTTTATGTTCATGGAAAGTAAGAACTTAATTTTCATAGTATTCTTTAATACTAATATTTTTTCATTAATATAACATATTAACACTAATGACATATAACCAATCATTAGAGACGGTTACGGAAATCGAATTATATCTGTTTGTGGAGGTGATAATTCACATGTACGCAGAAATGTTTAATTCATTTCACATTTGATGGAAGTGGAGATGAATTTAGGTGATTATTTTAATATAATAACATTGAGGATATAATATTTATCATTTCATTATCTATCAATATAGTTTTAAGGAAGTGGAAGATGAAATTAAATAGCAACACTTTAATAAAAACATTGCCTTTTCTTCAGACAATCACCTTTGATGAACACCTTAACGACTCAAATGAGGATATTCTGACCAAAATAAGGCCTTTATAATGTTGGTATGTATTATAAGAAGGTTATTTAGTATATATTGTATGATTAAAATGGGATTTTATGTGTGATGAAAAGAGATTAATTGGTGCCTTTTTATAGGATAGGGGAGGGGCACTCTTGGAATTATAAAAAATATTAAATTATTATAAATTCATTTTTTTAAATTAGATAAAAACTAAATTATTTATAATATAGGAATATATTGTGTTGAAATTAATTCATACAATTAAAAATATTAATTTTATTATTATTTTTTGTTCCTTATCTTTTTGTTTTAATCCTAATTAAATTGTACAGTGACGTTGTGTAATTTACACATTGAGGTTAAATATAATTTCTATAATATTACAAATGACCAAAAATGATTCATTAATGAAATATTTAAAGATACCCAAATAGTTTTTCTAGTGGATTTATTTTTATGAATTTTATATAATTTAATTAAATATTATTTATTTTAAAATCTCAAAAATGCCAATATTGACACTATTCACTAATATTCTTTTAAGAAATACTATAACAACTAGATTCAATAAAAATTTTAATTTAAATAATAAATAGAATATCATAGGCATCCATTAAATTAATTTATGGCATCAGAAATATAAAATTATATTTATTCTGATATTATTAATATCATTTATTTGATTAAGACTTTAATAAATAAATTATTACATCATCATTATGTCACAATTTACATTATTTTTTTAACGTCTAAAAATTATATATAAATTACCATGATGTAGATAAAAAATTTATATTTAAAATAATTATTTATATTATAATTTATAATTTATAAAACCATATATTAAATATTATTTACTTCTTAAATATATTATTATGACATTCTTAACAAATTTTTAAATAAAATATAATAAATTTCATTTTCATTCCAAATTTTATTTAAAAGGTTATAATTTTGGATTAATGTTGATTTTCGTCAAAACACACTCATCCAATAAAATTAGGATAAGTGTTAGGGTAATTTTATAATGTTATAATATTATTTTTACCTTTAATTAGAAGATTTAACCTTAAGTATGGTAAATAAAATAAAATTTAATTGTTCACAAAAAATTAAATTAATCCAATTCGGTGAAAAGAATTTATACTTATTTCAACTCTGTATACCCATTTTTCAACATTCAATTCACATAAGGAGAAATAATGTTTTTAAAATTAATCTCGTCGAAGGATTGAGGAAACGAGGTATTAATGTAAAAACATTACAACGTTCACATTGTTTACATATCAAATTTCATGTTGAAATTTATTACATGGACCAAAATTTGATTAAATGATAAAAAAATTAGTAAATTATACTTTAAATCTAATTAAAAGGATAATATAACTATATAAATAAATTAGATAGAAAATCTGTTTTGAATTAACATTCAATATTTTTCACTACTCATTAAAAAATGAATTTTATCCAAAAAATACAAAAAATTAATCCAAAGTAAATTTTTATAATTGTATTATAATTAATATGTTTAAAATTTCTTATAAAAATATAAAATTGACAATAACTAGATTTAAAATGGGTTCCCCATCAAAAGGTAGTAAAATTCATTTTTTCAAAAATACGTGTTTTATGCATAAAATTAAATTTGGTCTAATATTATGTATAAGATGAAATCAAAAAATTTAAATTAAATATATTTCATATATAATTACTTAATATAGTACAAAAAGGGTGATTTATTATCTTATTTGTATAAAACACAATTGTTCATATTTATATATTTTTTTTCAGAAAATTACATTCTTTATATTAAATTAGTTTTAATATCCTTGTATATTTAATTTGGAAGACAATGAATCATTATATAAATGTTTTTAAACCCTATTTTAAAAATTTAATTAGTAATATTCCTACCCTCCATATAAATGGTTTTTTTGTAATGGTTATAATAAAATAAAAATATTTAGTTATTACCTTAAGATCGATGTGGAAAATATTGTATGCTACTGAGAATAGTGTTTCATTTTAAAAATATGGGATCTTAAATTATATCCCCTTTATAAATTGTTTCATTACAATTTGAACTTCAGATCAAAAAATAAGGGTTGAATTTTCAAAAAACCTTTCTTGAAATCCCACATCGAAAATATGATAAATAAAAATTTCACATAAAAATAATGAAAGGGAAGTATGTTTATAACCTATGAAAAAACATACTACTCTTACATTTATGAAAACAAAGATATTGATGATAAAACTAACCATCATTTTCTAGTGGATATTGATAGAAAACCTGGTCAGGAGAATGTTAACAATCACAATACCATAAATATGTTATTGGTTAAATATTTATTGATTTCTTGGTAAGAAAAGTAAAAAAATAGCATTATTTTTTTCAGATAATTTTCTTTGAGTTGAGGAATTAATTTAATTTATATAATAAGAATATAAACAAATACACTTAATTGAAAATTATTGTTTCTTCCATTAATTAAAATCCAATACAAACTCATCTTTTTCTCAAACTATGAGTATTCAAAATGATTTTTCCCACCTAAATAACTAGAATAAATTTATAGAGAATATAATAATACATAAAAGATTAAATATCTATTTATAATGTCTTTAGAGATTATTAAAAACCAAAATATTTTATACAAGATAAGAAAATTCTCCAGAAAGAATAATCCATTATAAGATTAAAAACTAAATTAATCTCCAATATTATATGGTAATACCTAAATTCCATCATTGACCATCCAATAAATATCATTCCTTAAAATTCATAAAAATATTCTTGAAGAATATTAAAACAAATTTTTTTAAAGGATTTGATCACATATTATTTCGTGATAAATTTAAGAAATTTTTTCCTAATAAAATCAATAATTACTAATGTCTCATACCAAAATGTAATTTCTTAAATCACATAATCACCAAAATATGATAATTATTTCAATAAATAACATGAATCACCATAATCCCACAGTTAAATCATAGATTCATCCAAAATATAATTCAACATTTATTTTTAAATTAAAACATCTTAGTATTATATTTTCCATAATATTATAGGATTCCTATAACTATGAACATCTTTCGTAACAATATTATTCAGTTAATCACCAAAAAATTCCAATACCAAGATAATTTGTTGAATAAAACATATGTTACCAAAATCAACTTATTCTTCATAAATAAAATAGTTTACCCAAAAATAATAATTCATATTAATCAAGGACTTCATGACGGCAAGTGGTAAGTGATTCACCCTTTTCACCCTTCTATTGTGAGTTTGATTCTCGTGGCCCTGCTGGATGTGACATATTTTCACAATGTCTATGGGTTTTTCTTTTTCAAAAACTATTTAATTCTTATAAAATTTGAAAAATGATATAAAATCCTCAAAAATAACCATACCATGTTTTAACCTCAAATGTTATCTTGCATCTTTCAATTTTCATTTCAAACGTTAATAACCTGTAATTAACTCAAAAATAAATGTCTCCCAAAATACCATAAGACAACATAATATTTCATAACATAAATCCCAAAAAGGGGTTTATAAAACAATCAATGTAATATTAGCCATAAAATTATAAATGTAACACCCCAGGTAAATAAAGAATATGACATATTTGTATTTATCCATATTTGTGAATCAAATATTAATATGGATTTAAAGGGGACGCTATGCTCGATGGCGTACACAACACGCAACAGCGAGTTTCTGGAGAATCTTACGTTGCACTCTAATAATAAAATAATATTATTTTAAATGGTAGTTAACATGTAGCCGTTGTATTGGCGGGAATGGATATAAATAACTAAAATATGGTTATATATGTTTTTAAATGTTTTTACATTTATCCAATAAAGTATAGAGGCTTAAAATACGGAAAGAATACAATTTTAGGCTTTTATACCCTAATTTTCACTAAAGGTTCACTTATCGCCTTTTGATGGCGAACTATCATTAAAAATAGTTTTGATCACTCTTATACATTATTTTGGACAAAATAAAACTCTTCTTTAGAATTGGGACATCAAATTTTACTTTGTGTAAATTTTGGTATTTTTCCGATAAAGTTCATTTTTTTAATGAATAGTGTAAAATGTTATTTTTTAATTCAAAACCTCTTTTTAATATAATTTATTTATATGATTAGATTATCTTTTGAATTGTTTTTAAAGTGATATTAGAAAATATTTTTACCATTCAATCCAATAGTGGTCGTTGGAATTAATTTCACTTTGAAATCGGACTTAAACTAGTGTCAATCTTTTGATACTTATTGATTCATAAAAACACGCTATTTTCTCTGACCGCGGGAATTAATTATTAAATTAATTAATGCAACTTATATGTTTTGAATTTTTTAAAATATACTTCATTTTTGAATTCATAATATCAAATATAGCTTAGGGTGAATTTTTGGTATTTTTCTGAAAAACTTCAATTATTGATGAATAGTGAAACCAATAAGTGGTACTTATAAAAACTGATTTTCCGTTTAAATGAAACTTTTCCATCATTGTGTTTTGATTTTAAAAAATCCGACATACATGGTTGTCATTAAGAAGTAAAATGTGGTTCAATGAGATTAAAATAATTTTTTGGTGAATAGTAACTTATTAAGTTTTTAATCGCGATTAGTGGTAATTAGTGTAGTTTAAGGCAAAAATGATATTATAATAAAATGAAAATACCTTGAAACAAGTCCTACCCTTGTTGGATGTGTCATGGACGACCAAGAAATGCCATGGGTCAACTTGGGGACCCCATGGAGGCACTTTGGTTGGAAAATGACATAAATACCTTTTATTTAATGTTAATGTAAAAAATGGCACAAACATGATATGTTTTACTAAAACAATTTTTTAATGGGGTTATACAAGTCAGATTTTTTATTATAAATATTCATTGGAAAGATAAAAAGCTTTCCTACATCATAGTGCTTTTTTTATAATTTTTAGACATTAAATAAATTAAATTATTTATGACATAATAATGATGCAGCGAGGACATCATTATTTGACGATTTAAATAAGATGGAAAGATAATGTAAAATCTATGAACTACACATGTCCAAAACTTATTGTATTGGTGGATTTAGAAACCTTATCAACATATCCACGAATTATATCAATGTGGGACCTTTTAAAACCGAAACACATTTTCAAATAAAGTAATATTTCTTTACTTTCCAAAAGTGCCCCTCCTCTCCTCTTATAAAAGGCCCCCACCTCTACCTCATTTCACACACTCCCCAAGCCTTTGGCTCGGCCAACCCCTGACCATTTACTCTCTACACATCCCTATCCTCATCCTAGAGGATTTCCTTTGGGCAGAATCCTTTCAAAGGAAGCCTTTAGGCTCAAATAAAAAGGAGTTACACTTTTAAAGGTAATTCATTCTCTCATATTCATTTGTTTTATTTTGCTTCTTCAACCCCATAATCTCTTTTTATTAACTTATTTTGTAACAAAACCAGTATATTAAATATACTAGGATGTTGTTATAAGCTACACTCTCACACAACTACATCAAATGGTTAAAGAACATACGGTTTCCGTGGATGGTGAAATTCTGCCTCCCGAAACGATGATTGTTCAACACTCATTTAACACCTTCAAAGGTGGAAATTAAGATGTCACTATATTTATATATGATATATAATTATTTTATGTTTTACTTAAGATTCTGTATTTTTCATTTGTGGCTTACCATTATGGCTTCCTTTATGGGTATACGCGATATCTTCATTTTAGGAAGTGCGGACTACTGCCCCCTCAAAGTGATGTGATTCGTTAATGCCATATGTGGGATGTGTAAAGGATGAATTTAAAGTGATTATATATGATTTTATACTGGAATTATAATATACCTCTATATAATTATTATTTCTTTCCATTATAGTATGAGATAGAAATGAAAGTAGCGTTCATGCGTACGTACGGCTTACCGTCTCAATGAACGGTGCATTTCATTTCTTATCCCCAAATGGAATGTACTATTAAAAGTACATGAATATAATGGATATATATAATGAATGATATATCTAAATGATGAATATAATTCTGGAATTAAAATATACATACCTCTCGTTTATTTTTAATTCCATTAATTTGACAAAGAAATGAAAGTAGCGTTCATGCGTACGTACGGCTTACCGTCTCCATGAACAGTGCATTTCATTTCTTAACTCTAAATGATTATGTAATATTATAAATACATGTATATGATGGATATATATGATATATATGATATCCAAACCAGGAATGTCATTATGGATATAATGAACCTTTGACCACACGAACAACATGTAATTGTAAGAAGTCCACTTTCGACTTAAGAACCAAATATCAACAAAACAAACATTATTAATGTAAATGATTACATAATATTTATAACATGGAAATAAGTGATAAAAAAGGAATAATGAACTTGAATAAGTTTCTTATGTAAATATAAATTAACTCAAGTTTATTATTCAGGATGTTAATGAACGATCGAGTCACGTCGGACCCGAGGTAAGGGATCTTACTCCCTTTTTTTAAGTACACTCTTTTATGTCATTCCTTCTAAAGCTCATATTTCTTGTTATTGGGATGTTATTTTATATTCCTCTTTCTTTAAACTTTATTTTTATGTGATGAGAGACCCTATTTCCTCTCATCAATCCATTTTGGAAGTTTGAAGTGGCGCTGTTAGGCTGCCGAGTTTTCGTAAGAGAGTTTTCATCCCACTTTTATTCCCGTGAGATTTATGCTACATTTGCCACACTTTCCTTTTAGTGGTTTATGTACTGCCCACTATTACACTACTTTTGTAATATAATTCCATTTATGGGTATTTACATATTCATTCTATGATACTTCTTCAATGGGGTGTACTTTACGAAAGTTACCCAAGTCGGTAAGGGAACCTTTCACCCTCATCTTTTTAAAAGACTTCGTTTGTTATGTCTTTTAATTCACATACTATTATGTTGGGATATGTTCTTCTATATCCATATTAATGTAAATTTTATGTCCAAGTGATGAGATCCCCTTTTTATCTCTCATCAACTCATTTTCTGAATTTTTGAAATGATGCCGTTAGGCTGTCAAATTTTTGCAAGGGAACTTCTTAGCCCAAATTTGATACTTTGGGATAAACATGTACTCCTTGAATATGTTGTTCTATGAATATGTGTGAATAACCTCTGATTGTTTTACACTTAATATCCACTTATATTTGGTGTATTCTTTGGTCACGCATAATTTTGTAATTGATTTATCCTTTAACCAAGGATACCCTCTTTGTAAGGGTCTTCTTCTTAATCTCCTTTCATTGAGGCATATTTCGTTTTATACACAACTTTCTTATATATGGTGTATAAACCCCTTTTACTTTTACTTTTATACAAAAGGAATCTTTTTCTACAAAGCGATTTACAAAACGACAAAAATGAATGTGTCTTTTAACGTACGCGGTGACAACGACCTTTTCCGTCGCCGCGAGTATTATTTGACTTTGGCTTCCTCAACAAGCAAAAATGTTTTTAAAATAAAATAATTACCATATACTTTTTTTTGTATTTTGGTATTGAAAATGTTTTTGATAAAAGATTATATTATTTTAATATATTTAAATGATATATTGTGATTGAAATGTGGAAATGTTATCATTTCTTTATGTTGGTTTTATGTGTTATGATTTTATAATGGTACTTGGACATTATGACGAGTGGTGTCGTGAATACCAGGACACGTGGTTATATTCTAACCTCCAATGCATTGGGTATGGAAGTCATCCGTCTGGCTATTCCATTAAGTATGTATGGAAATTGGCCGTATGGCTATTCCATTAAGTGATATGTGTGGGAGTCGACCGTATGGTTATTCCACTTAAGTATGTTTAATGTCCCAAGTTACCTTAATAAATGTTATGTGTTCTTTATATGGGTTTAATGGTAATCCTTTGGTTACAAAAAGGTAAGTAATGATACTTTATTCAGTGAATAGTTTTTGCTACTTCATGTTGGTGAAGGTATTACTTTGATAGAGTATACATGGTTTACTTGATGTTTGAAAAACTAACAGTTTTCATTCTTTGTGTATCACTTACGGAGCTTTTTATGCTCACCCCAAGTTTTTTTGAAATGTTTTTCACAGGACATAATGTGGAATAAGGTCAAGGATGTGATCAAGGGAATGTCATGCTATATAAAACATGGATCTAAACATGTTTCTTTTAAGAGTTTTTTATTATGGAAACTTAGTAGAAGTGACTACTTTGTAATCTTTTGAGATGTAATAGTTATGTTCTAATTCTCTAAAACTCTAAACCTAAAAAGATCATCAACGTGAATTATTCATTTAATTCAATATTAAGTAAGGTTTAAGGTCGGGGAATTATAATAAACCCATGATTAAATCTATAACTCATAAGAAAAAAATCCTAATCTTGAATGTTTTATGAACCATCCTTTGATACCAACTGTAACGAATCATACATAAACCTAAAATAATATTGATTTTGATAAATAATTAAAATTTAGGATATTTTAATATTAATATTTTTATATAATTGCTTAATCATTCATTTACAACATCCCTCATTCATACAACATGGTTATAACTAAAACGATATCCACATTTTCAAAAATATAAAACTTTTAAAATAGAACATGATTTATTTCTCATGATAAAAATATTAATAAAATTCCTCCTTACATAATCTTTTCATTTAACTATCCTTATACCCTATGATAAACATATAAAACATGGTATGAGAAGAAAAATCTCAGTAAGGGGCATAAAATAAGGAAAGAAACTGTTAGTCCCATGAGATCCAAAATTATACTTTTCACCCATAAAAGATAAACTAATTAGCATACCTCAGGGAATCATAGAAACCTATAAAATTCCATAAAAATCATAAATTATAATGATAACTTCTATAATCGATAGAATTTATACAATGTTTCTTTCATGGATACATATGGGTTATCCTTTATTGTCAAATTTTGAATACCCATCGCACTATATTCCCTTAATCTCTTAGAAGAAACCCAACCGGTTACCTCAGTCTCATTACACAATGCATTGGGAGCTATAATAGGATCATCCAAAATAGTTTTATCACATAAACATCTGTATTCATAAACAATTACCATGAACAATATCACAATCATAACCCGTAAAACAAGAACAAAGGAAAAATAATATTTCCACTGTGAAATCACATATCATTTTTACAAATCTTCACACTCATAATAAAAGATAGTTATTTGAATATAAAAGTTTAAAAATTTTGTAGTAAACATTATAACATTAAATAATCACCAAGGTGAGAAATTCATTTCATGAGTATATGTAAATAATCATTCAATGTTATTGAAATAATCAATCGATTTTTAAAAGACAATTAAAAGATTTAAAAAGAATATTTTTAAATCAATGTGTCGCATAACACTATGAAACATTTTAAAGGAATTAAAATTTAAAAACATTCATTCCCTTATAAATAAATCATTAAAACTATTTTGAAAACATATACATTAATGATAATGATTTATAAGAATAAATCTTAAAAATATTTGAAATAATGTTTTAAATAGAAAATTCTCTTACCTTGAATCTGACTCCTCACATCCAATATTTAAATTCCCAAATAATAAACATTAGTTAATTATAAATTTGAATTTTAACATTTTTAATGTTCATTTTTACTTTTATATGATTTATTATCCTATTATAACAATTACATTTTTATTTATGTTCACATCTGGTGCTTTGTTGATACTTGGTACTAGAGTCCAAAATGACATTTTAATGACATTTATAGTCAAAATATTCACAATTACATAATCCTAAGAATAATATTAATGACATAATAATATATTTTATACATCAATTATAATTTTAAATCAGACCATTTATTTATGGTTATGAAAAATGAATAATGTTATAAGCATAGGGATGGTAGGTCGTGTGTACACATGAGAAACATTTCTATTTTTCATTGATTATTTATGGATATAACTTAATTATTATATTCAATTTCTATAATTATCTTAATATCACATTAATAATTTAAATATACTTATATATATCATTCATGTGATGTGGTGATTAAAAACGAATCACATCGCTTTGTGGAGATGATACTTCACACGTACACATGAGTGATGTTATCATTTTTATGTGCATGGAACATAACAAAGTAATATATTATTCTCGTATAATGATCAATTTTTCATGAATATTAAATAAAAACATTAATCCCATCATTATAACTTGTCTTGAGAGATGGTTATGGAAAATGATTAATATCTATTCGTGGAGGTGATTATTCACACGTAGGAACAAACAATTCAATTACCATTTCATGGAAGTGGAGATAGAGTAAGGTGATGATATTAACATAATAAAAATTAGTATACTATATTTATTAATTTGTTGCATATGATAATAGTCTGAAGGAATAAAAAGAAAAAATAAAATAGAAACACATAAAAAATGTTACCTTTCTTTCAGACGATCACCATTTATTAACACATTATCACATCTAAAGATGTTTTTAATTATGAAATATTACATTAATAAAGTTAGTTGGTATTCTAGGATGGGTTTTGGGTAGATCCTGTCCAATCCAATTTGTTTTTAAAGTGTATGGAAAATAGATGAATGACTTCCCTTTTATAGGAGAGGGGAGGGGCACTCATGGAATTGTTAAAATATTGAATTAATATAATTATTTTCCAAATAGAACCAAACAAAATATTTTCTAAGATAGGATAATTTCATGTCTAAATCCGTTCATCGAATTAAAATTATACATGTTTTGATTATTTTTAAGCCTTTTTATTTTGTTTTAATAATTATTAAGTCTTATTGTGACATTATATAATTTAAACATTGAGAGTAAATAAAATTACAATATAATTATAAAAGGCCAAAAAATGAGTCATTAAGGATATATAGAGACTTAACCCAATCAGTTTTATGATTGATTTATTTTTATGAATTTTATATTTTTAACTAAATATTAGTTATTTTAGAAACTCATTAATGTCAATTTTGACACTATTCAAGAATAGAATTTTCAAAGATATCAGAAAAATTTTATTCCTTCAAAGAACTACATTAAATCATCCCTAACATGTTAAATTCATAGATAAGATTTTTGAATGGCATAAATTTTTTTAAATTATATTTATTATATTATTATTATTATAATTTATTTGATTCTTCCTTTAATAAATCAGTTACAACATCATCCTTGTTTCACAATTATATATAATTATTTAATATATAAAAATTATAAATAATATATCATGAAATAGAATAAAAAATAGATTTTCAATTAATATTTATAGTAGAATTTAACTTTTATATAATCCTATATTAAAAATTATTTACTTATTAAAAATATTAGTATGATATTTTTAACTTATCTTTAAATAAAATATAATAAATGATATGATTTGTACTTAAGTTGTTTAAAAATGTTATAATTTCTTAATTTGGTTAATTTCAGTATGAAAGAACTCATCAAATGAAATTAGAACAACTGTTAAGGTAATTTTATATTAATATATTATTATTTTTCAATTAATTTTTTTATCTACACATAATCGTAGTTAATAAAATACTAAATTTACTATTTACTAAAAATAAAACATGCTGGTGATGTTTTATATCTTTTTAGCTGGTTTTCGGATTAAAAATTTGAGGGCACCACTGAATCCACAACACTGATATTCACCCATTGGAAACATGAATTCAACCGCTCTAGGATGGGAGAAATGGTTAAATTTTATACTTTTTAAAGAAAATTAAAATAACATTTAATTGTAATTTTATTTCTCTTTATTTTTACAACCACATGTTGAGTGGTGTGGTAGGGGACCACAGAGGTGGTCGGGCCTTTAATTATCGGGTGTTAAATGCATAGTTATTCTTTAATTATGTCAATTAATGAGGGACATCAATTACATCATTTACTGAGCCACATTAATTACATCAATTAATAAGGCACATTAATTAAATGAATTAATGAAAATCATTAATTCTTTTAAGGCATTGCTCTCCTTTCCCTCATACAATTTAAATGGAACTCAGGGTGGGGTTACGACATGACTTCTTCATGTGAAGAAACTCTGGCAAAGTGCAGTGGCGACATCCACTGAAGGAGGACATAGGCTCGGGAGGCAATGATCATGGATCAACGAACGTCGATGACTCCATCAAACGTGGATGCTCTTCCCGCTACGACCATGGAACTTTCACCAAATAGTGAGTTATTGTTTTTATGTGATTTTATGATCCCTCTCTCCCCATTCTTGAATAATATAATAAATGTGGTCCAACAGACTAACGGGTTGATCCACGTCTCATCAAAAAATGTGGGTGGTTGTTGCGGGATCTTAATTTAGGGGATTATTTTTTTCTTTGGTTTATTATTAAATTTGCTCATGTTTAAAATTCTAATGCAAAGGGCGTGGGCTGAAACCAACAAGGCATTGACCCTCCTCTAAACTTGTCCTGGTGAATTCTACGTAGAGGAGTAATGAACATGAAGGCAAGGGGTTTTTGAGGGATGAGAAACGGTGGCGGCGTCCCAAGATGTCCATAGGTGAATCCGAAAGGATGAACGGACCACCGGGGCTCACCCAATGGCCCACAGAAGAAATGGGTGTGGATCTAGTGTGGCAGTGTATATGACCGGGACCAGCAGACAAGGGCGGAGGACGATGGCGGCAACCATGGTAGAAGAGCTTGGTCGTTTGAAATAGCGAAGGCCAGACGGGCGGCCGTCCAGGGTGGCTGAGGTAGTACACCATCGTGTGTCGGGTTGAAGTGTTGTGATGGTGTCGAAGGCCAATACATGCCTCCTGTGGGACCCACAGGTGACAAGGTAGAGCCACCTGGCCCTGCCAATAGGTGAAAACGAACGGCTCTATGAGCTGTTCGGGGGATAGATTGTGCGCCCCACATGGGGCGTGCCAGTAATCCGGGAAATGCCTAGTGGGTGGGTAGAGTCGGTCCGCGACCCCCTAGGAAGAGCCCATCATAGGCCAAGCCCGCCACAGGATTTCCCAATCGGGCCAGATCAGACTGGACCCGGACCCCTCTCGGGCCCAAAAACGCTTAAAGGGACATAACATGAGAACAAGACATTCATTTTATGAACTATCTATGGTGAAAGTATCCATGGAGAGAGATGGTACTTCTGAGATACTCCATGAGAGTTTTGGATATTGTTGTAGTATAGCCCTGTTGGATCGATTCCAAATCCAACAGGGGCCTCAGAAGTAAAATTCCAATAACAAAATGACCGGGTATCTAACCGATGCATGGATTATGGGATATAAAACATTGTGACCAAGAGGTCCTTTGGAGATACTCTATGTGGGTTTTGACGGAGTTTTATGTGCGACATGGGTTGGATAAATCTTGAATCCAACTAGTCCATTTTTACAAGAGTGCCCATATCTCATAGCCTGGGTGTCCGATTGATGCACTGTCTATCACGTTGGGACCCCTATGATGGGGTGGTCGCTTGTGTGTGTTTTCTTCGGGACATCTTACTAGTTAAAATATGACTGATGGTTTGAGGAGAAGAGTCTACTAGAGATTAAGCTTGCTTCCTAAGGGAATCCAATGGCTGGCTGTGACATGAAGAAGAATAGGGACCAATAGAGGTCAACTACAGAAATTCCCAAGTGGGATGATCTAGTTGTACAAAAAATCATCCCAACCTCTATACCAATGAATAATATGTGTTATCCCCAGCGACAAATATGGGTCATCACTAGCAACCAATACGAGTCAGCACCAGCGACCAATATGGGTTAGCATCTTGAGACCAATATAGGTCAGCATACAATGACCTATATAGGTCAGGAGAAGAGTTACTATGACAAGAATGATCATGCTTTATGACTATTCATACCTATCCCAGTAACCAAGAAGTTATACAGTTAGATTGAGCTATCGGTTTTTCTTTTTTGCTTCATGATTTAGATCATGCTTGTGATATTACCTTTTTGGTATTCCCTGTAATGTTTTCTTCTGTGGATTACTAAGTTATCATCAGGGGTCTCAGGGTCCCTACTGGGTATTGTTATGCTTACCATTGCACGGGCTCTACCCGCACATGTGTTTCTTGTGCAAACTACTGACGTTCCGAGGTAGACATTGGTGGTTTGGGACTTGGTGGAGCTTTGTGCAATGGGAACAGTCAAGATCCTCTCCATCGACTTATGACTTACAATTACAACCCTCCAGGTAAAGCTCCAGGGAAGATGCGATAACTATTTACTTTTTATTCAATTTCTAGGTCTTGAGTTTCAGCCCACTATTTTTAGTTTACAGTTGTACTTGTGGTTGTACTATAATATTGATGTTATACCTTAAATTTTTTGGTTGTTTACTTTAGTTTCCCATTTTGAATGTCTGTATATCTCTAAGGCAATGCCATTCCTGATCGGGAAAAGCCTTCAGGTGCTAGTCACCATCCCCTGGCCTATGGAATGTGGGATTGGGGTAGTCACATCTGGGCCACGTGGGATAGTTCAAGAAAAACCATTTATTTCAATATTTGAAAATTCAATTCATAGAAGTACATAAATTAATTTAAAATTAATATCATTTGATGGATCAAGGAGACATATTGTTAAAATTAAAAACATCCAATGTTTCACAATGTTATTATATCCAATTTAAATTTTAAATTAATTCCAATGACCTACATTATATTAACTGATAAAAAACATTATTTAATTATACATTAAAACCAATTAGAAGGATAATATAACTATATAAATAAATTAGATGAAAACCAAATTTTGAATTAAAATGCAGTATTCTTCAGTATTCATTAGAAAAATAATATTATAAGACAAATATAAAAAATTCAACCAAATTATATTTTGATAATATTATTAAAAATATGAATTTTTATTTTTTATATAAAAATTATAATAGTGAAAAAATCAAAATTTAAAATATTTTCTCCATTATAAGGGTGAAAAATTATTATTTTTAAAAATACTCATTTTATACATAAAATTATATTTTATCTAATATATAGTCTAAAATTAATTTCAAACATTAAATTAAATACATTATATATATATATATATATTATTAATATAATTCAGTTAGTGTGCATTATAATCTTATTGGTATAGAACACACTTGTGAACATATAAATAGTTTTTCAAAAATACATTTTCCTTATATTCAATTAGTTTTTATTTCCACATAAAATTAATTTTGAATCCATTGAATCATTATATAAACATTTTTAAACCATATTTTTTTAATTTAGTTATTATTATTAATTCCCTCCACTCTAATAGTTTGGTTGTAATGGTTACATTAATGTAATAGTATTTAGTTGTTCGCTTAAGCTCGATATGGAATATCAGGTACATTACTGGGAGTACTGTTTCCTTTTAAAAACTCATGATGTTAAATTATCCCCCCATATAAATTTTATCCTCACAATCTGAAATTGGGATAATAAGTGTTGACTTTTGAAAATACCTTTATTGAAATCCGACATTGGAAAAAGGATAAATAAAACATCAATTTATAATGAAATTAAGGGAAGTACGATAGTCACCTAAGATAACACATACCAGGTTTACATATAGGAAATCATGGACACAGATGATAAAACTAACCATCATTTTCTAATGGATAGTGATAGAAAACATGGTCTGGAGAAAGTTAACAATAAGAAATGGTAAATTTATTATTGGTTAAATGGTTATTAATTTCTCAGTAATGAATGTAAACAGCTAGTGTTTTTATTTTGAAGTCATTTTAATAGAGTTAAGGAAATAAATTCATATACTATGAACATAAATAAATATAATTACTTTAAAAGTAAAGATTAAACTATTAGTCAAATTCCACAACAAAGACATCTTTTTCTCTAAATTATTAGTATTCTAGATGATTTTTTAACACATGAACCACTAGTAATTATTTATAGTGAATCACATTATCCATAAAAGATTAACTATACATTAATCATGTATTTATAAATTATCCAAAACCATAATGTTTAATAAATGATAATATAACTCGCAAAACATTATAATTATTTTATATGATTAAAAACTACATTAATCTCCAAAATTCAATGGTAATACAAGAATTTCATCATTGACCATACAATAACGAACTATTCATAAAATTAATTAAAAATATTCTAGGCTGATATTGTAACCCCATACTTATAAATATTTTGTCACATAACATTTCATGATAAATTATAAGAATTATCTTAAATTAAAATATATCCCTATTATTGTCTCATACTAAAAATGTAATTTCCTAAATCATATAATCTCTAGAATTTGATATTTATTTCCATAAATACATAAATCATAAAAAGTCCAAAATTAAATCATATATTATTCAAAAATTTAATTCAAACATTACATTCACAGGAAAATATAATAGTATTCTAATTATCACAATCTTATAAGATTACTAAAAAAATGAACATCTTTTAAAAGAATATTAATCACTTAATAACCAAAACATTTTATAATCCCAATGTTATAAATTTAATAAAAAAATTAAAAAAATTAAATTATTCCTCATCCATAATTTAGTTTAAATAAAAATAAAAATTCATAATAGCCTATGATGTTACGTAGGCTAGTGGTATGTGTAGCACCCTTTTCCCCCTTCAATTGAGGGTTCGATTCGTGTGGCCCTATAGGTGTGATGAGTTATCACATGGTATTTGGATTTTCATTTTCAAAAACTATATAATTCTTATAAAATTCCCAAAATGTGATAAAATCCCCAAATTAACCATAACATGTTTTAAACTTAAATTTTATCTCATACCTTCCATTTTTCTTCATAAAATGTAATAACCCATAATTAACTAAAAAATAAATGTCAACAGAAATACTATTAGTCAACATAAAATTTAATAAAATAAATACTAAAATGGTTTTCATAAGACATTTAACATATAATCAACCTAAAAATTATAATTCCATGATGATATCCATAACTATTAAGAAAAAAAATCATAATCTCGAAATTTATCTAAAACATCCTTTGATACCAACAATAAGGACCAAACATTAAAAAAACATAATATTGAGTTAAGTTAATAATTAACATTGATGATATTTTCATGTTTATAGATATAGATAATTATTTAATCATTCATACATAACATCCCTCATTCATACAACGAGGGTAAAACTAAAACAACATCAACTTTTTTTGAGAATTTAAACCTTTTAAAATAAAACATGATTTCTTTTTCCTGATAAAAATATTCATAACATTCATGTTGAATTCTTATATTATTTTAATTATCCTTAAAACCTATGAAAAACATTTTAAAACTTGGCATGAGAAGAAAAATAATATTAAGGGGCATAAAAGAATGAAATAACCCATTAGTTTATGAATATATTAATCTCTTGAAAACAAAATCATACTTTCACCCTTAAAACATAAACTCTTTATTTTAACTAATGATATAATACTATTCTTATGAAACTCCAAATAAATCATAAATCATAGATTTAACTTTTGGTATACATAAAATTCTTACAGTGCGGATTTCATTTCTATATAGGGAGTAACCATCAAGGTTAAATTTGCAATACCCATCCAAGTATATTCCCTTAATCTCATAGAAGAAACCCAACCAGTTAACTATCTCTCATTACCCAATGAATTTGAGAGTTATCATAGGATCACAAACTCAAGGTTTATCATGGAACCACCTATATTAGTAAACAATTCTAAAGAACCGGAACACAATCAAAACACATACAACAATAAAATGGAAAAATAACGTTTCTACATTGAAATAACATTTCATTTTTACAATGTTGTTCACTCATAAATGAAAGAACATTATTTGAAAATAAGAGGATAACTTTTAAATTAAGAATCAAAACATTAATGTGACTTTAAAGTGACAAATTTGGTTCATCACATATATTTAAAAAACAAACTACGTTATTGAAACTAATAATCGATTTTTAAAACACTGTTAAAACATTTAAAAAAAATATTTTTTAATCAATGATTCTCATACCAAATTGAAAATTTAAACAAGAAGTGATATTTTAAAATAATAATTTACATATAAATAAATAATTAAAACCATTTTTAAAACATTAAAATTAAAAAGAAAAATTTAGAATAATAAATCTTTTAAACATTTTAAATGATGTTTCTAGTTAAAAATTCCATTATCTTGAGTCTGACTCATCATGTAGAATCATTATCTTCATGAATAATAATATTTGGTTACTTATTACAAGAGTGATAATTATTTTAATGTTTATTATTCATTTTATATGAATAATTATCTTTTTATAATAGTTAATTAATTATTTATGTTCACATTCGGTGCTTTGACGATATTGTGTACTCAAGTCCAAAATAATATTGTAAAGATGTATATTGTCAAAATGGTCATTATTACATAATCTACATAATAATAATCATGAAATAATAAACAATTTTCTACATCAAGTATAATTTTAAATAAAACTATTTATTTCTGGTTAGGAAAAATGAACAATGTTATAATCATAAAGACAGTAGGTCGTACGTACGCATGATTAACATTTCAATTTTTCATTGAATATTTATGGAATGAAGGTGATTATTATTTTTTATTATATAATGATTATAATATCTCATTGATAATTTAAATATACTTATATATATCATCCATGTGATGCGGTGATTAAAAATTAATCACATCGATGTGTGGATGTGATAGGTCACACATATGCACAAATGACATTATCATTTTTATGTTCATGGAAATTAAGAATGTAACATATATATTATTATATTATAATGATAAAAATGTCATGAAAATCAATTATGAAAATTAATTTTATCATTATAACTAGTCTTCGGAGATTGTTTTTGAAAACGAATTATAATAGTTTGTGGAGGTGATAATTCACACACACGCACAAATGATTTATTCATTTAACTTTTAATTGAAGTGGAGATGTATTTAAGTTATCATATTAACATAAAAAAATTTATGATATTGTAGTTATTATTTCACCATTTAGGAAGAATATTTGAATGAAGTGGAATTAGAATTAAAATAAAAACACTTAAGTAAAAACACTACCTTTTTATTTGATGATAGCATTTAATTAACACCACAACACCTATATGATGGGTTTTCTATATAAAATAAGGCATTAAGAATGTGGGGAGGTATTATAGTAATGTTATTGGTAAGATCTTGGTGGAACAAATTTTGTTTTTATGTGTGAGGAATAGATATTAATGAGATCCGTTTTATATGAGAGGGAAGGGGCACAGTTTGAATTCCTATAAATACTAATTTAATATAAATTTATTTTTTATTCAAAATGGATCGAACTAAATTATTTAGAATATAGTATTATGATAGCTCAAAATCCATTCATCCAACTAAAAATATAAATGTTTTTATTAATTTTTAAACTTTATCTTTTTTAAATTCATATTATTTCTTACCGTGACATTATGTAATTAACGCTTTGAGAGAAAATATAATTACAATAAAATTCAAAACTACCAAAAATGTTTCATTAATGACATATTTAGAATTAAAATAATCATTTTAAAAAATTATATATTTTTATTTATTTATTTCTTTTCAGAAAATATTATGTATTTTAAAAGCTCATAAATTTCAATTTTGACACTATTTAAAAATCGACTATTCCAAAATATCATAAAAACTTGATTCCCAAAAGAATTACATTAACACATCCATAAAATTTCAAATTAGACTATAGAATTCATGTATTTCATAAAAAAATTAAATTATATTTATTCTACTATTATAAATACCATATATTTTATTCTTCTTGTAATAAATTTATTACTCTATCGTCATTGTGTAACAACAAGATTTAATTATTTAACATCTAAAAATTATAAATGAATTATCAGGATGTAGAAAAAAAATTAAATTTTAATTTACAATTTATAATAGAATTTATCAATTATATAACTATATATTATAATGATTTACTTATTAAAAATATTAATATTCGATTTTTATCTTATCATTAAATAAAATACATTAAATTTTATATTCTTACCCAAGTGGATTATAGAGGTTATAATTTTGGAATAAGTTTTATTTTGGTTTAACCAAATCTTAAAATTAATTTTGGTTAAGTGTTATGGATATTTTATAATATTATAATATTACTTTGACATTTAATTTACTGATTTACACTTAATCGTGGTAAATAAAAAACTGTAGTTACTATTAACCAAGAATTATGATTATCCAATTATTTAAAAAATTTACGAATGATTACAACCATGTATATCCATTTTATTAATTAAAATCCGTTAAGAAGCTAAAATTAATTTAAAATTAATCACGTTGAAGGATCGAGGAAACGAGGTTATAAAGATAAAAAAATTTAATGTTGCAAAATGTTATTATGGGAAATTTCCTTTTGGAATTCATTAAAATGAGCTAAATTTAATTAAATTAAAAAAAATGTTTTTAATTATACTTTAAAACCAATTTGAAAGATAATTTAACTAAATATATAAATTATGTGAAAATATGTTTTGAATTAAAATACAGTATTTTTCAATATTCATAAAAAATGAATATTATCATAAAAATACCAAAATATAAACCAGATTAAATTATTATACTCTTATTCTAAATAATAAGTTTATTTTTTCATATAAAAATTATGAAAATTAAAAAAAAATTAGAATTAAAATGGTTTCTCGGTCAAAAAGCGGTAAAAATGTATTTTTTGAAATTTACTCTTTTATGTATAAAATTAAGTTTGGTCTAATATCATATCTAAGATTAATTTAAAAAATTAAATTAAATATATTTCATATATATTTAATTAACATAATCCAAAAATATTTATTTATTATTTTATTGATATAAAACACACTTATGATCATTTAAACAGTTTATCAGAAAATTGATCATTTATGTTAAATTATTTTTTATTTCAATTTCAAAAACAAATTTGCAATAGAATCATTATATAAACATTTTTAAACCTATTTAATAATTTATTTAATAATTTTCCTTACCATCACTCTAATAGTTTGGTTATAATAGTAACATTAAAATAAAAATAGTTAGTTGTTTCTTTAGGTGCGATGTGGTGTATTATGTACACTACTAAGAAAAGTGTTTCCTTTAAAAAAATATGTTACATCCAAATATTATATAAAATAGTTAACATGATTATGTAATTATATATAATAATATATTATTATTTATTGTTAATATTATAACCATTTGATACCTCCTTTTCATATTATGATAAATGATTGCGTCATTCATCTATATGTGTGGACTACCACCTCCACAATGCGACATGATCCGTATTTTATGTATTTTGTAAATGGATGGTCATGTGGATGGATTTAAATTATATATATGATATTTACTAAAATAATATTCTATAATGATAAATTATTATATTTCATCAATTTCATCCACTCATTGAAAAATGAAAACATTACTCATGTGTGCATAAAACTATCATCTTTATGAATTGATGTAATTAATTACTCATCACTACCTTATATGAATATATATAAAGGTGTATATAATTAATAAATATAATTATTCAAAAATTATTAATATTTTTGAGATGATGAAACAATAACCATGATATAAGGACTATAATCATTGTACTGAAACATGCGTGGAAAAGGAGCTAGTTTTCAAACTAATGTTGATTTTAAGGATGAATTATCAATAAATAAGTAATTATTAATTATAATGGAATTTTATTTGTAATAGAAGTATGTATATGATTATTTTATATATTTATACTAATTATAAATTTGTAATTGATGAAATTAAGAGTACATATGAAAATTTTGTAACTGAGGTAAGTGTTTTTGTTGCAATATCATTTTTAATAAATATTGTTGATGCTTGAATATAAATTTAGGTAATTACTTTTAATTTATATTTAAAAACCAATATATTTTCATCTACTATATTTATTGGTTTTTTCATATTTATTATTTAATTTTCCTCTCATTGGTAATTAAAATTATAAATATTGTTTTTTCAAAATTCAACTTTTTTTCAACATTATTCAATAAAAATTTTCATCCATGTCCATGTTCTGTAAAATGTTCCAATTAATGTTATTATCTATGATAAAATAATTATTTATATCCATTTTAATCCATATTTTACTTTATTTTATAAAATATAAATTTACATTTTTCCCAGTTTTTTGAATAAGGTATTTTACGACATTTAATGAAAGTGTGAAATGTAATTTTTATTTAATATTAACCACTAGAATGAATTTTCCAGAAATCATGGATATTATTTTATTTTAATATGGAATTAAAATTTTCCATTGTTAGTTTCAATGTAATTTTTTACTTTAAAATTTTAAAATTTTGTAGTTTATAAGATACCAAGGAAAAAAGGTTATTTTCACCTATTATCGAAGAATTGTTCAAGGAACATTTTGAAGGCATTTCTTCCATGAAAACATATTTTTATGTTTCTTATGCATCACCGGGGATTTTTTTCTAATTATTACATCCATATTATTTCTTTTCAAGGATTATAATAATGTGATTATGAATTTTTTACGAATCACTTTTCATTTACACACATTAAACTATTAACAAGGAGTGAACTCAATCAAATATGAATCATTGTTAACTATGATAGTCTTAGAAGTAATCAAGTAATACTGTAATGATATTATAGGTTTATTATTGTTACAAAATTCCTATGACATATTCTTATGCTTATTAAATGTTATCATATCTCATGATTGGTTAAGGATTATTCCACACTCTTATCACTCATATATTCTAAAATGGGAAATTTCTCTTCTATTAATGTTGTTTTAGGATCTATGAAAGATTATTTATTGGCATTAAAAGTTATTAACTTTATCTCATATGCTTATTCTTATATTATTCTTTCATGTGATAATGGATTTATGTGTCATATGTTTACCCTTACTAATCATCTTATCACACCATTTTTTATCTTTCAATTTTCTTCAAGTTATAAAGAAAGGTTTTTATATAGGATATTCATCAGTAAGGTAAATTTATAGGAGGAATTTTGGGAAGATATTGAAGATTTTTTTAAATTAAGATGATTGTTTATATATCCTTCAATAAAAATAAACCTTACGGTACATTGTCATGTATTATTGTGAATTCTATTGAATGTTATTCTAAAATAATGAAATATTTATTTATGTTATATTGGTTACATATAACCAAAAAATTTATAACTCATCATGGGGAATAATTTCCTTCCAAAAATAAAAAATTAGGGTCTCACAACAATGCATCAATATGGAGTCCTAAAATGTTAAAATTCACTATCATCATGGGAATGCATGACCAAATATCCACCTCACCAAGATCAATGTATAATTTTTCAACTTGATTCATCTTTTCCATTCCACATAATCCTCGTTAAAAGACACTTGATATGAAATCCATGTCAAATTATTTTCTAATATAATAACAATAATCTATGTGTACATAATCTCAAAATAATTATCTTGTAATAAAAACTTTACAATAACGCTATAAAATGTTTATATCTATCTATAATAATAAATATTGTTATATATCATGGTTTTTCAAGAACATGAATTTATCATTGATTAATAAGTACCTCTATTACATAAAGGGAGACCCCGTTATTTCAAGTTTAATGTCATGAGTAACATAGTTAGGTTCATTGTTCCCAAACTACCTCAACACGGAGCTAATATATGATTAATAAGTGTCATATAATATCTCATATGGTAAAACATCCTATGGTAATCTAAATATTATTAAACTGCTCCAATCCCTTTCAAAATAATGAAAAATTTATGAAAATACACAATCAAGGTGTAATCATTTCCATTATTTTCCTAGGATGAGAAAGAGGGTAATATCAAGGATAAATCCAATAACATAAAATGGAAACATGTTTTTAGACCCCACAATATTACAACCTCAAGAACTCGCTTTAGGGTATTCCAATATTTTATAATATCTACCATTTTAATGTTAGAGTTTCACATTATTATATTTGATGTGACACAAAAATTAGACCTCTTTGATACAAACCTATAACATCAAGGGAACCCCCAATACATGGTGATATGTTATGATCTCAAAAAAAATCAATTGATGACTAGTATTCTCTACCATTGTACCTAAATACACCATTCTATTAGCGATAAAAACGACAATGATCCTACCCATGTATGGATATAAAACACAAATTAATAAATCTCCTAAACACTATTAATGAATTATTTATCTTAATATGAATATGAAAAATTAATAGTATTCATATCAATATACCAAAAAAAACTAATTAAGGTACTAATCATGATTCATAAACTTATGGTCACACAACCCGAAGTCAATGAAAATAATACCTTTTCTACCTATTGTAAATTAAAAAAAAATCAATATATGATAATGGATAATTTTTATTTACCATCACTTAATTCAATCGATTGTAGTTAATAGAGTGAAAATAAATCATTAACCTTCTTTTATGAATATAACTAGATCATTCCAGGAATACATGATCTATTGAATGATAAATTTATATAAGTGATCATTCACCCAAACACTCACCCACAAATATAATTTATTCTTATCTGATAATGTTCTATAAATATATACATCACCCCTAAAATGGGATCAATGATACCCTTTACCTCCCACCAGGGTGGTAAGCTAACAACTTCCACAAAGAACACACAGGTAAACTATAAAACTACTAAAATACCTTTATAATGTACACATGATAGCATAAAAAGAATATACATTATAAATAGGATGTGGTGACCTACTTTCTCTAATGACATATATCATGTTACCAATCTCCATCTTTGAAAAAGACAATATGCCCCCCATTGTGGAAATTATAGTTAACCTTATTCATCAAAAAGTACAAAAAAGACCAAATAGATTCGATCTGGTCTATTTCATGGATAAAATAATAGGTATATATATTTTAAAGGGTAATGTCTCGTACTATCATATCACCTCTAAAAGGAAGGACACCGTCCTGAAGAACCTCCAACTGATTACAACTCTCACCAACATGTGTACAGAATGATAGAATTCTCTTCAAAATTAATATAAAGAAGTTTATATATTTCATTATAAATGTAGATATGAAAAAAATAAAAATATTCTATTTCTACCAAAATAACATCAAGATTCAAATAGTAAATATTAATTATTCTTTTTTAAACCTCAAGTCCAATTATTTTAGTCAACATTGCTACATTCGCTGAATGCAATTGGAGAAAACATACCTGACCACCCCAATGAAATAAAATTAAACATACTTTATAGGATTTATTTACCATTTACTTTGTTTTAAAAGGGGGTTATAATTTTATATCACCACATACAACACTGTATATCTTCTATCCAACAAAATTTTGACCACTGCCAATGACAACCAGGTGTTGTTGTCAGATTAAATACCCATCCAACCTCAATGACACGTACATAATCATAAATATGGTAATTAATCATTAATTACTTTTAATATATATAGTATACTCAAATATAAAATGATATATACCACAATAATTAAAACAATATAGCCTTAATATTTTTGAAGAACCTTATAGAGGAAGGTAACTAACTCTCCTAGATGACTGATTCCAAGAGGATGGAAAAGGATCCTACAATATGGGCCTCATTAATCCCTATATAACATTTATCGTGATGAAATATTTACATGTAACACTACATAGGATAGCCTTTAATTTGGACTATTATTAATAACACATAATAGAACCTCTTAGTGATCGCCAATGCTCACCATAAATTACTCTAACATGGTAATTAAAACTATAACTTCCATGATGGAATAAAAGTGAGAAATTACATCATTTTTTACAACATTGGTAATAATTATGCCTCAAAATTAATCTTCCTCAGATTCTCATGGTATTTCATGTTAAGAGACTAATGAACCTGTGATCTTAAATGAGTTATAAATTATAATACATTAGAGTCCTAATTTACAATATATTATAGCTAATGCTCTCTCTTACTAGATTCATATCAAACTGCCAGAACTAGTGTGTAATTTTTGGAACACATCCCATGAAAGTCACTAATTTTAATGATCATGCCAATGAGTACAACGAAATCAATGAGCCTTAAACAAGATATGTGGAAATGAATGAGTGATTGTCACCTGTGTCTATATGAACTGCAACTAAATTAGATTAGACAAAAATCATACCTCTAATCATATCTAGAGCACCATAGTCATAGGCCCCCATCACATAAAGCTAGCCCGACCATTTTCCACCTGTTCCTGGAGCTCATGGTGAACTGCATGTGGGTGGTGGTGGTAGTACCCTGTAACTCCTCCAACCATCTACTTCTCTGCCTACTCCCATGCCATGGCTGCCTCTCTATGGATATCCATGTTCGACTCACTTCCTCTTCCTTGGACGTCCCTAGACCTCTTGTTGATTATTTGAATGGAAGGTTGGGTAGTCTCGATCTATGTTCCCCTGCCCGCCACACGTGAACCATAACATGCTCCTATACTAGTGTCCACTACATGTGGGGCCTCATACTGATGATCCAGTAACATGGGCTTGTCCCCTGGACGGTTTGGTCTGCTTGGACCCCTATGTTAGCTATCAAATACTTGTGTCCAAAGACTCTACTACCTGTCATTCGGTGGTAGCTCCCATAGTCAGTGAAGGTTCTTCTAAAAATTTCACCACTATAAGTGATCGCTCGAGCACCCGAACCTACGTATGGATGATGAGATAGATCTTCAATGCTATGATGTCCTCTATGAGACCTTTCATAAAAGATTGATCCCTCAATAAAGGGTCTCATACAAAATCAGAAGAGTATTGGGAGGGGTATGTGAACCTCATAGAGTACACAAACACAGTCAGGATGCCCTGTCGTCAGTGGAGTTGCTTATGTATGCATATTGAGCGCATGGTCATGAGGGAATAACTCCTCCAAAAAGAGGGGATAAAGGTCTTCCCATGTGAGGGATTCCTCGTCATACATTTTTAGCTTCAATATCCACCATCTCCCTATCAGGACCTGTAGATGGCAAGTGGCTAGAATCTTCATTAGGTTTGGATGTGTCCTCACTATGCAGAAAACTCGTGTCACCATCTCTAGCCAATCCTCAACTGCTTGAGTATCTATATTACCTCGAAACCTCATAGGCATGTGACTTTGGAAATCATGAAAGTCCCTCAGTCAATATTCATACTCTACTTGTAAGGTGGAATAAATTAATGGGTGATGAGAGGCAGTGACTCTGGTACACCACTTGGGGGTTCCATATTAGGAACTGGCCACAAAATCGATGCATCATTACTTGGTGGACCATCTTCGTGATCCTTTACTAGGATCCTCGCTGGATATCTATGTGGTGGAATCCTGAGAGAAATCATGATGAACCATGGTCAACTAATTTTTCCTGGTGATTTGACTCTAACTAAAATATATCATGACTAACATTTTAATGACATAAGAAACTAGTGTTTTCATGGACCGAGTTGAAAAGATAAATATAGGGTCCTGGTGTACTGATATATTGGTCCCCACACCAACACTGGACTCCCCAAATCTGAACGTCAAAATCGAAACATTTAAAACTATTTCTCAATAATAAAAAAACCGACTCTCAGTATTTCATGTAGAACCAACCACCTCTAATACCACTATGTCATAAAACATCTCTCGAGGCCCATGTTGTGACTGCCCCAAGCCCATATTCCATAGGTCAGGTGTAGGCGACTAGCACCAAAATTCATACCCCAAAAAGGGATGACATTGCCTTTAAACCTGTACACACACCCAAAATCCATACTGTAGAATGTAAAGATGAAACAGGGATACCAAAAAAATGTAAATCACACGATAAAGCAACCACACAAGTAATGGTGCAACTGAAAGGAAAAATGGGAATGAATACAAACCCAACTGAAAATGGATGTATAGTAAAAGGAAGTACATTCTTTAGAGGCCATCCGCCAAGGATCCTACCTTAATGGTATGTATATCTCATTGTCGGATGTTGTTGAAGCATACTTCGTCTGTAGATCCACCTCTGATCACCTCCTGGCCCTAGCTCCCCAAGATCTCAGTCAAAGATAACCATCATCTGCAGAATACTCAACTGGTGAGGGCGAATCCCGTGTAGGGGTGAGCATAACAATAATCAATAGGGACACTGAAATCGACTCGGGTCTCACAAAATTCCATAAATCAAATGACAATATAATGCACAAATAAAAGATTCACTAGAGTCATCTCGACGCAAGTATAACATAAAGTAATGATAGAAAAACGAATGTTTACAATCACTGAATATGAATAAATGTAGAGGAATTCATCACTTAATTGTCCTTTAAACATTATAGGTCACTTAGAAATATTCAATAGTTGATAAAATAAGCCTCTTTAGGTAGATCGGTGATAGAGCCTCGCAGAGTAGATGAGCCACAGAGCCACACTGATTGCTAAGTCGCGTTGTCTACCTCGGTAGCTGTGTCTAGGAAACTCACTGATAACTGATTCACAAAGTCTCACTGATTAGTGGAGTCATGATTTATCACTGGGTAGCTGAGTTATGGAGTCTCGTTTTGTAGTTGAGTCATGAAGTCTCCATGATAGCTGGGTCAGAGTGTCTCGCAAGGTAGCTGAGTCACGAAACCTCTATGTGCCAACTTCAATGAAATTTTACATAGATTATTTAACTAGGGCTTCCCCCATCATGTGGGTCCCACCAATATGGATGGCATGTTAATCGGACTCACATTCTGGTATATATGTCCCTTTTTGTAATTAGGGGCTGGTTGCATTGGGGCTGGATTTGACTGGTTCAAACTCACCCAACCAATTCGACTCCGGGGCTCACATCACCCGATCCTATTCTTCTAGACCATTGGCCTGACCCATTGGTCCTCACTAGTTCTGGCTGTCATTTATCTTGGGTTCAGTATTCTTGTTCACCTAGTTATTAGAAATTGTTTGAAACCGACCCGCACCGACGGACTGGTGTCTTTTCCTATCTCTGGCTACCACGTAGAATGGCTTTATCCCGTCGGCCGGGCCCACTAATGCAGACCAGATCAAAAGTTTATTTAGACCACTCTAGTGGCCCATCCTACTAGCTCAGTTCGACCCAGACCGGCTTGGCCTGTTTGGTTGGGGCGTGCATGAGCGTTGGGCCGAGCGCCCCCTTATTAGCATGCAGCACACAAGGATCTCACCACTCCACCTACATTGTTCTAGGTCAGAACCACATCTAACCAGCCACCACATCCTGCTAGCCTCCCTGGCCAATGGTCTGTGACCTCCTTCTCCATGGCATGCATCAAGCACATCGCATCCACTAGCGTAGCAAGTGAGAGCATGCTGCTTCGTCTTGCACGTGGTGCCCAGGGTTGTGCTACCTCTTACCTGAGGATGCTACAGCGCTGGTGGTGTCGCACCGGCGTCACCATCCACATGCCATTGGGTCAGCTCTAGTAGTCCTATTGAATATATATTTGTGCATCCAGGCATCTCCGGTCACCTCCATCACTACCATAACATTATATTTTCATTGCATCCATTTTGAGGAAGTAGCAATGAATAACTCACAAGTGGAGGGGCTTAGGCCTTGTTCTATTCTTCCCATGCCATCCCCGTTAAAATTTTAAAAACCCAGGGGAGGATTAGGATCATATTCCAATAAAAAATAACTAAATCTTGGATGTAAATTCCATGAATGAACTCCTCTAGCAAGAACACATGATCCGTGGATAATCATATTCATGATTTGATCCATGTTTTTCATTTTATAATGAAGAATGGGAAAATCAAAACAAAATAAACCCCTACCTAGATTGAGGATCCATCGGTGATGAGGGACAATGCTTCGAGCCATCATCGATCCTCGATCTGTTTGTTTTTTTCGTCGTTCTTTTTCTCTCAAATCCATCCCACTAAAGAATGTCAAACACCGAGTCAATGGATTTATTCGTCTTAGAGAGAGGGAGAGCATCCACGTTCATCAGAGAAATTCCCTAGGGTTGTTTTGCCACTATTAATCCATGTTTAACTAAAGGATGGAGACATGTTTTGTGTCTCTACACAGTCTAATTGAAGAGGTTCATTAATGATTCAGTGTCACCTTGTCGATTCACTATATCATTGAATGATTATTGCGTCAGAGTGGAAACAATTTGAATAAAATAAACTTTTAGGTTTTTTTATTTTATTTTAGTTTTTTATTAAATGTTCAAAATTTATCTATTTTGGTAAACCCATTTCCGTCAAGGTTAGGCCCTCCTTAGGTGAATATCTTTGTTCTAAATTCAATGATGCCCCTATATTTTTGATCCTGGGATTGATTCAGATGTTAGATAAACCCTCTCACCTGATTACTTAATGTACTTCTAAAAATGTTCTAAAATATTTTTTGGCTTCCCTGGGCATCAGAATCATTTTTAGTCTCAAAGACTGCTTTTCAAATAAATCTGTGTAATTGAAAAACATTACACAGAAAAATCTGGGACATTACACTTAATAAATTAAACTAATATTAAAAAATCATTCTTTATTAAATCCTCAATTCATTACTTTTGTGTTATCATCAAATGTGAGATAACATCAATTGCATTGACTATTAGATATAAGGATTGATGGATCACTAGTAATATGTCTAGAATAGTATTTTTTTCATGCCCTATATATCCTTGATACTCTTATGGAAAATATACTAAAATAAATCCTATAGAAAAATATTTAGTACCCATGTTGTTTTGGGTCCAATAGGATTATTATATGCATTTTTAGGTAGCACAACATATTTAAGACAAGTTTGTGTGGGAATTCCTAATGATAAATTCATAGAAATAAAAAACATTGTATAAACTAATTACTGAGTGAATCTCAACGGGAATCATTATCCTAGTTTACTTTCATATTATACCTAAATCATTTAACTATGGGTACATTAAATTTAGTATTTTTAATAAAACATGTCTTATAAAATTTATTTACCTTCTCAATAAAGAATAATCTTGTTTTATCATTATTTATTTTCATTATAGCCATCATATAGTCAAAATTATCTTACCACTGAAATAAGGTAAACAAATTTTCCATGAAATAAATAATTTGAATCATGATAATCTAATTCTCATTCTCAGAACATTCCAAACCACTATCAACGTTTTCATATAAATAATATGTTGTATTTATTAATCAACCATTTTTGTGTTTAATATTTTTTAACTCATTATTTAAATTATCAATTTAATCCAACAAATTATTAAATTTTTATTCTTCTGCTTCATTTTTCATTTTAAAAAATATTTGATCCATTAATTTCCATCAATTTTTTTTTATATTTTCTATTTTTAAATTATGAATTTCTTTTTCAGATTATAATTTTCAAAGTAAATAGCAATTTTCTTTCATATATCAATAGAGAGATTATTTTTCTCATTAGTAAAATAATTTTTATTTTTAACATGTTTTTTATTTTATCCTTTTAATTATCATAATAACAAACCCATTTTTAGAAAACCCTTTTATGATTTCTCATTTTATCTAGTTAATTATTTAACTTAACATTTAAAATCGGAATCAAAAATATAATTGGAATCTTAACAAATAACGACCTAATTTATATTTTTATACATATAGCATAGGTAATTAAATTATTTAATATTTTTTAATCTCTATTGGAGTAAAAATTTTCAATGAAACTCCACCAAAAAATCTTTTAATTATTTTATTTATTCCTATAATTATTGTCTTTTCTCTATTTTTTTGGATTTAGACAATTTAAGAATATATTTCTAATCTTCACCCATATCATGTGAGTTCTAAAATGTAAATATATTTAGAAACATTTCCTTTTTTCATTAGATAATACATCTAGTAATATATTCTACAAGACATTCATATTTCAATATTTATCTTTAATATTTTATAAACACTTTATTGAAGTTAGTTGTTTCAACATTATTTCTTTCCTACATCATTGAGTCAAAATATTTTAATGAAATGTTTATTTTATAGATTGAATGAAATACCATACTATATTGAAATATAACCACTCATAATATTATTTAGATTGAGTTTGTACTATACTAAGAAGAAAAATAAGTTAATTTAAATTATTCTATTTAAAATTACTACTCTCAATGATTAACACTTTATTCACATCACGCTTTTTAAGTGGGGACCACGACCCTTTCACCTACCATGATATAGTCTACTTCCATAAAAATTTTACTCATACAATTTATGATGCTTATAAATCTATGAAACATATAGTTCATAGATTTAACTTCTCATATTTTAAATTCATGATATTTCACATATAGCATTCATTGTTTTTTCATTATCTTACATGAGACATTGTGTGTGACTAAACATATGATGAAAATTTCATGAACAGTCTCGCATGTTGTGACATGGCTAAGAACACCTTGAATAATGGCACCGTATAATATATTAATGATCTTATAATTTAAAACATAACTCACCACATCATTACCCAAACATATATCTCGATCATAATTAGGTAGTTTGTACACTTTCCACATTATCAACTAATGATCAATACTTACAAGTTTGAGGCATTTTTACATCATTTTCATCTAGTAGCAATAAATACCCTTATCATAATATGGTTGTTTTAACACATCTACAAATCATTTGTGTTCATTCCTGATATCTTATAATAAAATTTATTCTTTAAATTAATTGACCATATACAATATTAATAAAATAATAAATATAAATAAAAAATAAACTAATTCCAATAGAATTATAATCTGATACTAATTTTTTCCCGACGGAAATGTGTTAAACTATTACACTTTATTGTGGTTTGATTTATCTTATTCATTCAAAAAAACATTTGTGTTTTGCATAGTTATGAAGGAATTGAGGGTCAGTACTAGCTTGAGAATATTTTTGGGAATATTAGGAAGTCCTATCATTGAAAAAAATGTCTGATATAGCCATTCATGGAATTGAACCATGGGTTATGCAGTAGAACACACAAATACTGGGGAGGGACCCCTTCCTGTACTGGTTCATAGTGTGAACTATGTGGTCACACTTGGAACCCCACATAAGAACATTTTTTTATTTTTAATGATTTATTTAATATTGGTTTTATATTGGAATATGGGTTTCAATGTTATCTTTAATGAAATTTATTCCCTCATCATTTGGTTTTATTCCATCTTTATGATGAAATCTCACTTCACACTCCACAAAATCACCCACCATTTATTAATATTTTATGGTTTAAATTATTCTATATTTTCTTTACCATCTATTATTCATTTATTCTATTATTAATAGATTTCATATTAATTTCTTCCATTATTCCTTATTCCATGGTTATTCTTCTGTTTTTCCATTTCCTATCAATTTTTCATGAATTTGTGGAATATTTTATGTGAGTGGACATCTATCATTTCGAGGTATGTGGTATATATATTATCCTATATGTATTTTTATTGAGTGTGTGCATTTTAGGTCACAATGAAATTACAAAGAACATGACATAATATAGTAATTAAGTTTTTTGTGGCCCCAAATAATGAGTTTAAACCTCTCCATGGACAATGAATAGTATGTTGACATGTAGAATGGGACTGCATCTACCACATAGGTTCACTTGTCTTGGGGCATACATTGGGAACGGTGACCCTAGAGGTTTTTGTACTTATGTTATTGATTGTTTATGGGGTTTGGTAATCCTTTGAAGTTATCTAGGATCAATGTTAAATTTTTATGTGAGTATTGATGTATTTGAATTAAATAAATATAATGATGAATTACAAGTGTGGTTGAGTCATGAATCATGATTCATAGTGCCTTAGGAAATGTCCCCATGGACTCGTTATGACTCTCTATTTGGGGTGCCTTGGTGAAATGCCCCTTATATTTTTTATAAATAGCAGTTTAGAATGCCTTGTAGAAAATCTCCTTAGACTCGTTATCTGTCATGTTTTAGAGTTCCTCTAAGAAATACTCTTCTGTCTCGTTATGAATCATGTTTTAAAAAACCTTGGTGAAATCACTATTGGACTCATTGTGATTTATGGTTTGATGTGCCTTGTAAATATCCCCCTTAGAATCATTATGATTCACAGTGCAGAGTGCCTTGGGTAATCCACCATTAAACCCTTTATGACTCACTATTTATTGTATCTTGGAAAACCCCTTTTAGAATTGGTATGACTCATGGTTTGGAGTGCCTTGGGTTAATCCACCTTATACTCATTTAAAATCATGGTTTATTGTCCATTGGGTAATTCCCCTTGGACACGTTATGACTTATGTTTTAGAGTGACTTGGGGAAATCCAAAAAATAATAATTATAACTCATGGTTTGGAGTATTTTGGGAAAATCACCATTGAAATCATTATGACTCACAGTTTAGAGTGATGGTGAGAAATAACAATTGTACCAATCATGAATCATGGATTGGAATTCCTTCATAAAATCATATTTATAATCATTATGGATCATTGTTTTGAGTCTATATGGATATCCCCCCTTGGACTCATTATAAAACATGATTTGGAATTCCTTAGTGAATCCCAAATGATTAGTTTGTGGATCTATAGAATATTATGGATAGAGATTTCCATATTAAGAAAAAATAGGTATGGACAGTATGTGGTGTATCATGGAACCCAAGGAACGATTATTTATTTGTTTGTTTATTTGATCAATCATTTTATTATGAACATAATTAGTAACTATATAATAAAAAAATATATTATTTTATATGTCATTGGTGGAGGACTACTGAGTTTTTCTCGCACCTTACTCAGGAGACCATTTGGTATTCGAGCATACATTTTAATTGCAGGATATGATATTGGAGATCACCTTTTCAGTAATGATTTATTTGGATTTCTATGGTGAAACATAAGTTATTAGGATAAGAATAGAACTAGGGAAATATATTAATGGTGTTTCTCACAATTATTTTTGGTTATTTGTTGTATATTAGTGTATATTATCTATTATACGTAATAATTTTCTGTCATTTATGTAGCACATTTTGATATATCATGTTCTATGATTATTTATTTGGCACTTATTGTGATGTCTATTTTCTACTTCATCTAGATGTATATGATTGTATTTATTTCATCAAAGGTTTCACTCTTATGTGAGGGTATAGTCTCCCCGTCATAATATCATAGACCCTCACTTCTAGTCGTGTATCATTTTCACACATGACGGTGCATTTAAGGTTATCTGGAGACATATTTGTTTCACCACTCAAGTGAAAGAGATTGGGAAAGTGGATAAAAATTGAAATAAGATCCCATTATTTTGAATAAACATTTAAGGAATGGTGTAATAGAAATATGAAAATTTGAGTAATTAAAATAACGCATTCAAAGGAGTAGCTCTCCCATGTATGTGAGAAATGATAAATTACCAGTGATGGGATTTTTTCAATGATTGTAAATTTAATAGGTGACATATTACACCTATAGTGATAAACATGATTTTGAGGTCACTTATATATGTAATTTCATATCACAAAAAAAATGATAAATTTAATGTTTTCTAGTTAATATTAAGAAAGTAGGATTCATAAATAATTTTTTTGATTTCTAGGTATTGTTTTTTTGGAATATGAAAATTGTTGGTTATTTAATGTTCCAAATAAATGGTTCAAAACTGTATTACATGATCACTTAGGTTGAAAATTATGTATATTCAGATATATAAAATTTTAATTTAAACCTATAAATTATTTTCCTCTATAACGGTTAATTGATATTTCATATAACTAAGTATTGATTATGAAATATCTGGTTAAATTAAAAAATGAAAAAATGTGATTATTTGGATCACATGTGTTTGGTGTGGACCTTATATTTATATGATAGTGACATATGTTGGTGTATATGGGGATAGTGATATCCCCTATGTTATAATAATTCTACGATATGTGGTATAAAGAAAAGCATAATGTTATGCATGTTATAAATGGTTCAAAACTGTATTACATGATCACATAGGTTGAAAATTATGTATATTCAGATAAATAAAATTTTAATTATAACTTATATATTATTTTCCTCTATAACTGGGTATTGATATTTCATATAACTAAGTCTTGATTATGAAATTTCTAGTTAAATAAAAAAATGAAAAAATGTGATGATTTGGATCACATGTGTTTGGTGAGGACTATATATTTATATGATATTGACCTGTGTTGGGGTATATGGGGCTAGTGATATCACTTATGTTATAAGCATTCTACGATATGCGGAATAAAGAATAGCATAATTTTATGCATGTTATCACATTCCATGAACTATTATATAGGTAAATTTAATAAAATTGTGTTCTAATGTGGGATCTATTTGTGCTTAAACTAATATTGATGGTGTTTTAATGGGTATATATAGATAGATTTGATTTTGATAACATTATAGTGGGGGAGGTATAAGATAGTGAGATGTTACACCCTCTTATGAATTTCGTTTCAACCATGACATTAAAAATTATGGTATGTATTGATTATCATTATCCCGTATGGGTTTCTTATAAACTCAAGTGTTTTTTGGAAAACCATTTCTTGATCTTATATGTAATAATATTATATATTTATGGATCAATAGGGATGATGAGATGTGTTTTAACTACTACTTTTCATTTTTTGTGTAGGAATATGTGTTGAGGATTACCATAGAGTTTATACTGTTCTTGATTATGGGATGGTTGTTATATATATCAATGTGTGTGTGTGTGTGTGTGTGAAACCTAAAGGGGGTGTGATAGTCTATTAGTTTCCTTATTATACTGAGATATGGCTTACGATATTGGTGAGCTGGTCATTGTGACTGAGTTTTGGGAAGTTTTTCACTGTTATTAGAGAAGGATGTAATATATGTGCATAACCCAATAGAGAGGTTATGACATACTTATTGATTCCCAAGAGATTATAATCAATGTATACAATTTATTTTGAGATTGAAATTTGGGGGTGATAACAAATATGTGGAATTGTAATATAGATTCATTTTTATTTTTTAATAGATATTCCATTCCATGATTTTATGGGATAGGTGTAAATAGTAAAGGGAATGATCAGTTGGATGCTTGACCCAATTGGAAGGGTGATCCTCGACGGTTAGATCTATAATGGGTAGGTAATGGGTGGATAATTTTATTCTCCTATCAATTATTCTGGTCGTTAGTGATTGTGTGGTTCTCATTGACATGAGTGATTTTATCTATGATTTTTAGAAAGAAAGGATTGAGTGAGATAATTTTGAGAAGATGACATTGACATGAAGTGAACATGATCGGCTAGCTTATTTGGTTAATGAGCATATAACTAATTGGTTATTACTCAAGATTTTTGATACAAATAGTATAACTATGTAGTTAGAGGATGTATTCTTCTTGGGTATGTATATTTACTATTAGAAGTTGTTACGCACCATTCTATGAGGCTAAATGAGAAAATATGTTTCAATATTATATCTGTGTTGGATTGTTCTTAACCATTATGGTAGTTGGGCTGAGAAAATCTAATACTAGCCTTAAAAATGTATGCTAGGTGTGTGAATAAATGTGGATTTCTTTGGATGAAATGGGATAAAAATTGAACAGACTATATATTGAAATATCCCAGAATGGGAGATTGAGTTGGTTATGTTACTTAAATTATAGTGTATGTTTAGGATACTTGATGTAAATTCATTATACATTCATTTTATTCCATATTAGTTTATGGTTGTATAATTTTGTGGGTATGTTTTTCATACTTTTAAACCAATTGGGGTTAGGTCTTTGTAATGTACTAGTATATTTTGGTGGGTTCTAGGATTCCAGTTTTTTTTGACTTCATGGTTTGAGATCATTGGAAAATGACCGTATTGGTTGATGGTATTCTATGAAATGATGGTGGAATTGTATGAGATGAATTTTTTATCAAGGATAGGGAGGGGGTACATATCCATAATGCATTAATTTATAGAAGTCAAAGTAAGAGCTGCTCCTAGGCATGACTCGGTGCAAATTATCCTAAGAAGTGGATGCATAAATATTTTGTTGATGCATGACATGAAGTCTATGAAAACGATAAAGAAATATATAAGTGTTCAATATGAATTAGGTGACGTTGTGATGGTTAACTCACCTGAGAGATTAGTTACAAACATTTGTAAAAAATGTGGACTGCAATGTGATAATCGTTGGGATTTGTAAAATTATGTGTGGCTCAAATTTATGTTAAAATTATATTATATTTCCTTAGCTATGGTGAGATGAGGACCATTAGGAATATAAATCTCTAATGATTCAAGGAAGGGTCAAATGTGTGGGTCACGTGATGATTCTCAAGGTTATGGAACGTGAGTAGGGTTCATTAGTACTATGTGTATGATGGAGATTTTTTGATGGAATTGTAAAGTGGTTATATGGGGGAAATGTTAATATAGTCCACTATTGGGAATATAATTAGGATTTTTTCATGTAACATAAGTGGGTATTTATAATTGTATTGTTTATATGACTATAAATATCAGATAATATTATTCTTATAGATTGGTAATGAGAAAGTCAATTGGTGGAGATCACATTGTGGAATGATTGGTCAGGTGGTACACATTTTAAGACGCTTTCACTTAAAATTTGAAGTTCCATGTTTATAATCACTACTAAATGGTGTATTTTTGACATTTCATGGGTACAATCCACTATGGTAAGTGATGAAAATGTAATGTGCCCAACTAGGGGTATCATTTTATGGATGTTGGGTGGAGTCCGTGCGATTTATATTTAATCACCTTTCCATAAGAGATATTAGTTGGATGGTATGACTAAGTGTGTATATTAGGAAAACGGTTGGTAGAGTGATCTGATTTGTGAGAGTTTGGTGCTTTGATATGACATATCGACATGAATTAGATGGTATGATAATGTATTCTTAATAGTCTCAGGAGTGATATTATGTGTTAGGATGAAGATGGTTCAATGGGAAATCCAATGGTATAGACCAATGGAATAAACCCATGGGGTGTGATAATGGTAAATATTTATAACTCCTTAATGTCACTAGAACTATGACAATATAGTGGAGTTAGTTTAAATAATCAGCACATTGATGTGTTGGCTGGTGGGGTTTTAAGTAGTAGAGTTGGTTTGGGTGTTTCATTAGAAAAACATAACCAAATGGATGGGTATATGTTGATTCTTGCATCAATGATTGGGGACTATTATGGCACATTAAATATTCATGAGGTTACATATTTTAGAGTTTTATAATGATCTTGGTATACAGTTTCTTCTATGATCTATCTGTCATCTGAAGATCGATACATAGTCTAAGTAGACTATATATCTTTTGTTGGACATTATAATATAATGTGTATTAGAATTTAGTGGTTCCTGGGAGAACCAATTTTCCTTATTTTATTTGTACGACAATAATAGTTATTTGATGACTATAAATATAATAAACAAAGAGGCTTTGTATAGTAGACCATGTCATTCAATTCTAGGTTTTTCAGAGGCTAGTGATACATAGATGATCAGGATGAGTCCCATGTAGGAGACTATATATCATATTTAATTAATTATGATGTGTATAGAGAATGATCAATATAGAAATAGGTCAAATTTAGACCTGCGGTGTTAACCTCTTGGGATTGACATGGGTGGTTTTTTTTGTGTTGATAGAGTGGGACACAGTTATGTCTACATTTAAGTGAACTTGGTGCATGGGGTTATGTCATCAATCAATATAGTGGAGTGGATCAATCTAGTGGTGTACCAGTTATTTATCCTACATCATTTCATTATCATTAATTATGTATTTCATGAATAATATATTTTTATGTTCTTACATGGTCTATTAATCCTTTTTAACCCCAATGATATTAATCTTGAGGTTTACACATCGTTAGATAAAAGTTTGGTTTGTATATTTAATCACAGTGAAAAGGATCATTATGGTAAATTCATTACTCAATGCTTGTGTGGTGGAAAAATAGATGTATATAGGAGAATACATGTGGGAAAGAGTCTAATATGCAAGGAAAATGGCTATATTTTTTTCTAATTGGGACTAATGATGTCATCGAGAGAATATTAATGATGAAAAATTATAAGATGAGGAGGTTGTAAACCCAAAAAAAATTAAGGTATTATTTATCATTGGTTTTTTAGAACATGTGTGTTTTACATAGTTATAATGTTTTTGGGGGTCATCAGTGGGTCTAGAATAGTTTTTGGATGATAAGAAAGGAATGCACATGAAAATATTCTTATTGTAGCCAATCCAAACAAGACACCACAACTCACACGATTAATGGCACAAGAAAAGGGGAGGTCCCTCTAAACTACTGGTTCACATTGTAAAACTAGCGTCCATACCATAATTTTTTATTATATCCCATTTTTATTTCAAATTATTTAATTCATTAATACAGTTTTATATTAGAAGTTAAGGATTTTTCTTTGTCCTATATATGATTTCTTCCCTTCCCTCTTTGGTTTTTTCCCTCTTCATCATGTAATCTTTCTCATATCTCTATAGAATCACCCTAAATTTGATACAATTTGATTCTAGAGTTGACATTATAATTTCATCAACTAATATTCTCCATTTCTCTATATATTAAGAGAGATCACACGATCTTTTCTATTCTTCCAATATTATAGGGTATTCTTATACTTTTCTATTTCCTACGATTTTATATCAAATTAGTGGTTGTTCTCTATGATTGGATGTAGATGAGTATAAAGTCAGCGTGTTTTTTATTTATACCAAATGTCTTAGTCAATTTATGATATTGTACATTATTTTTTTGGCTTAAATTAATTTATTTTTGAATTTTATTAACTAAATGTTGAATATAAATCAATTATGATATTTAATCTCTCAATAGGCCGTGAATAGTATGTTTGAAATTAGACAAGGAATTTAACAACCACCGGATGTTCTCATGGATTGGGACATAAATTGGGAAATTTTAATTTTTGATTCATGATATTTCAAAACGATATTTATCGACTACCGATGTTGTTAGGGATTCTTAAAATATACTATATGATCTAGGTTACATGATTTATATGAAAGGATTGGTGCATTGAAATTAATTAAATATATTAATGTTTTTTCTTGAACATGACTTAAAATCCATGATTTGGAGTGTCTTGGAGAAGTCCACCTAAGAGTTATTTTGAATCGTGATTTTGTGTACCTTTAAGAAATTTCCCTTGGGCTTGTTATTACTTACCATTTTTAGTTCCTTAGGGAAATCCCCATTGGAATTGCTATGAATTATGGTTTATAGTGCCTTGTGAAAATCCCCTAAGATTAATTTTGACTTGTATTTTAATGTTCCTTATAAAAACACCCCATTTATTTGATTTGACTTGTGATTTATAGTGACCTCATAAAATCCCCCTTGGACTCCTTATGACTCGGGATTTGTAGATCCTTTGAGAAGTCCCCCTTGGACTCATTATAAATAATGATTTGGAGTTCCGTGAAAAAATTCATCTCAAACTCTTTATGACTAATGGTTTATCAATCCCTTGGGGAAATACCCATTAGAATCATTATGACTAATGTTTGTGAGTGCCTTGGGAACTCACCCTTAGATTCATTATGAATGGTGGTTTTAAGTGCGTTGGGGAAGCCCCCTTAAGCTCATGTTGACTCGTATTTTGGAATTCCTTATGGAAGACAAAAATGGATAAAGTTTTTCCTCTATAAGATTTTATAGATTAAGACATCAGTCTTAGAATGAAATAGGTATGGATAGAATCATGTTTTATCAGGGAACCCAATGATCGATTTTAGTTTTGTTCATTTATTTGGTCTATTGTTTTTTTATTCACATCAGCATGCACTGTATGCTCATAATGGATAATATTTAAGACAATAATAGTGAAGAAATACTGAGTTTCACTCACGCCCTTCCTAGGACATCATTTGGTAACCAATAATTCTTTATGACTACAATATAATATATGGGTAATAACCCAATGATTGATGATTGAATTGAACTATTGTCATTAATCATGGAATATTTTTACTAGGTTCGGACTCAATAAAACTTTTGGAGGAGTTTCCCAGCTTTTTATCTTCTTATTTGTATAATATTTCTATTTTTGGTTCCAATTTATGATTGATGTGTCAATTGAGTATACTTGATCAAACTCAGAACATCCCTTCACTAAAAGGACTATTATGATAAAGCCAGGGGCACCACATGTGAATTTGGAGACTTACTCGCAACACCAAAATCTACATGAAAGGGCCTCACATGCCCAATGTGATGTCAAAGTGGTCTTTTTAACCCCAAATAACTAAAATGGATAAGGATAGTGTGGTAATATAAATTCGATTACATGCAACAGACTAGGCAGTGCATAAAACTCTTGTGCACCCAATGCGACATTATCTATATCCATATGTATTGAGCTACATACACTCCATCACAACGAAATATGCCTATAGATTGAACTGAACACCACCTTATTTGGGGTAAAGATCTAGAATTTTAACCATAACTCCCATGTGTTAAATTCAATCCCTTCTATGACCATGGAGAAGCCATAGCCTCATGGTATAAGATCTTACAAAACATTTCCCCCATGTGTCCCCCTTAATGTGGGTCCACAAGGGCTCGAATCTCTTGCATGTACCTTTTTTCTAATGCAGGTGTGTGTAAAAGACCCCTCTGCAAGGAACTACTTATGCACATCCATCTTTCTCCCCCCTAATTTTTCTTGAAAGCCTCCCATCTTGTGTTCACCACCTCTTGAAAGATCCATGAGATGCCTTTACTCTAATTCATCATGTTTGAGGACCTCAGGTGTAAAACTCACATTCCTTTTCTATAAAACTATTATGAAGCACTCCATGATTGACAATGTAATTTCCTAATCCCTAATGAGAGAATGTTTTGTGTGATTACCTGCATATTTTATGTCATTAGTACGTAAATTGATTTTGACTCATTGCATATCCACACTTACATGGACCCCATGATGGAGCACTCCTCTAATACATTAATTTTGGGAATTAATCATACCTTCCATTCCCCATGTGTGGGTGGGTATCAGTTATATTAGTCCAAGTTAGAAGGATGGATTCCTCCCCATCAAAGCTGCAGGACATTAAACTACCAATCCCCTTCATCCTCAGCACCTGAAGTTAAACTCTAGCCTCACCCTAATTATTCACATGGGGTGATCTACCACAGTCATTATTGCCACCCACCTGTATCTATGGGAGTAAGATCTTACTCAACCTATAGGCAATAAATTATATCCTCATCACACTAAATGCGATCATCTTCGGGCATCCCTTCTAGAGTAATCCTCAGTCAATATATTCCTAGTAGACCTCAGTGTATAATCCCCACATCACTTATCGTGGTGTTTTCTTTCACAACATGATTGTCAAGTCTACTAATACAATTGGTTTATCACAGTGAGAAAGTATCTCTTGGGATTAGATATTTAAAGTGATTAAAGCTCTGTCTAGTCCACCTCTGTGCGTAATCCCCTTGCCGCCTCAATTATGAGCAATGCATGTTTTTCCCTATCTTCTAAATAAGGTATGTAGGAAACCCTCGGAGGCTCAATACCAAAAAATGGTAACCTATTGATCTACCTCATTGGGATGTACCCTCATGATGTTAAATATTACCTTTATGGGACACAACCCCAAATCCACAGACATGTGGTGTTTTGATCCATCTCCATCACTCCATCTATCACCTCACCCTTGTCCCGGTGAGTTCAATTCATACACCTCTATCCATTTGGGCACCTAACCATGCGTGAGCCCCATTATGTCTCCAGGAAGATATCTGTGTGTAATCCTCGATTCCATGCCCCCTTTAAAACTACACATAATTTTATCCTTACATTAAAAATGAGATACAAATGAAGCTTCATTGAGGTTCAAGCCCATAATCTATTCCCTCATAGTATTTCCCTTGTGAAATTATGTGTCAGGAGGATCATGCCCAAACATGGAGGTTATACTTCCTTTTGGTGACTATTAGTGTTCTATATTCTCATGAGTAACCTTTTTTTGTGTATCGTCTCCCCGTCCTAACTGTATGTAATTTGATTCCCAGTCACTAGGATACGTAGGAATCCTCCCCAAGGTTCAATCACATCATCCATTCCATCCATTGCACTTCAATATTTCCTCTATTTTCATCATGAATCATACATGGGCCATAATATCTTGGTGAGAACATGAAATACATATTATCACTACTCCTGGAATAACTTGTGCACCTATCCAAGAATAATCCCCCCACAATCTATATTAATCCAACAAAGAGGAATCCTCTTGTGATGGGTTCTCTTAGTGCATAAGCCCTGAACCACCCCGTTGAACAGTGTGGATATTGATACCTGTCTACTAAATGAGGTATTTAGGATGCCTCTACAAGGTTAAATCCTAGCCAGTGGTAAACCTTGGTGTCCCCCCTATGTGGGGTACACTTCCTTGAACTGCACTCAGTGGTGTCCAGACCCACCTTCATGGTGTGAAATTTTATAATTATGAGACGCACCACCTCAGGTCCACTCCCATGGGGCATTATGATCCACCCATCTAGTAATCATTTTTACCTAACTTCTAGGTATAACCCCATTCATAGTGGAAAAATATTATCTTCATGAGATACACCATCATATATCCACCCACATTAGTTGTTCTAATCCATAAATCTAGTAATCCTTTCACTTGTTCCTCCTTGTGTTGTTACTCCTATATCATCCTTCATGGGGCATAATGATCAGACAATTCCATCTCTATACAACATTAAATTCATATCCCACCTCATGTTAAAAATGTTCATCCTGAGGAAAACCATATAATCCATACCTAGGGAATAATATACTTTTGATCTCCATAGGATGTGTCTGGTTTCGGCGCCCTTGATAATCCCTCTTATGAGGAAGAATACAGGTGTACCAATTTTTCAGTGTCCAAACTTGCCACTGATGACCAGAATGACAACTATCATGAAAAAATGTTTCCACTGTAACTAGAACCTTTGTAATCTCCATATAAAATCATCGTAATTTACCAGTGTATTTGATGTGCTGACACCAGGAATTAGATTCACGAACAACATATTAATCTATATGGGAGGCATGAACTAGGTGATGAATTCCAAAGAGGAATCCATGGAAGGATGAACTAACATCACATAATTATATTTTGATAAAGGATAAAAATATATGAAGAAGTGATAAGTTTTTTCCACCTTTGTAAATTGGAAATCCAGGGTACAATGTAGTCCTTCAGTGAACAACAACATGCAATGAGTAGATACACCCCGACAGAAAGTGTCAAAAACAAAAATGGTGGACCTGATGCGAAATCATCTTCTCATCATGGGATTACTAACATTTATGAAATCAGCGTATGAGTGTGTTACCATATATAGTTATTCATAACTAGGTCCCTCCAAGAATATAGTAGGCCTGACAAGAAACTCATCCAAAATTGCCACAGTTAATCAATTGGAATTCTGATATGTGCCATCGTCAGCATGGAACACTCCCTAACCACAGAAAATTGAATGATGTAAGGTCATTGGGAATTTCATCCCTATTATCTGTACTGATGGCTAAATCTTACTTCTATATTGGTATGAATCCTTAAAAAATCCCTCTTCCCATGGAGAGAGGGGTAAGAGGAACAACAGTATGGTAATCTTGCATGATTCTGCCTCCATTATAACATCATCCTCGACCATGGGTACATGGTCCCACCCATCATTCTCACCTGAATAAATAATATAGAGGAGGGCGATAGACGCTCTTCTAAAATGATATGTGATGGAAGGGTCATGACCATGAAATACATGTCCATCCAAAACGTGGAGGCTTTTGTGCCTCACCATCACCGCCACCCCCAAGGGCCACACAGGGAACCACTACTTCCCGATCCCATGTTCAACTAATTTGGGAGCCTCTCTCCCAAGTGATCCTTAGACTCACTTCCAATATGTTGACAGGGAAAGGGATATCTTATTCATCCCGACCCTAACAACTGCCTAGGATATGTAAAAGATGGATCCCATGAGGCCCTGTCAGCACCACCAACCTGTCCCTCATGCCAAATAATAGGTGGGTTATATCCCTATTTAACTAGCCTTGGTTCAGATAACCTAATTCCAATGTCAGGCCCTTGCTCAAGAAGATGACCATAACGGGTAATCATTCTAAATATCTTGTGTGGATCATGCCACGCTCAGTGTATTATACATGATCCCTACCACCAAAAAGTAGGGTTTCACAAGATTCTAATAAGAATCGAGGATTCATCCACCCCACTAGCAGGGTGGGTTGACTCTTTCAGTCACTAAAACCACCAGCAACCATTATGGATTGACCCATGATGATGAGATATAGTATGAAGGCCCCCCATTCCATCTCCAGATAGAGTGTAGGTCCTCCACACTCTCATTCCCAACAAGGAGGACCTCCACTTGTTCTCATCACTCATCCAAGTATATGTCCTCCCCAACTTGTTGACATTCAGCCTGAGTGTCCTCCCCAAAATGGAATTGATCAAATAGAAGTCCCTCCTCGCTTCGTCAAAATTCATTTTTTAGGCCCTCCCCATACAACATCAAACTAGAGTGGAGGTCCTCCCCTCTCCATCAACTACCAAAGCGAAGGTCACCCCCTCTTCATCCAAGATCAGTATGAAGGCCCTCCTCATGAGATCACAACCAATCAATGTATAGTTCCTACCACTACTATATGAATATAACATGGATGTCCTCTCCATTTTCTCACTATCTCTAGTGGAGGTCCTAGAAACTCCAGTACCTAGCATCACCGAGGTGCTCCCCATGTGTCTGGAGAACAATACAAAAGCCCTCCCCATATCATGTTAACTATATTCACTCTCCTCATACCATAGCTCATAAATATAGAGATCCTACCCACTCTCAAAAAATTCAAAGGTATTATCCTCTTTTATTTAGCGACAAAAGGTATGGAGGTCCACCACATACAATAAAAAATTAATCTCGAGGCACTCCCCAGGAAATCAACCATTAGCATGAATGTCCTCTTCATGCTTAAAAAGTTCCTTGTCACAATGAGTTTTCCAAGGGTAGAAGGGTGAACTATAGATAATGATGGAATAAATCTAGGAGGCACTATGTTGTCATGAATCCCATTTTCTTCTCTGATTAGGAAGCTGAATAGGATCCAATGATGGAGAATTCCCGTAATTATTATACATCATAATCTGGGGCAGTATCCCAACATGCGAGCTTCATCATCCTTGAAGGTGATATTCACTAGTTCCTTGAACCCATTCACATTTACATGTAGGGGAATCAATATTTGGCACCCTTCCAGGATCTCACCGTGCATCTCTCCCTATCATTGATAGTTTCAATTTCTACCTCAACATGAGATCACAAAGAGTTATTTCAGGGAATGATAGATGATTATCACACACCATACCATTCACCCATAGCTTCCAACCCTTGAACATGAGGTGGTGGACTGTACCCCATCCTATAGGGACATGATGATATCATTGGTACCACCATCCAGACGTGACTTAGGGAGTAGTGGTCAGCCAAACTGTGGGGCATTTTCTCTGATGTCCAGTCCACCACCACCACGATTCACAGCATTGTCAATTCCATATACATAGCCAAAACTAATCAACGCATGGGGGAATGAGGAGTCAGACTACGATTCATGAATAGAGAATATTTGGTGACAATATTGTTGCAGATCTGTTGTCTAATATATTCATTCTTATCAGTACTACCAACATTGAAATTTTAGAGTCCCTTACCTAGAATATAGTTTACTTCTTCCACTGAACAATATGGGTGACACATATCCACCTCCATAACAACCTGTTTTTTTATCCAATAACATTGAAATACATCAATGAAATTGTCCAATTGTGGGGTATAATTAATTTGGAATCACTCCCAGTGGCCTAGAATTCTACATCACCAAGATATTATCAGAATCATCAGTAATGATGCATCGAAATATTCTTCATGCTCAACAGAATTATCAGGGAATCCTCCCCACATGTTTAGATCTATGGATTGGGAGTGTATGTTCACCCTCCCTATATTCCCATTTTGTGACATCCCAATTTATCTACTCACATTGAGGATTTGACTCTTGGCACATTCATGATGAATATTGCTGGGCTCGAAACACACAAGGAGTGGGACACCGATGTAAAATCTAGGGAAGTGGACCCCCCCTGAGGTTGTGAAACATATAGTAGACACTCTTAAAAGTATTATGACTCTCTTGAATATGATGGTATGTGGCCTCAGGGACTCTAAAATCCCATTTCCCATCGATAATAATGATTATAATGGTATGGATCAGATCAGGACCTCCAATCCATATGACCTGCACGATGGTGCACAATATATGTGGTTGAATTTTCTACTGCAGTATTAAACCAAAAACTAGCAGATAAAGGGAATATAATTAATGATATACTTGATGAGTATCGTTTTGAATGATGTCCAGAATATGGCGATGCTTGGAACAATCATTTCACTCTATTATTAGGGCAATCAGTCTAGACAAACGTCTTCTTAGGCCTTCTACACTCTTTAAATCTATATTATCCTGTGCATCCTGACATGGTCGAAGATATAGTCTATGGAAAATTTCCATGATAACCCTTGTCTATTATTCATGATAATCATGATAACTCTCCTTGGGTTCTGGATCGAGTCGTTCCGAAAACCGTTCCACATGCCCCTCAACATGCCACTCCACTAGCATCTCTAATAGTCGCCAAGCCTTCAAATCATTTTGATGATACCATAAATGGATTGGTGTGCAAGATTCCTCAACTAGATAGTAACCCCCTAAAATAAGTCATGATATATTCTTTTAATTCCCTACTCGAAGACTTGGAAACACTATATGTGCTGAGCGTACCTGATATATATCCTTATCTGTCATGGGTGGACAACAGGTGAGCACCATTAGATTTATGGAATCCAACATTATCCCCCATCAATAGGATGGGTCACGCACTAAAACAATTGGCCCTCTTCATATAAAGATGTGCAAACATTTTGGGGGCCTGAGAGAAGTAAGAGGTCCCCAATATCCAATGTTTTTTGCATATAATGGAAGGGCATGTGTTCTTCAGTTATATTTAGCTACCCATTGGGTTCATCACTAGTTGGAAAGATCTTCATAGATAGTTTCATTACCATTTAAGATCCACTATATACCAGAAAATCCTTACTAACAACTTAAAGTTCAATAAAATTCAAGATGAGTGGGTCAAAAAAAATTTCTCCAGTTGGAATGGATTCACATATTCACTCAATATGACAATGGCTCAAGGGAAGTTGTTGAAATTATGTGTGGAGAATGTTGAGACAAAATTGAATGACTAATAATAGTTCCTATAGTAAGCCTTCAAACATGATAATATGTCTCAATTATTGTATCCTCCATCTCTTGCAGTAATATATTCTCAAGTTGTGATTTCTAGTACGGAATAGATAGAGGCCCCTCGATGATAGAGTCATTAATAGTGATGGCTCATCCACAACCTCACTGAGCGTAAGAACCTCCAATATAGCCTCAGGATCAGCATCATGTAGCACCGAAATGGAAAGCACTACCATATAATGCACCAAAAATACCTAGGTGACACATTTCATTTTCACCCCCCTATCAAGATCTGACCACTCATTAGGGCCATGACCCCATATCTCTCTTTTTGGATAGGATAAATTAGAACTATTCATTTAACAAGGACCAAGATTGTGATTATTTCTATAGTGCCTTTGATTTGAGGTTTCTAAAGCTAATAGAATGTAGGAAACCCATATAGGTTGATCTAACTAATCTTTCTTACTAATACCCTAATAATATGTTCTTTATTCATACCATTAAAGCAATTCTATTTTTTCATGTATTGACTCTCAGACCGAGTTTATTAAATTTTAGTCAGACTGGGCCATACCATGACATTGGTGGCGTGCATTTCTTCAATGTTTGACCGCAATACTGAAGGTTGAGTGTAAGCATGTATATAGACATGGGTCCCAGAAATATGACAATCGGTTGGCTTTTAGGGTAGTTTCTAGTGCCCATGATTTCATCTGTGATCATTGGAATCGGTCTGAGCCTCATTAAACTTCCACACCTCCTCTAGATACCACTTCTATATCCTCATCTCATCCTTATACCTCTTTGAAGTGTAAACACTACTGGAGAAATGTAAAACAATGCCTCCCACCAATTCCAAATCCATATCACAGTATTTGTGATTTCATGTCTCAATGAAATGGTTTTCATCCCCTGATTCTATCTAGCATTGGAAGATTCTTCAAATGATGAGTAGGAGAATTCCTCCATAAATACATTCATGTTGGTGGATATCTATATGATTCCAAATGACTATAAGATCCAATTTAAACCTCCTAATGATCCTAGTCAACTAAATCGCCAATGAGGATATAGGTATATGAATCGTCTAAATGCTCAGGCTTGTTCTCCAAGATAATACACACACACTATAGAAACTAAATAGAAGTCTCAGTGTTTATCCCATCTAGACGATACCTACCAACCAGTGTTTTTAGATTCATTGCTGCCACTATTTGTTATAATCGATTAGGTAGTGAATTTAAAACCATATCATGATCATCATCACTCACATGTGGTCGGGATTTATCCATCCAAGTGTCAGATGGTAGTAATTTTTCATCGTTTAGCTAGTGAGGAGTGGGATATTCCCAGCACTTACTAGTATCCACCAGTTTGGCCAGAAACATTTGTTAAGCCTCCTGCTAAAGAGAAACTTCCTCCTAGAATAAATTTGTTGCTTACATGAAAATATTATGTGCTTAAGCGTATTTCCATCATTCTTACAAATATATTGATTCTAGACTTTCTTCATCAATCAGAAGAGCTATGAGAATCATTCAGGGATCCATGAAGAGCCCTCTCTTTATTGAGGCATAGTTGGAAACCATAAAAATCTTCCATGTTGAGTATATTGAAATAGAAGAATTCTAAGTCATCATCTCTTTATAAGGAGAAGATGATGGTTCTGTTATACAATTGTACATCTTCTAGTGGAACATCACTAGCCGACTCAATGTCATGGAAGTACATCTCTATCTCATAAACTCATGTTCCTAGATCAATATCATATTGACCTAGATGCTTCGCTAGCATGACCTAACTGAAGCAGATCTGAGTCCCCTTGATCTAAAAATTTGGGCTTATGAATGGATACGCATAATTCCATGTGAAAAAATACTTCTAAATGACACTTTTGGTGGATTGATTGAATGAACAGAGTTTATGGTCATTTGGTAGGATAATACCTATAATGCACATATGGGTAGACCCCGGCTTCATCAACATACATCAATTCCATCCTCATATCAAAAATCCCTCAAGTACTCCCTCAACAGTCCAGTGGGCATGCTCCAAGGTGACACATCTCCTTTTTCCTCTTGTGAATATCACTATTTAGATGGCGAATATGATATGATCAAATAAAAATGGGTTTATACTGGTGAGTTTGAGCACACTTCTAATGTATAAGGCCCTATGATAGACTTGGATTATGCTTTCATCCTCCCAAATAACTAGTTTAAACCTACAATGTCCGACTTGGGACACTAATTTTTCATTTACATGATAAGTTGAAGACACATTCCTAGGTACATAGAACATTGTAAGATGTACACATACTTCTACACATGATAAACTTGAGTGATACCAAATACTCTTACCCCTATAAGGTTTCAGGATGCTTTCTGCATGGCTAAAATAGTACGAAATAATTGCTTGTCCCAGTGATCCAGGATGAATCGACATAGACTATCCCACCACCACTATTTTGACATCATCAAGCATGGTCCCTTTTTCAAAGCCCTGATGGGATCAGGTCAACATACTTTGTTTCTATGGATCGAACTATACAGAAGTCCCGTGATTAATATTCCACCATCACTCAAGTCAGAACCACTGTTCCTACAGGTTCAATTTAATTAAAAGAATTAAATCATTCTATTGATCCTCCCTCCATGGGAATTGTAGAGGACTGAAAAGATTCTCCTTCTTCATTTGCAAAAGGCATCTTTACCATTTTCGATATGTTGGTATGGGTGAATATTTACACTAAAACATATCTGAGGCCAACCATAATCAGTGCATCCATGCCTATAGATTATGATAAACAGTATGTGAATTTTCTAAAATAAAATTTTTATGTGTTTTCCTATAGTAATGAATAGATTCCAGGGATATACCCTCAGGTCATCATCCATCGTCTTGGCCTCCTAATAAGTCATTGTAGGATCAAGAATCCTTCCATGAAGATGAACATATATCATGGTTCCATGGTTCATGCCAATGTTGATGAGATCACCAAGGTCAACTTCATCAAGGATGTTAAGTACCAAATATAGATTTCCAACATTGTTTTTATCATGAAGAATAATGGAAATATCAGAGCCTTAATTGACATATATGATATCATCCTCCACTGACTGAAGGATGATTTTCCTCTTCCAGTGACAGAGTTACTAATCAATGCCACTGGTGGATTCTGGGATCTATCCATCATGGATGTGTATTCCAGGTATAATAAAATCTGAATGTACCCTGAATATGTGGAATCAAAAACCATAAAATCAATAAAATTTACCTCCTATTATCATGTGATGCCATTCAATCTCGAAAATGATGGATCCACCTATGAGCGTCCTATGCACTGAGTCTTCAATCTGATCCTCAAGAAGCTAGTAAAAAATATGTGGATTATTTTTTGTCAAATACCACATGATTTATTTCCATCATAGGGATGTTGAGAAATTGTTCGACTACCTTCACTCCTTACAGTCGAAGATCATCTCCTTAAAATTTAATATAGGGATGTCTTTTGGAAAGTTACTTGGATTCATTGTCAGATAATGATGAATTGAGATCCACACAAATAAGACCTAGGATATCTTCGAGATTACCCTCTGAGAAACATTCTAGAGATACAAGTATTTCAAGGACACTTAGCCAACATACACAAATTCATTGAGAATCTTTCTAGAAATTTCAATACCATTTCTATTATCCTGAAGAGTGGTGTTTAATACCAAAGAGATAAATTGTGGAAAACTGATTTTTAGTAGATCAATAAGTATCAACTAAAACATTAGGTTCTTATTCCACCCATCTCCAGAGAGTCACTGGTCTTTTATAATACTGCCCTGGAATAATCCCTTGGTGCCTTTCGCACCAAGAAGAATAACAAATTAACATCAAATATTTTGTACCATCACAGTAGCATTCTCCTCAAACCAAATTCCAAAAATTCCCCTATCTATATGATCTACCTCACATTGGTTTTTACAGTGAATATATTGTGACACTACCAATAGAATCATAATTTAAAACAAGTTTCTTACATGGATCCACTAAATTACATTCTAAACCACCACATTTTGATAGGATTGCTAGTACATTGGGCAGTTATTCATTAGCAATTCCACCTCATATTCATTCCGTAGAGGGACGTCAAGGGTCAATCATTGGAATATTTCCTATATTTGCATCCATACCCCATAGATCAGTCTCTGGATCCCAATTTTCGAGACATTTCTATCCTCTATGTGGATCTAGAAATGTCGTGTTGGTAGATTCACTTCAATGGCGCCTCCCGAAGTCCCACCGATAGAAGTCTCAATGATCCCAGGACAAACATAGTAGTACTAGGAATTGTTTTCATCACACCAACACTGGTTATTCTATCACATTCAATCATGCTGTTAGTTAGATGCACCAACAATAAGGAGGAGTTCCAGGCTTTCATCCCTGGTCTCAAGTTGGCTCTCAAGATTTATTTTCCCCCCATGCATGTGAAGGGGGACTCCAAGCTAGTCATAAAACATATTAATGTTAACTATACCATCAAGAAGCATGATATCATGACATTACTCCAAAATTATAATCATATGATGGTCTATCTATCTTCTTATATATAGGTGAATCATGTTACCCACTCATAGAATAGCCAAGGTGACACTCTGGTTGTTCTAGACACTTCTCTCACAGAGCCTAGTTAGTAATATATATTTATTCACGTGTCATATCAAAGATTAATTACCCCTTTCAATTCATAAATGATGAATAATATCAGGTAAACCACCTTACTAATGATAATTCCACTTCAGGTCCTCTAGATCCCCTTGATGATGATGAAAACTCTGATCAGATGACTACTTTCATTAACTATCTCCAATAAATAAATCTCTCATTGGATAAAAATGAATGTGTGTAAATTTTTAATTATGTAATTTAGTTCACAATCTATAGTGGTCATATCATAGATAATACTCTCTACATATATAGGTTTGATTGAATTATCCTCTTCAGCATTCAAGGATACATGATTTCGTAGGTTATGCAGGAAGCCCATATCAGTTCTTGTAGTGCTAATCAATTAGTGATTATACTCTCCCACTAGAATTGATGGTTGGGATACATCTATTCAACCATGTTTCAAGACTGTATCAAGTACTCCAAAAGGTACCAAACATGTCAGATTCATTCCAACTTCTGGAAATGACTGCCAGAGCCCCTCCACCTTACAATGTTCTCTTGGCCCTTTGTGCTCTTGGGACTTGATGTTGTGGGACCAAGCCCACTAAAAATATCTCACCAATGCAGGTTCATTATAATTGAAATATATTTATTTTCCATGTGGTAGAAGTTATACCTATTAAGGATTTCAAGGCCTGGTTTATTGTTGAATTTTTGAGCTCCAACAAAATCTCAGGATTTGCGGTCAAGCATGTTATTCTCATCAAAAACAGCACTAACTTCGGGGTAGCTAAGTTGAAGAATTTGTACACGAAGTATGGATTCTTGTTGAATGACACTTCTCACTACCATGAGAGAGAGAAAGGATATATTTTGGTTTTATATAAGACCAAATCCAACATTTTGTAGAATATGGTGTGCCATAATAATAGAAGTCGGTCGCAAAAGATCCCCAACTCCCATTGGGATTATCAGAAAACGAATTCAAATTCCATCCATGTGAATCTATAGTCTACGGTGTATGAAATAAATGCAATATTCCCCAATGAGATTTAGTTTCCATCACTATGTATTGTTTTCTATGGACAATAGACATTAGATCTAGTAAAAGAAGTCTGTCTAGCCAAACTAGAAGCTCCCGATGAGAATAGGATCCTAGCCATTCATAATATAGAGAGGAATCAGATCAATATATTCAGATCTTTTAATAAGAGACATAATCTTTGTTTATTCTTTCATGGTGACACAATATTGGATCTCAGGACTCCAATGGTACATGAAATGGAACTACCGATGCTGGTTCCTAAATGGGAAGGACCTTACATCATCGACATGCTTTGTCCCAATGGTGCAGACTCATTGGTTACCATGGATGGAGAGTGAATTAATCCTCCCACCAATTACAATTTTATCAAATAGTTTATCTTATGAGTGATTTTATGCATCCTTCATAATGTTAAATTGTTTCATCCGAGTTTTAAGACATTAAACTACACAACATTGATGGTTCCAACTCCATAAACATTAATGGAATGTTCATATCATCCTGGATAATGTTAAACTATTACTTCATCCTCATTGTGTGTCATTAAAATACCCAACAAATCAATGTCGTGGTTCAATGATGATAAATGAAAAAATACCATCATGTTTCAATATCTATGACCTTAAACTATGATCTTTTTAATCCTACATGAAGTTAAAATATTGTAGGTTCTATTTATCATGACTTTAAACTACATACACTAGCATCTGTCCTGATATTAAACTACTACATCTTGTTTTCAAGACATTAAACAACACAACATTGATTATCCTTTCTACGTGAACTTAAAATGAATGTTTCCCTTTTCCTACATTATGATAAACTGATCCATCCAAAATGCCATTAAAATGTGTCCCATCATCTTTTCTATATGATGTGAATATACTTATTATAAATCATGACTGCATGATGGAAATCTATACAACACTATGATGTCTTCACCAAAGAATACATTGTCCCTTTCAACTATCCATCTACCATTCCATCTTCATGAACTATATATGGCCTGATTCCAATCCTTATGGGATACATAGGGACACCTAGACAATTCATTTTTTCCCTAGCCACAAAATTTCCCAAACAATTCCCTTGTCCACCATGATGTTAAATTGTGTGCGAGTTCTTCTTAGGAATGTTTGGTTTGGTGTGGGTCTCTTTCGTCCTCATTAATGTTGGATTGCTTCATGGTGCCACATTAAATATTTTCACTTTAGAATCCTCATCCTATAGTTCATGATCTATGACCCTAATCGAAGACTTCCAGAATATTTGTTTCATGATGATAAACTACATACCAGCCCTCCGGTATTTCTGTATGATGTTAAACTGTGAATTCTAAATCCTAGATGAATTATATTATACTAAATAGTGTTATGATGTCTTCACATGGAAATACATATCCTTTCGGAACTATCCATCAACCATTCAATTTTTAATAACTATGTATGGTTTCATTTCCATCCCTATGGGATACATAGTGATGCACAAAAATTTTGTCCCCGAGCCTATCCATAGAATAAAAAACTCAACCCGTTTTCCCCTGGTCATGAGATTCAATTAAGAGTGTGGGGTGTAGATTGAGGTGATCAATGACCATCATTCATGGTGGGTTGTCTCATGGTGCCACAAATCACATATCTGCTTTAACTGGTCTAAACACTATGACCAAAAACTATGATTTTTAGTTTCCTAGTTGCATGACAATATTCTGTGTAGCAACCCCAATATCATTGTTTCGAAGGACATCACCCCCCTTTGGCACTATCCATTTTTCATGTCACCTATAAAGAACTATGTGTGGATAGATTCCCATCCTCATGAGACATGTAGTGACACTATTTAATGTTTTTCTTGGGGACCAATAGCAGAATAAAAAACATTTTTCCCATGGTCATGGGTTTCCTCCCCAAGAATATGTGGTGTGTTGTGGGTCTTTTTGCCCCTCATTCACATCAGATTATGGTAGCTAAACTATGTTTGTTTCTTTCAAAAAACCCCTCCCATATTTATCCTTACCAAGTGACATTAAACATCAATGTTCACTAGAACTACATTTGGCTTGATTCCAATCCTTATGGGATACCTATCATTACCTGAACATTTTTCACCAGCCACAGTAGAAAAATCACAAATTCAACTTTTTGTCCTTTTGGCATATGTTCCCCTTTCAGACAGTGTGTCATAATTTGGGCCTCTATTTCCCTCATTCAGTTTGGGTTATTTTATGACCCATGAACTTCTGATTTGGGATGCATCTCTATCTCAAAAAATTTCCTAGTTGCACGACAAAAACATTGTGACATTTCCATCCTTACCACAAAATGTTAAACTATGTGGATATATCCCATAAACATGACGTTAAACCGATAATCTATTGTACACACACTAAGACATTAATCTAAGATATTTTGTTCTAATAAACATGACCTTAAATTATTCACAATACCGGAGACCATTACGCTAAGTTCCATCATGTCCTTTAGTACCATCATGAGCTTGATCCCGAAGGATTTATGTGATCCCACCTACGAATGTTCCACATCAGGTTGTTTTAATGTGTGTTCGTATAACAACTTGATTATTATATTTCATAGGAACATTACCGCAATCAATCCACATGATTCACATGTACCTCTTCCCGGATCCCCATCTTCTTTCATGTCTTAAGAGACCCCCTAATGGCATATCTATGCCACATCGACTCACATATAATTTTGAACCAATTCCCCTGAAGACTTAAGAAAAGATTTCAAGATAGGTCCTATGTTTTAAACATGGTCAGTGCTCAACCCTCATTTTTCTATCCCCATATATGATTACATTATATAGATTCTAAGATTTTGAACACAATCCTCATTTATCTTCAATCATCATTCCACTATCATTTTATTAAAGATATTAAGAAAAGTGATTCACACATTCAACATCCTTATATTTTTTAAATATATAACTCCCCTGGTGTTGTCCATCTAGTAATCTGTGCACATTGAGTGGGAATGTTAGTGTGCAAGGGAATTTCACACCCAACATTTCTTTTCCATTGTTTTGTGCTCCTATGTGATAGGGAAAGCCTAACATCACTCCATATTTCCCAAATTGAGAAGGGATCATGTGGGATTAAGAGTATTTGTAGGGTTATTACCCACATAGATAAGATGTACAAACACAAGTTCCTAACCTTTTGTTCTTAAACTATGAGGCCTAAGGTCCAAACTCTCTGACCTGAAAATATGATCCCCCATTGGATTCTCAATAATATGTGGTGTTTTGCTGACCTTTTTGGTCCCCATTCACATTGGGTTTATATTATCAATTCCATGAACATCCCTCTTTAAACCCTTCCTCCAACATACATACCATATGAAATTAAAATTCATAGGATATTCCTATCATACGACTTTAAACTGTAGTATCATCATCCTAGATTCACTACAAAAACAGCACGTCATTGTAGTGTTCTCTCCTGAGAGGGAATCAGCCTTGGTTTCATTTATATACCATGAAACATGTCAAGACATGCATATATCTTGATTCTGTTAGTGACACCAAGACATTCCATCGTGGTCCATGAACTTAAAAAATGAAACTAATAACAGAAAAATGCACAAAAAAATTACCTAATGCTCCCTCTATATGTGAATGGGTCAGACCTACATAGGTAAATTTCCCTTCAAGAAATATATTTGGATTGATTCCCATCCTCATGTGATATGTAGTGAAACCTAGATAACCAATCTCACATACAATCACAACATTTATCCACTTTTCACATCGATTTATCTACTTATAACTACATTAAATTATAAAACTACATACTTCTTGATTACCATAATCATGGGATACATAGTGACACCCATGCATTTTTTATAAGGGCTCATACATAGTTTCATTATCCCTTTATCCCCTTGGATTCATGCATGGTCCAAACTCTATAACCTTAAACCAAGATTTTTGATGTGATTTCACCCGTTTAGGTTTCATATGTGCCTTCATTCCATATGTTTTCTCCATAATCATGTGGTACAAAATCCCTTTGGTCCACATTCACATAAAGATTCTTTTCTCTATTCCACACAGATAATTTTTGGAACCTGCATTACTAGGGTAAAGGCCGTAACATGTTAATCATTGTACAATGTCCCTATCATATGATGTTAAGATATGGGACGCATCCTGATCACATGACGTTAAACTATTCCATTCATTTTCCTTACATGTAGGACGTGAATCAAAAAAACAGCCCAGGCCTCACCTGAGAGGTATTCTACCTCTATGTTGATCATCTAACACATTTTTCAAATCATTATCTTTCGCTCAGCATCTAAGACGATGCCCCCCCTGGAAAATATATTTGATCATTTTTCAGACCAATGTGCTCACACCAATGTGTTCTAAGTCATGGTGGCATAATTCCAAGAGTGTTGGAATCCTTATAAACATTCCATCACTTTACCACACAATTTATGTTGACCTAATTTGGATCTTTATACTCTTTCATGTTTGAAGGGACACCCTAATGATCTAGATGTGCATCATCGGTCCACTGACTATCCTAGGACAACACCCCAAAAAAATTGGATAGCATTTTGATTTATGTTTTGTGTTTCCAACAAAGTCAGTAGTTGAACATTGTTTTCATGTTTCCATTTTAGGATAACGGTATTGTCACTATGTTTCAAACATGGCCAGAAGCTATCTAGTACTAGTATTTTATTCTCCATGTGTTCCCTGTTTTGGGCATTTTGACTCACATTTTTCATTCTCATTTGTTAATATTGATTCCAACATCCTTAGCATTATCCCACTCATGAACTAGTTAATGTTTTTAAAGGATAGTTAGAAACGTCGAGCACCCCATTCTATAGTTGTTTCCACTCTTACCGTTGATACTATGGGTGTTCAATCAGTAATATAAAATCCTGATTATTTGAGGATTATTCAAAATTCTCACACAAAATAAAACGATTATGTGATCATCCCTTGTTTCTCACTCTGGTCATGAGCCACGTGAGCTTAGTGATCATTCAGTGGTTGTTTCACAAATATTTTGTATTTTGATAATTAAATAAATAAAATATGTTTCCATTAATGTAGTTAAAATCCACAAAAATCTTCAAATTGTTTTCTTATGTTTGAAAAACTATGATCATTATGAATATTCCCCTTAGATAGAGTGCTTTAGGACTTCCACCTTCTGATGTGTGAACACCAGAATCTCCTAATGCTTTTTAAGCTCCCATTATTCATTTAAGACCATAGAAAAAAACTTATTTTCCTTGATATGATCCAAGTCATGTTAATCGTGGAGTTTAGCTACAAGACATCTTTCTTGCTTCAGCAGCTCTTGGCCCCCCTCAAACTGGGCCTCCAATCATGTGATGAGTTTATATTGATTGGTGAAAAAGGAGGAATGATAGTTCTAATGTACATATGAGCAGTAGATTTCTTGTTCGACCTCTTAGATCTTTCAGATTCTGTTAGAAGATTTTAGGCATGAGGTGGTGTCACAGAGCCAACTACATTCTTGCATCATCTTAGTAAGTTAATCACATATCAACACATGAATATTGTGAGTGACCACTCCTTTGACACAGATACATGATAGCTAGGAGTGGGGTGCGCCCATTAAGATTATCCATTGTGCTTCTGTGGAATCATGGAACCACTTGATGGGCTTCTATTACAAATGCGGAGTCATGCATCCCTCCTCAGTTATGTCCAAATCAGAATTGTCCATCTCCTCAATTTTTAAGTTCTTATTCCAAGAAGATGTCCATATGTTCAATAGTATGAAATTCTTATTGAATCCTATCTAAGGTATTAAGATATATAGCATGTGGATGACCCTGTTATCTAATTTCATCCTCAATAACCTCACATACTCTAGCTTCAGGCTATGCCTTGGTAGTGGCACCACCCGTAGCCACAATCTCCTGCTCACCGGGTGCCAAGGCTGTATCATCTTGACTGACCGAATCCTGAAAAAAAGCTATTGTCATCAAAAGAGGTCCCATATATATCCTAGGCCCTTCATCTTATATGAATTTAATATTATAATCACTACATAGTGTATAAAATCCATATTTCTAGATTATCAGATAATAATTATTGGTCTATGAAGTTGGAAACTTATGAGAGATGAGTGCATATTAATGAAGTGCATGAGTCACCATAGGGACTTACACCAATGGAGAACCATAATATCTCATTAATTCGATGTTTTTTGTAGATGCACTTTGACTATGGGAACAATAAATTATTCTAAATATTCCACATTGACCCATTCTTCTTGTCCCCCACTAGCCTCCTTGGTCAAGACAGGTCCTTCGCCTTGTTCAGTCTAAATTGTAGGTTCATGGACACCTCTCACTACGTCCATTGGAATTTTCTCACCCACTCTAACAAGGGATTCCTAATAATTAATAATATGTCCTTATACAACACATGGTCTAAATATTGAATTTGAGTTTAAAAATAAAGGAACTATGAGATATATAAGTCGATACTTACTTTGATATGTTTGGAAAGTCCCTCATTCGAGCATGAAATCTCACAGATCTCTTGTGGAATCCCTTTACGTGCCAGAATCCCTTTGGATCCCCCACCATTATTCTCTTATTCATCAAACTCTTCCACTTCGTCTTCTTCCACATCCTCCACAACCTATAATTCTTATCCTCCCACTTCTTCCACTTCTTTAAAATCACTGTCATCTATGGGCGTCAATTCTTCTAGATCTTTCTCTTGGCTGAGAATTAATTTCATAAAGTGTTAATGTTCTTAATATTAACCTCATTGGAATTCATAACCATATATGTAAATCGTATACGTATATCGTCATTGGATGCCCACCCTTTCTATGACGCAAATAAGAACCATTTATGGTTGTCGAACTCCATCCCACATCAGTTTCTACCATAGTTTTTATGGATTTATTGATTGTCACACCATTATCAAGGCTTAGAAAAGATCATGAAAGGCCAAATCACTATTAGGTTAATTTTTGAATCTCAATTTTTTCTCTTCGTATTCTCTATCTGGCCCATGATTTAACCATTAGGGCTACCCCTCCTCAAAAATGGAGGTTCAGACACACCTTGTGACATCCCCATTGTAGAATCATTAGATTATGTTATCCCTTAAACCTAGAATTCATATTTTTTTGCCTCCCCATTGGTATATCATCTTCTTTTCTACCATCCTGACTCTACTGCCATGATTTTCTGAATGCATTTTAGCTAGATTACATCAGGGTATGCCACCACCCATTGGTTAACATATTTTTTCATAGGACTACATCGACGTTTATTGGAGGAAGGATTATGGTTACACCAAATCTAGTATTTGTGAACATGAACCATAATAGAAAAATAATACATCGGTGATATCCTCCTAATCCTTTGTATACATCTTAATACAAACATGCTGATGGTGCCCAAAATATCTGGAAAAGTTGGATGACATGTATTGTTCACAAAAATCCTTTCATAGATCTAGGATACTATAACAACACCCTTAATTATCTTAAGGTATTATCTTTACTCTAGTGAGCCTCAAAATCAATCAAACAGCTTTCCAACTGTGGTGTAGAATGGGCTGATGTTTAAATTTTCATGGTTACCTATTTGAATAATCACTCATTCCTCATTATGTATCCACAACCTGACCCCATGAATATTCAATAGAGATGACCTAAGGTCATTAACTAGATGAAGGATGGAATTTTAGAAATCATATAGATAAAAATGAGCTAAGATCCATCCATGGAGGATCTAGAATGGTCCACGGATTACCCATGGTTTTCCTTCCCTTGATATGTACCCCATGATACTATAGATCCTAATTAATACTGGAACCCCTAGATTGAACTTGTTGTTGGATTCCATGATCCCTTCCACTACTAAAGTTCTAGGTAGAATCCCCAACCTCGTATCCCTCACTGAAAATTTCCACAGACATAGAAAGGATTCAGGAAAGATAGTGTTGCATATTTGTGTCTCCTAGCTCACATTCAAGGTGATTCCCCACACCTGATAATTTTTCATTCTAGGATCACACAATATGATCTTGACATTAACATTTGTGATGTTTTTGGGAACTACTTCCCTCAACCTTACATCATATAATTATCATCTCTATAGAAGAACAAGCTTAAAAATTTGAAATATGGGATGTTGTTTTGGAGATAATTGACCCCCATGAATCTTTCACCATGTCCAAGAGATGACATGTCACGATGGGGGTTCATGATCTATCTCCCCATATATTTTATATTTTTAGGAATCATCATATTTGAGTCCCTTCAGAAGAATTCCACTAATGCAATAGATGTAAGAGAGATTGATAAAAACCTGCCCATGGTGGAGGTGGATAGTGTTTGTGTTGGGAGACCACTGGATAAATAGTTATGGAACTAGCTCCTACTGATGGTAGCAGTGAAATAGTTATGTCCATACATCCTCAAATACCCTGATATTATGCATATCTTCTCTAAATATCTCACATATGTGGGAACCCAATACTCCCCTAACCATTCAATTATGAAGTTCCCCCAAGACATTAGCTCTCAGTTCTTCTTCCATCCAACACTTTTATTTGTTTTGTTGTCTTGGAAGGTTCTTGAATACTGGGTAGGGAATTATCCATCCACTAGTCCATTCCCCATGACTTTCATAGTAGTTAGATTTAATACATAGATAGCCGTCTCCTAGGTATATCTAAAAGATGTCCATGGTTGGTGAAGTTATACTGCTAGAGTCTATCATCACATGTGACCCACGACCATGGCGAGTTGGTCTCGAAACATGGGAAGGAAAATTCAACTAATATCATAAAATTATATAACAGGGGACTGTCACAGAAGACATAATCCTTTCAAGGATATGCCAGCATGCCCAGGAGAAACTGATTACCTAACAGAACCCTCATATCATGAAGTATTTGGGGATCCTTGATCATCTCTATCATCTAGGTGGTAATGGAATCGCCCCTCTTAACATTTAGTTTGTTGGATGAACATGTTAATAGAGTTTTAAAAACACAAATTTTGAGTCAATAAATATTTAATGTTATCATGAATAATGAGTGCCACTGTGTAAGGTCGGGCGACAGATGCATAAAATCTTCCCAAGTCCAAAGTTCGCTAGATTCAGCAGTCTCACATAAAGAACCGACCAATTTTGGGATTTCCAATCATGAATCAGGAATAGACATGCACAATAAAAAATTTTCTATTTATATGAATAGTCATTGTAATGTGCCTAGACCCCCCCCCACCCCACAAACACACATATTTAATTCCACGAACCACATCCTTCAAGAAGGTGCAAGACCCCTTAAATTTTGGTCATTACATTATTATCACACCTCTAAAAAATCATTGTTCTCTTTAGTGATTCCCTCAGAACCCGACCTTCTTGTCCCCTTTCATCACAAATTCTGATGGGGGAATCCTTTGGGATAAAATTTAACTTGAGACTAAAAATGATCATCTTTGGGAAAACTAAAACCACGCATTGGCTAAATAGAGTATTCAGAGAAGGGAAACACATTCTAGTTTGGAGACCTGAATGCAAGGAAAAAATATACACTCAAGGACCTTACATGTGAAATCCGTCGTCAAATAGGTCTTTTCACCCTGATTATCCAAAATAGCTATGGAAATTGCATGAAAATGAATTTGATTTCGTGTAATAGACTAGCTAGAAAATAAAACCCTTACACGCCTCTGTGATATCAACCACAACCATCCGTTCCAAGATCCTTATGCACTACTACAAATAATATTTTTTATAAATATAAGTTTACCTGACCTACATTTGGGTAATGATACAAAAGTTGATCTCTCCCTCATGTTCATGCAAGATGATCCCTTCCACGACCATGCACAATCTATGGCCTTGAGATATTGGATCTTGTATGACTAGTCCCCCATGGATCCTCCTTTATATGAGGGAATAAGGGATTTTCTCTTTCCCATTTCCTTTTTGTTTATGGATGGTTCATGAAAGAGAACCTTCATGCATGCACCTCCTACCCTTTTGAAAATCTATCTTTCTATCATCCCCCATCCTTCTGCATGAAGGGCTTCCCCATCCCACGTACAACCTATTTGAAAATCCATGGGTTCCCATTACACTAATTAACCATGTTTGAGAACTTGTTGTACGCATATCCCATAGCTGGTGTGTACCTCTTCCGTGCAACCCTCCAGGTTTTCATGAAGTGATTTTCTAGTCCCTCATGGGAGATCATTTATATCAATGTCGTACCTCTTCCTTTTTGGAATAATTATGCTAATGGTGTTTTATTTTTGGTATAGCCACAGTAACATAGACCCCACACCTAGCCTCTTCTACACACCACTCCCATAGGGAATTGATGATTCATTCCCTTCCATAAGTGTGGGGGTATCAGTTAGGTATATCCATGAGGTAAGGACCGAGTCCTCCCTATCTAAGATATAAGAAGTTAAACTGCCAAGCCCCATCATCCCCAACACACGTCATTAAATTTTTGCCTCACCCCATGTAATTTACATGGGGTTCTCTTCCTAGAGAATTGTCCACACACACTCATCTCCATGGGAGTGAGATATTCTTCAACCTACGTGTAGCTAATGATATCTTCCTTAAATGGAATGATATCCTCTTCGAGAATCCCTTCTAGAGTAATATCTAATCTCCATTCCTCGAGGCCACCTCAGTGCATAATACCCACAACACCTTTCATGGCTGCATTAGTCATGACACAATCTTCATTTCTTTTATCGCCTATTAATTCTCATAGTGATCATAACTCACATGGGCTTAGAGATTGATAGTGACCATGACTCCGTCTCGACCACCTCAGTGTGTAAGCCCCATGCCTCCCTCAATTCTAATATATACTGATTTTGATCACTAACATATAAATAGAGTACATAAAAATACTCTTTGAGGATCAGTCCCAATCAACAGTAAACTCTAGTGCTTACTCCTAGGAATGTACCCACATGATGTGACATATTCGTTTTTTGAGACACATCACTAGATCCACCTTCATGGGATGTTTTGATCCATACACCATCACTCTAGTAGTCACCTCATCCTTATCCTAGTGAGATCAATTAATCAACATCTACTCATCTAGGAATAAAACCATTATTAAACACCAACATGTTTCTAGGAAGCTACAAATGTTTATGACATGATTCCATTCAACTTTTAGAACAACGTGGGCTTTGATCCCTATATTCTAAATTTGGAATGTAGGAATCCTCTCTGAGGATCAGTCCCATAATCTATTCCCATCTTGTACATTCCCTCAATTCATTATTTTTCACGAGGCTCATTCCCAAACATAGAGGTTATACATCCTTTGCGCCCCCATACATGAACTCCATTCTCACGAGCCATATCCTTCGGGGTCTCATCACCCCATATTAAATGTATGTACATTGATTCCAAGCCACCAGGGTACATAGGAAGCCTACACGAGGTTCAATACCATCAACCATTCCATTCATTCCACTTCAATACTTCCACCATATCCATATTTATTCTTATCCAGGCTACCACATCTTAGTGATTCTATTCCACCACATCATTGCTTCTCCTAGAAGAACCCGGGTAGCTAACCATACATAAGCATGATACAATACACCTTTATAAAACAATGAGTAATCTTCATGAGATGGGTTTTCTAAGTGAATAATCCCCAAACCACCCCCTCAAACAATGAGGGTTTTAATTCATGTCTAATTAATAGGGTTTTTATGAACCATCTATGAGGTTCAATCCCATCAAATGTTAATCCTTAGTGTCACCCTAATTAGGGAGAACTTCCTTGATCCTCCATCAGTGGGGTCCATATCAGCCTTCACGGTGTGAAATATTATCATTATCAAATAAATCACCTCAGGCCTACTCTCTTGGGGAATTTTGATCCAACCATATTGTAAAATTTGATACCTCTTTTATAGGGAGGCCTTCCTTCATATTGTGAAATATTCTTTAATGAGACACACCATCCAGGGTCATCACTCATTTGGTGTTCTGATCCATCTATCCAATAAACCATCCAGGTGTTCCCTTCTAGGGATTTACCTCCTAGATCTTCCTTCATCATGAATTCTAATCATCTCATTCTATATTTTCAAGATGTTAAAACTGTGTCCCACCACGTGTTAAACACATGATTAATGAGGAATCCTTTCGAAGAAATGCTTAGAAAATAAGATATCTTGTGATATCCACATGATGTATCAGGTTTGCAAACCCCAAACAAGCCCTCTTAGGGGAAAAATATAGGTGTTCAAATGTTCTAGTTTTCAGGTAGGTCACCGATGCCCAACATGACTCCTCTCTAGGTCAAAGGTACTATCCTAACTCTACCCTTTGGAATGTACTATCAGATGTAGTTTAATTAACTTGCATCAATGAAGATATGGCACCGATAATGAGTTTCATGAACAACAACTTAGTATATAAGGGAGACCCAGACTAGGAGATTGATTCCAAGGAGGAAACAATTGAAGGAGGATCTGACATCCCATAATATCATTTCTATCAAGGAGAAAAAATCAATAAAGATATGATGAATTCAACCTACCATTGGAAAGTGAGAATGTGGGTCATAATGAAGACTATCATCGAACATAAACGTCATGCAACGAGAAGACACACCTTGGTGGAAAGTTCCAAAAAAGATATATATTATATGTTGGATGTATGACTTTATCGACATGCACGTAGCTCATTTTGATACATCATGATATATGATTATTTATATGGAACTTATTGCAATGTTTATTCATTTTTTTTTATCAGAATGTGTATGATAATCATAATTTCCAATACTATTTCCCACTAATATGAGGGTATTGGCCCCCCATCATACCATCATAGAAACTCAATGATTTTCATTACCCTCTAGTACATAGGGAGGCATGTCTGAGGTCAATTCACCAATTCTTGGATTCAATCACTAATCAGTGGATACGAACTATAAAAATATGTTACAAAAGATATCTAATTGTTCTAAAGGATAGTTAAAAAATATTACTAATATTTATAGAAATTATTTTTATAAATTAGAAGTGTTTTATGTCAGAGTTTATTACATCTAATTTGAAATACATATACGAGATTTATAAGTTTAATATTATGTTCAAATGTAGTAAAGATAAAAAGAAACAGAAAACACCATAATTTTTTAGTAGTTTGGATCAATTTAATCATACATATACTCTTTAATTATCTATTATACATGATATAAATTTCAATAAATCATTACAATCCTCACTTTTGAATGGCAGTGATAAAATTTTATAATTCTTTCATTTTCCTCAAATGGTGGAAACAACCATTACATATCCTGCATTTCTATGGATCAATTCACAGTAAAGAAAAAACCTGAATTTTCATGATATTAAAAAATATATAGATCTAAATTTTGTTTATAAGGCCAAAAACAAGACAAATCATGCATAATTTTAGAATAGAAAATCATAATCTAGTGGTACTCTATAAATTGAAATAGATAATGGTACAACATTGAAAACCAAAATAAATGAAGAACAAATTTCTGATTGTAACTTGATCCCTCCTTAAAAAAAGATCAAACATTGAATATAACTTGTAATTGTATAGTAGGATGTAGTTGCAATATCAAAATCGTAATACTTTCATTTTTTGTTAAATCTATGTTTCTTCAACTATCCCTTGATCATAATTTATTAACAGAATCTCAAAAATCATCTTCAAAGAGATCTGTAAACCAAAAATCATGGAATTAAATATTTATTTAACTATAATTCATCTTTAAAAAGTTTCCAAAACTCACAGCATTATTGAATGGGAAAAATAGTAAAGGTCATTAAAAAATAAAAAATATTTCAAGAAAATCAACATAATAAAAAAACCATGTATGACGGTTTTCACTTAAGAATAATTCACATAAGAATAATTCACAAAATAATAATTCACATAACTATAATTTAAATAATAATAATTCATATAATCATATATAATAAAAGGGTATAATATGTAAGGATAAATCTAGTATGAAAATATCATGTAAGGATAAATCATGGTCAACATAATCATATACTAAACCTGAATAAATTTCATTTTATATTTCATGTATGCATGATTTTATAGCGCGTAAAAATTATTCTCTATTGTTTTGTAAGAATCAAATTACATTTTACATAATCAAGAATTTTTAAATTGCGTATGAACCATTCCATGATCTATGTATCTATGATTCTATTTTTTGTATGAGTCATTTCAATTTTTATATGATTCATTTAATGTTTTAAGATGATTCATTTTATACATAGGAAAGTAAAACCCATTGGGTGCTGAATTTTTATATAAACAATAAACTTAATAATAAATCCATGAAAAATAATCTTCTCAAAAAGTAACTAATTCTATGAGGAATTATATATATCCAAATTTAAATTATCTAATTTAATAAACATGTGATTTATTATAATATTCAAATAATAAAATACTATCAAAATTCATTATAAAAATTCACCCTAAATAAAAACTAAATCAAAGAACTAAAAATATCCCCCTTTTAAAATTATAACACCCAAAAAATTTATACAAAATTATCCACCTTTATAAAATTTATCAAAATGTTGAAAAACTAAAAATTTATTCAAAAAATACCTTGTTGAAGTATGTTTAATAGTTAAAAAAATATCTCCCATAAAATCTATTTCTTAAATAAATAGTTAATACTTTTCATTGTATTGAAATATGATCTTGTTGGACTAAATAATTCTATAAAATTTTAAAAAAAATTAAACTATAAGATTTTAATATGTTAAAAATTGATTATAATTTAAGTGATTCATTAATACTAATACTAAAAATTTGAAGAAATAGTCACATGAAGAAATTAATGATAACTCAAAAACAAACACATATGTAGAATAGCTACACCATATTAAAAATTTAGTGGAAAATATTGTATAAACCTTTAAAAAATAAAATAGCATCCTAAAGAAAATAAATATAATTTCTACAAATGATATATTGGAAAAATTATTAATAAATAGTTAAATCCAATGGTTCAATATAAATATATATCATACCAATATTAAGTATTGTTTTATCAGACATCACTATATCTAATGGTGTAGTAAACATATTGAAAGTTGATCATTATATCGAAAAAATCCAAAACAATATCTCATTTATAAGAATGATCTATTATAAAATGAAATGTCACAACAATGTGTTTTGTTCTTATATAGCCAGAAGGTCCGAGAGACAAGAAAAAGGCATGCTCCTAACAAAATATAATAACAAAAAAGAAATAAATCGTACAAAGAAGCTCAAATACAGGGAATCTTGCAAAACCGAGAATATAAGACACCATCCATGTCCCTGCAGACCAAGGAGTCACAATAGGGAGGTAGGGTAAAAGACCAAATAAAGCTAGCTTCTGTAATGGCTCTCTTTGAGAGAACATCAGCGACATGGTTTGCTTCCCGGTAGACATGAGAGACATCCAAGCAAAGCTGATCAGCAAGTTTTAGGCAGGAAATCCAAGAGGACATCATTCTCCAGGGAACATTCCGAGACCGATCGTTCAAAATCTTCACAGCAACAGCAGAGTCCGACTCCAGCCAAATTCTATGCCAACCATAATGGACAGCATACCTGATCGCTTTGATCATCGCCCAATGTTCTGCCTCAATTGCTTGAGCATCTCCAACATAATGGAAGAACCAACCTTTAACGAAGCCCCGATGAGTTCTGAAGACCCCTCCACAGCCTGCAGGACCTGGTGCGCCAGAGGCCGCCCCATCAACATTCACCTTCAACCATTCACGGATAGGTGGGATCCATTGGATAAACATTACCATTCGGGACTTCTGTTCCCTGCCACGAACACCAAGAGATCTCAAGAGAACAAAGTCAGATACATCATTATGCATGGAGACAGTTTGAATTGTCGAGGAAAATATGATGGCTCGATGCATCAGCAGAAAACCCTCTCTAAAAGAGGGCCTGATGTTATTAAACACAATGTTATTCCGAGATTTACAGATAAATTAGAAAATCGAAACAACAGCCGAGAGGAGCAAGGAATTAACTAGCTCGCTAGAACCAGTTTTGAAGGACGACATAAGCAAGGAATCAACAGAGCAAGTATTAAGGGAGAAATGGAAAGCCAACTGCACATTCTCCCAAAGCCGAGCAGAAAATTGACAGTGAGTGAAGGTGTGAATCAAAGTCTCATCGCTTCTGAAACAAAATTGGCATACCGAAGCAAGGCTGAAGCCTTTTCGCTGTAGCGCGCTTTAGAGGGGCAACCTGTTTTTCCAAATCCTCCAGAGAAGCAGCAGGTCACTGTGCGGTATAAAAGGCCTTCGTAAGCCTTCAATCCATGTGGGAAGAGCATTAACCAAACCAACATGCAAGTTATAGCAACCCCGAGCAGAAAAACAACCAGTAAGTGCAGGTTTACACACAATGATATCAACATCCACATAAATGTAATCTGCAATTTCCAGCCTAAAATTTTCTGGAATGAGGTTAATAGAAGCCGTATGATCATGTAATACAGCAATATACAATTGCGCAAGAGATCCTCAAACTGAAACATGTTCATTTAGGGGAGAGGACAACCATGGAGTATTCCAGTAGTTCAGATGAGAGCCATGACTTACAAAACATTTTGAATGAAACATAAGACTGGAAAAGGCAGACCTTATTGAGGGCCAAACCGAAGATTTGAGGTATAGACACATCCCTTTCTGTAACCTGGAAACAAATCTTTCAATCAAGAATTCCATTGAGAAGTCAGTCTTTGCAATAAGTTTGCAAACAATGTTCTGTATGAGAGGACTATTAAATACTCTGATATCCTTAATGCCCATTCCTCCCATCTTGATGGGATTAATGCACTTTTTCCATGCAACCGTGACATGTTTTTTCTGCTGGACAGAGCCAGTCCATATAAAATTTCTAATCTGGCCACTCAACTCCTTGAGGAGAGCTGCTGGCCATCTGTAGACAGAGAATGAGTAGACAAACATAGAGGTAATAACAGAATTAACGAGACAGATTCTCCCAGCCTGGGACGTAGCTTTTCCTTTCCAGCTTTCCAGTTGTTTGATGATTTTCAGAGCAATACCCTCAAGATGTGCACACTTTACCCTTCCCCAAAATAGAGGGATTCCATGATAATGAAAAGGTAATGTGCCTTTCATAACCCCAAGCCTTCTTGCAATCCTTCTCTGCTTCAAGTTGCTAAAACCTTGACCAAAGAAAACAAATGATTTCTTCCAGCTGATTGCCTGACCTGAAACATCGTCATAATGAGAGAAAATCATCTTAATGGTGGAAATAGTCTTCCTGTCAGCCTCACAGAAAAGATGGATGTCATCTGCATAAAAGCGATGTGAAGGAGCAAAAGAATTCCTTCATGCCCTCATTATTTGATAAATCCCACTGTTGACAAGGTCATGTAGACAGACACTTAGGTAGTCTTCAGCTATCGCAAAAAGAATCCCAGATAAGGGATCACCTTGCCTGACCCCTCTAGTGCATTTTAGGAAACCCCTAGGGGATCCATTGACAAGAATAGTAAGCCTGAAACTTTCCAAAATAGAAAAAATCAAGCAAATGAACTTCTCTGAAAAACCATGCATCCTAAGGATATTGAAGATAAACTCCCACCTTATTGTGTCAAAAGCCTTTGAAATGTCAATATTTATAGACATATTACCATTGGGAACCTTACCATTCATAATATTGACACATTCAGACATAGTAATCAAGCAATTTTGAATGTTTCTCCCAGGTACAAAGCCAAACTGATTGTTAGTAATGATATTTTTAGCCACTTCTCCATGACGAATGGCCATAATCTTACTGATTATCTTAGGGATCGTGTTCCCAATGGCTACGGGCCTAAAGTCTTTGATATCAAGGGCATTATATTTCTTAGGAATTAACGTAATAAAATTGGAATTCATCCCAATTGGCAAGAAGGAGCGATGAAAGAATTCTCTGACAGCATTGATAAGATCTGCATGAATAATATCCTAGTATAACATAAAAAATTTATTTGTGAAGCCATCAGGGCCAGCCACACTATCAATGTTTAAGGAAAAAAGAGCAGAATGAATTTCCATTAAAGAAGGATCTTCAAAAAGCTGTTTATTCTGACTCTCATCAACACTAGAATCAATAAAATTTAGAATTCTGCTTGAGCTGCTCCCACCATATTCAGAATAAAGCTTCTCAAAGTAAGATGTGACAACATTGACAATTTCATTTTCAGATGTAAACAAATCATCATCAATTCTTAAGGCCTTGAGAGTCCAACTAGCCTTCTTCTCCCTGTGAAAGCAATGAAACAATCTGGAATTTCTGTCTCCATCCTTGAGCCATTTAACATTCAACTGATTACGATCCAGATTCTCCTTTAGGACAAAGAGTTTATCTAGGTTGGAAGCAGCTTGAATTTCCTCTGAAGAAGGAGAATCTTGAGTCAGATTCATCTACTAATAGCCTAACAGACGAGATTCAGCCTCCTTGATATCTTTTTCAATGCTTGAAATAGAAATTCTACTCCAAGTCTTGAGCCTAGATTTCACAGCTTTCAGTTTGTAAGATAATATGTGCAAAAAACTGCCATTCATATTAGATTTCCAAGCCTCCGAAATAACCTCCCTACAGCCTGGCACTACCGAACAGGAGTTGTTGAATTTAAAGGGTAGAGGTTCTGATCTCAGATTAGAAAAGCAAAGATCAATTAGAATGGGATTGTGATCAGAAGGAGTTCTGAGAAGGGTCATGCCATAGATTTCCATCATATCATTCCTTTCATCCAATTTAACAAAGCACCGATCTAATTTCTAGCTTGCCTCCCATTAATAGTGTGCCTGAACCATGTGAACTCCGAACCAGAGATGAGAATTTCATGAAACCTACAACGATCAATGCAAGAAGCAAAATCCCTAGCTGAAGCCCTGCAAATGTTTTGTCCAGTTTTCTCCTCTGGCCATAGAATGGCATTGAAATCACCAAGAAGGATCCATCTGATAGACATACTCTCAGAAATGGTGGTCAGCATGCTCCATAAAGATCTCCTTCTAATATATTGATTGAAAGCATAAACAAAGGTTACACACACTGAATTAGAGTGAATACAACAGAAAATGGTTACTGACTGCTGGTCATTTTGAAAAGAATCAATAGTGACACTATTATGTTTGAGCACCCATAAGGATTCACTATCATTCACCAAATGAGTATTTGAGATAAGGGAATACCCCAAAGCATTCAAATTAAAAGCCATCCAACTTTCAAATTTCAACCTTGGTTCAGCAATGCCCAACAACATGGGTTTATTGGTCACAATAAAGTGCTTCAGAGTCCTGACCGTGGGAGAATTCCCAAGACCCTGGCAGTTCCAAAAGACAATCTTCATTGTTTGGAGGACCTCTGCCTAGTACATGGTCCAGTATAACTTGGAGCGAGGCATTCCTCAGAATGAGGTTTGCTGTCATCCATTTCAGTGCTGAAAACCTTCTCATCCATGGAGGCTTCAGAATTGTCATCAGAAAGGGTACTGAACCTATTCCCAGATTCAATAGGAATAGTGAGAGTAGGGGGTAGCTTCATTTTAGTAACCTTAGATGGATGAGTTTGTGAAAACTCTCCTACTGCCTCAGCAGGGAGGCATGCCAACACATCTTCTGGGGGTCCCATAACAACCGGGTTATTGACCTAGAAGCCAGGAGCCTCAACAATGGGTAGTGGCTGTCTTTCCAGACCCTCATTGGACCTCAAAAGGGGATCCTTAGGGACCATCTGAAGAGTCTGGCCTTCCTCACTTGTTATAACCTCATCCTGTGAGCATCCCTTACTGGGATCAGGCAGTTCCTGTTCAGAATCCACCTCAAAATCATGTTTATCCTCTGCAAAGGTGTACACATTGTCCTTATCAGTAGTAGGTTCAGCAACAATTTCCAAAGGGGAAGCTTGTGCATTACAGCTAGTCTTCATAGGTCCCTTTTCATTCTCAGACTGTCTGGAATCATCAACATCCTGTTCAAGACCCACCTCAAAATCCTGTCTATCATCTGCATTCTCAGTAATGGGCACATCAGCAGCAGCTGCATCAACAGTATCTGAAGGGCCAGCAACAATCACTTTTCCAGGCTGATTAGGTTGATTAACCTTCTCAACAAGGGCCTGTGCATTACTGTCATCCCTCAGGGCTCCATTTCTTTTTTTTCATTTTTCGAAAATTTACAGAATCATGTCCTCTAATGTTATAATTAGAGCAGATTTTGCTAAAGTTGGAATCAGAGAGAACATGCCCAAAATTGTGGCAGTTAGAACAGAATTTTGGCTTTCTTTCATAACCTATTTCCAGGTTAATACTATCATCTCTAGTAGTGAAGACCACTTCTTCCACTAAAACCATAGACATATCAACCTCAACAATAATCCTAGCATAATGGCCGATGCTAGGATTATCTATTTGTTTATCTAACCTGATTGGATTACCAACAGAGGATGTGATATCCCATAACAATTGTGGATGCCAATAAAGCCAACTAAGATTATGAATTCGTATCCATACCTGGGAAAAGGTGTTTTTGACCATATTAGGGTCAAAATTCCTATCCCATTCATGGATCCGCAGAAATCCAGGATGCAACGGAAGTGACCCCAAGCTCCACGCACGCCTTTTGCAGTCATCAGAGGGAAAGACCACATGATAGAAGCCCCTTCCCATTGCTGTCATCTTCAAGTTGCTGAAGCCCCATAACTCCACCAGCCTGTTTGTAAGATCATGGAACTTCCAGGGCCGGACACCCTTTGGGATTATGACACGGGCAATGATTAGATTTAATCCTTATACATGTAAAAAACAAATATGATTTCAATTATAGAATTAGAAGAATATTAAAAAAATTATTATCATTCCTCTATAATATTTATTATCTTTAATTGTTCCAAATTTATATAAATCTTATTTTGAGTTAGTACACATAAGTGTTGAATTTTTTTTAATAAAATTTATATCAGATCATATAACTAACTATTTTATATAGTTACATTTATTCAAAAAAATCCCTCCAGGTCCTTGAAAGTCATAAAGTATAAGAACCATTAATGACCTATCTAATTAAATATTTGTCAACATATGAAAATAATTACATTAAAAATAACTTCAATAGAAAAAAAAATAATCAACAATAAATTTCAAAATTAAAATAAATTCTAAAACATTCAGACTAAAAAAACTCAGATCATATTTTTATTATTAAAATCATTATTCTAAAAAAAATTAAATTTAATCACCCCAAAATCATAGAGCTTCATTACGGTCATATAATATATTGGGTAGATTAAAAAACTAATTTGAATACTTTTTATGTCCAAATACAGTGGTTTGATTAAAATACACTTCATTATAAATTACATCACCTAAAAAAGAACATTTAAAATCTATTTGGGAAAATAAAAAATAAAAAGATATAAAATGTAATGAAATCATAATTAATTCAATACTAACAACCATTGAAAAATATTCATAAAAATAAATTCCTTTATATTGACCATATAATTGAGAAACCTGTCTAGATTTAGTTTTAACTATTTTACTAGATTCATCCGTCTTATTTAAAAAAATCAATTTAGTTTCTAGAATATGTTTATTTTTTGATGGTTTATTTAAATTCTAAAAAATATTTATGAAAAAATTATTATGTTCAACATTAATTGTAATAATCCATTTATAAAATTTTAATACTTCATTAATATAATTAGGTAAAAATTTAGAAAAAAATCATAATTATCACAATAATTTAATACATAATTCATTTTATTATTTTAATATTCCATATAAAAAATTACATTTTATAAATGGAGATCATTATGATTCTTCTAAAATCAAAAATCAAATTGAAAATCTGTATCCCCCCCAATAATTAAATTGTTATTTTTATTTTTATCTTAATCAAAATTAAACTACTAAAATTTTTCATCTCTTTTCTCTAAATATGAACATTTACATTGTATTCTTGATTCTTAAAATTTAAAATGTATAATTTCTTATAATGTAATATTTATTTTAATTTACACTCCATAATCATTACTAGACTTGTAATATCCTATAAAAATTCCTTCCACATTTTTAGCATCAAAATTATCAAAATTATCCTTAGTATTCCAAATAAAAACATTACAACAAAAAAAATATGTAAATGGATATATATTTATTTTCATTAAATAATTAATAATGGATATTATTTAATAATAAAATAATAAGAAAAATATTTAAAATATAATTTAGTGTATTTATAGATTTTTTCCAAAAATATTTAAGTAATATATATTCTTTAATAATTATTATATCGATCTCTGAATTAATCTAATTTTCCTCTATAGAAAACCATTTAATTTGGGTTTACAAATAATCAAAAAATAATGAGAATAAATATTATCCTAATTTTTTTTCAAATTCAAGATCAAAATATTAACCTCTAATACCACTTCTAATTTGTATAATAAATTAGCCCTTTTTTATTATACAAGAATTTAATAAAAATCAATTAATATTTCTAAGGTTTTCTTATTACGAGACCAGAAATGAGTCCAATAAAATGTACTAAAATCACTAACTATTATAAAATCATCATTTTCACCTCATTAAAAATTTGTTTTCATCTAATGAAAATAGTCTGTAAATTTTTAATACGTATTTTTGTATTAAAATCAATAATGGATCTAAAATGTACAAGATATTTTACATTTTAATGATGAATAAAAACCAAATACATACATATTTTATGTTTATGTAGTTTCAAAACCCATCTTTGGTTTGATAATATTTGTAGATACTGAAATTTAGAAGTTCCATGCTTCATATTCTATAATATATCATTTTTTTCTATAGCACCAAGACACAGAACATTCTAATTTGTATGTTTAATAGGACAAATATTATGTTTTATGTTTTCATAAATTAAAAGATATTCATTAATAAAAACTAAAATATAATTATCATTAATAAAAATCTACATCCCATCATCCTAAATTTTTTTAATAATTATTATGTTATGTTTTAATCCTTTTAAATATATAATTTTAAAAATTTAAAATATATACAAAATACCAAATTAAATGAAAAAAATAATAGTTTCTTTTGAGTTATCATCGAATCTCATAGAGCCTCTATCACATTAATTATAATAAATAATTTTTGATGGATCACAATTCATATGCGTGGAACAAACTTTTTCCATGTACTATATATCCTTGACAATATTATAAAATATTTATTGAAATTTATCAAGTATAAATTTTTTGAATCGTTGTTATTTTTTGTTGTATGTGATTAGTATATATATTTATTCATATCCCAGCTGATTTAATGATTTTTTTGTAGTATTGAAGGTAAATTCATAGATTTAATATATTTATTATGATCTAAATATTGTGTGAATCTCAATGATCATTAATTAGCATAGTTCCCTTTCATATTATGCCTATATCATTTAACTTCAGATACATTCACTTTATCACTTTTAACAAGAAATTTATTGTAAAATATATTTATTCTCTTATTATGAAAAACCAACTATTATATTTATTTAATTTATTCATAGCCACTGTCTTATGAAACATCTCATTCCATTGAATAAAAACATAAATAATCCCCTTTAAACTGCAATGTCCTTACCCAACTCATCACTAATACGGTGGCCAGACTGGTCTCCATATGACCTAAAACGTGCCTCTCATATGCCAGAGGATGCCTACTAGTAGAAAGGGCGTATGGATATTCCTTGGGGATATTATACACTCTTATCAGAGTTTCGTAATGGTATAACAGAGTAAATAATAGTCAATAGTGGAAGCAGTAATACATAATTGAAAAAACAACGGATGATAGATTTCATATAAATAAAAAAATGTGGTCAAATCATGTTTATACAATAAATGAATGAATGAAATGGTTTTTATATAGGATGGAATTTTGTAAACATTACATCCTAATTTTAAATATATTTCAATGTTGGACTCATGTAAAGAAAGGAACCAAAATCCCAAAGGCGATCACGATGGGCATCACATTCTCCAGATCAATCCCTTTCTCCTACTCTAGGTACATGAAAATAGCAACAAGTAATCTAAAAGTCCCTAAAAACAAGAAGGGACATTTCAGGTACCCCACTGCAGTGGCTTTCTGAGTAGTATGTTGGATATAAATCTCAATAGGTCGATACCACCGGTGTATAACCCGATCCCGATAGTGTAATAATAATTAACCAGGGTGCAAGCATGCATAAATAAAGTAAGAAATACATTATAACTAAATAACTATGTACCTACTTCAGCCCTCATCTGGTTTCTAGACATGTATTAAGTTCATTAATTGAGTATTGCCAGTTAATTCATAAGTCACTTTTGGGTTTGTCGCCTACCGAGACCAAGGAGTTTCCTCCAAGGTAAAACAGGGAAATGTAATGACAAGGCCTGATGGGATTTTACCAAGGCACCTACTAGTCAAATCTAGACCCATGGAGTGTATAAAAGGAATCCAGAGATGATATTATGTGATAAAATAATTGAGGAAACAACTTCATAGTAGTATATTTAGTGAAGGTTCCAAGACATAATAAGGAATATTGACAAAGATATCTGGTGAGGGATTTCAAATGAAAAAACAATGGTAACATAAATATTAGAATAAGCTAACATAGTATTATCTAATTCTAGCTAAGGGGTAAGAGTGTAATCCAAGGAGCATAATCCATGTCATTACACAATAAGGTTCCTACTGAGTCCAAGGATTGCATCCAATGTAAATCTAGGCTAAACAAGGATTGGGTCCAAGGAGTATATCCAAGGAACCTACTTGTTAATGTTGGATCCAAGGAATGTGTCCAAGGTATCTTTTAGTACTACATGGGGGACCCAATGAAAGTATATCGGGCATCCAAATATAAGTCAATGAATGAGATCTAGGATTGTCTTAATCTTAGCAAGCCTTCCCTGAATTTGGAATGGGGTACTTGAGATATCACAGTATTCTCCTATCAAAATTCTTGACAAGTCCAAGACTAACCATTACTATTTAATAAAGAATTAATTTAAATATTAACATTGACCCAATCCTTTCCTTACTTTACTAAGGAATGGTAAAGTAGCATTGCAACGATTTATTTATTTGTTCAAGCCTTTCCTTCTATTAGTGTGGAGAGGTCAAGTAGCATTGAAACCATTTAGTAAAAATCCATTAAGGAATATTCATTAATTAAGTTTCACATCTCTACCTTCCATTTACATGAAAATGGTTTCTATAGTCATGAAACCATAATTCAATTACTCTCAATAAGGCTATGTGATATACTGAAAATACATTCCAATTCACAGTTGACATTTAAATCTCAATTCAATGAACTTACCTTTGGAGGGTAAAGTGATGATTATACATGGTAATTTTTATGATGAAAAACATTGGGTTAACCAACCAGTTTATATAGAAAGAATTTACTTTATAATGGTTAATATAGGAACACCCTAAGAGTGGCCCGAAAGTGTCAAAACACTAAAATACAATTATGAAAAACATCGCACATTGTTAAATCCCACTCAAAATTTGGCCTAGAACATTGGAGGTTCATTTGGCCTTTTTATTATATCAAAATGGAAACTCTGTTTCTATATTCCATTAGGGCCATGTCCTCAACATAATAACAAGGCATAAGAAATTTAAACACAATAAGTCATGAAATAAAGGGATAACCACTACTATTTATCTTGATGGTAGTGAACCTCTGTTGGAGGGGTGTTATTATCAAAACATGATATTGTTTGTCAACAAATAATTTAATACATTAAACATCAAATCATAAACATTATAAATTCGCATTTCATAAGAATTGGACATAATATTTCATTGAATTAATTAATTTATTACAAATTGCAGTAAGAAACATTATTAATGCATTTCTCAAGATTGTGGACATAGAAATGGACCCTACCTCAAGTGAAGCTAAGCCATCCAATCCATCCCTTGTAGCTTTCTAACTCATGAACACAAACCACCCATGTGTATATACAACAATATATATTTTTGTATACCCTTAAACCATTTCCCATATTACTCACCCCATGAGGAAATACGCACAATTAGGATATACACTTATATATATACATACATCCGTATATTCCCACGAGCCTTATGATGGTACAAAAACTCACTACAACAACACCTGACATCCATAAACACTGTAAGATACTCAAAAGGAAGGTGTGAAACCAGCCAATGGCATTAAAGCCATACCTCAGTTGGTGGAGGAAAACTGAAATGAGAATAAAGTAGAGGGAGAGGATCAACGCACTACAAGAAACATGATGGGGACTCATAAATACAAAAACACCCATCACATAACTATGAAACGTGGATAAAACTTACCTCGACGAATGTTCGGTGGACCAAAACCACCAGAACTTCCTCAACTTTTTTAGAGGTTGCCGGAACATAGACACTTAGGTCTTAACAGACCTTATGCACTAACCAAGAATGAAAGAAAAACAAAAAAAATAGGATTACCTCACAACCCTAGTGTTTGGAGGGTTCTCACCAGCTGACAAAGAGGCTGAATCATGGAAGAAAAAAAGAGGATGTGGGAGAGAAGATCATATCAGGATGATTCTTAGATTAAATAATAATGAATCTAGTTGGAGAAATAAATACTAGAGGAGCACCGTGTAGGGGGTCATGCGCTTAGAAGGTGAGATCAACTTGGGATGTGCGTCGTGATAAAAGGGAGGAAGTGGGAGAATAGTTTAAGAATTATTTTCTTTTTATTTTATTTTAATTTAATTTAATAAAATACTTAAAATTTTAAAAATTGGGCATCGTGCATGATTTAATCCGCACGATTTTTCAAACTGTGGGAAAACCATGTGGATTATTCTGCCTCCATGACACACCTGACATGGGCTAAGTGCACGGTTCATGAAATTGTGTACATCCCATGCACAAAGAAAATGATCCATTGTCAACAAGGTCTCAGAGTTACCTACAGTGGGCCACATGGTTTTGCAGACCGTGCACAAACTATGCACCCTCTATTGTCTTTAAAAACATGATGCTTTTTAGGTTCGACACTCCTGAAACTTCTCAATTCACTCAGGAAACAGCTCAGGCATTCACCTAATTCCAAACACAACATCCTAGAGTGATCCAATTCTCGTAATTGCGTTCTGAAGCTTAGTTTTAAAAATTACCGGTTTAGTAAATGAAAAATTCTATAACCCATCATACTTTTGTCCAGTTCACAAACACATGATTATACAATCTAACCACCATTAAAGCATCTCTTACTTGAGAATACATTATAAATGATGAAAACATCACCCAACTTACAAGGTTTGTGAAGTATCATTTTATTGTTTTCATTATGTTACCAACAACCAATGTACCTTTATCATTTCTAACAAACTGTGCAACTCATCCTTTACCACCAAATCCAACATTCAAAGTTTAAATTAAACAAATAAACAGAGAATACATGGGAATATTTAGAATTGAGACATGATCAGGTCAATGTATCTATAAACAATCGACCGATGGTGGTTACCACCATTGGGCGTATCATAAGAAGGGGAAAATTTGACGCCATAATACCTCCACCATTGGAATTTTTGTACAAGGAACAACTATAAGTGTTCATAAGACACCCCTGGAATGATTTCCTTATAATGAAATAGTAAAATTATGATCAATGTAACATAACTAGTCAAGCATGATCTCTCAGAAGACATTGCCAACCTTGAGACCACACATTATTTTACCTAGAAACGTGTTATAAAACAGTTTCTTACAATAGTAAACATCTACTGAAATAAAGAGAATGAATCGATGGACATGACTGACGTATCTCGTAGAAGTTGGGATTAGGTGGCATAGAAATTTAAAAGAAATGACTTCATTCCATGAATAAGAAAAAAGTGTTCCTAATAGGGATCCCAGGAATCACTCAGGACTTAGCATGCCTCGATAAGCACTACTCATAGGCATGTAACACAAACAAAGATCATCCAACAAGGTCAAAATCTTTTAACAGTTTAGTGTGGCGTAAGACCGACTCTCTCTTAGTGCATCAACGGTGTTGTCAAGATAGGGTAGATTCTTTTATTTTATGAATAGTACATTAAGATGATTTAAGAAGAGGATTCCAGTCATACCAACCAGAAGATGGAAGGTAAAACAGGAGAACCAAAACAATGTCGTGCTGTCGAGACATCACTAACATAAACAACACTAGAAATCTATATGGGAATTCATGATACCAGACCATTTCCCAATAGCCCCATTAGGTTGTTTCCCTTCAACATGGATTAGAAAATTTAGCATGATCAGCACAACACTACCCACCTTAAGAGTGTACTAGTAAAAAGTGAGTGAAAACTAACTTCTAATAAGCATGAACAATTATAATAACGAGACCAAAATATCAAAACACATGAATCTTTAGAAATCCATTCCATGTATTGGAGTGGAATTGATCCTTTAACACACAATCCACTATATATGGAGATGACCAGACACCGTACTCAACTGTAAGAGAATATTTATATTAGATTCATATTGCCTTATACGACCATAAACATGGATGATTCAATAACCAGTCATCTATTACGAAGAACAGAGTAAGTCAAATGACCTATGAAGTGGCCAACCACGCTCGTGGAACGTCTAAACAGCAGAAAAGTCGCATTAATAGATTCTCAATCCCATAACAAGGTCAACAAACACATAACCACCCATATGAAAAAGGGAGTCATTAGATACTGAAAGTTGTACATGGGACAACGACACTCACTAGTACTGAAAGAGTGATAGGGGTCATAGAACTAGCATGACATTGAAGTTATGAGGGTCCAAACTACCATAGGTTATCCCCTTACGAAGGAAAGGTTTCAACTCTGACATCAGTTCCTGCCAAAAAAAAGTCAGCAGACTTCAAACTGATCATAAAGCCAATGCAACGAAAATGAACACCTATAAGAAGTAGTCATGCTTCTGTTCGAAGGAAACTCTAGATAAGTCCTAACTACCCTTTACACAAGGGTTTTAAACAGTGGAAACTGGTATAGGTTCTATTTCCATGCCTCTTACATTTATCCACATTTAATATTTAATCAAAAAAAATATAACAAAACATCAATGTGCGATTTTTTAAAGAAATCACATTGTAATTGATTTTAGCCAATTACCTAATGGGAAAAATGGGAAAGTTTTATAAAAATATTATTTACCAACATTTTACATTTGTTGGTATCCTATCATTTTCATAACAATTATCAAAATAGATTCATTTTATACTAATAAAAAGACCTATGGGGGTCCCATTTTAACCAACCTAGTTTCTATATAATGTAACCCAACATAAAACACACAAATATTTACATTTTAAACACTCATACATGTAATATCATTAAATAAATTTCCCAACTGACCTTCATTGTTCCAATTTGAATTTGAAAACTATCCATTTGATTTCAAATCAATATTAAAAATCATTAACACTTATATGTGTTTTACCAGGCATCATACCTTTTCATTTAAAATGGGTTGTAATTTTCTAATTCATGAAGCACCCATACAATCCATGGATTTAAAATTGTATCCCATTAATTGATACCAATTTCAATTCATAATTTTACATAAAAAAAAATAACGGTCCAATTTATATGGGGTCGTCTACCAACCTGAAAAGCTCCCATACACATTACAGTTTGATATTTGGCTCCATTAAGTCAAAACCAACTTACTTTAGCAACTGAATTTAGAATCCTTTCATAATGGTTCATTTACACGGGTTGCCTTTCCCAGTTATAAGTCGCTCATACCCTTTACAACTGAAAACTGTCTCCTGCCATAACCACAACCAATAAAGAAGGCCTTGATACCATTTACATATTCAAAGGAAGATAGCATGTCATTATAAGAAGAAAACATGAATGAATAAGATGAAATCACATAAGCATTGAAATTTATTCACATGAGCATACTATAATGAGCAGTAAGAGTAGAAGTCATGCGAATGTATTACCTAAAAAAAGTATAAATCTAAATTGGGAATATTTTTAGTGCACTAAATTATACTTAGCATTTAGCATACTAATTGAACTACATGGCATGGAATATATGGATGGAAAGTTATTTTTTATGTGCCTAATATGGTGAATGTAATGCAACTTCGATGCCATACATGGCCATAGAATGTTTCCAATAATCCAAAAATCATATGCAACATAATGTAAACCAATAAATCTATGTGAAATCGTAAAAATTATAACAATGAATAGCAAAAAAAATCAACCCCTTCCTGGGTGACATAGTCATTTCCTTGTACATGGGGTGATCAGTCCCAAGCATGACTGTTAGGCAAGTGTCGACACTTTCTTAGTCTCCTATCTAACAACCAAAAATATTAATCCAAAAGAAAAAACCACCATTGATACCACTTTGTTACACCCCGAACTAGCTCACCACTAAGATGGTGGACTAACCAGTCGCAACATGGCCTTAAGCGCACCTCCCCATATGCCAAAGGTTGCTGACTATCAAAGAGGGTGTATGAATAGTCAATGTGGATATTATAACCTTTTATCAAAGTTAGAAAGTGGTATAACAGTGTAAATAATAATTAATAGAGGAAGCAGAAATACATAGTTTACAAAAGCATAGAAGACAGATTTCATATATATGATCAAAAGTGGCCAATGCCAGTTTATAAAATAAACGAATTCATGGCATGGTATTGATACTTGACAAAAAGTAGTAAATAGTATACCATTATTTTGAATAAATTTCTATGTTGGAATCACGTAATGAAAAAAAATTCCAAAGGCTGTCTCCATGAGCCTCCCGAGATCTAGCTTAGTCCTTTGCTCCTACTCCAGGCACAAGCAAACAACAACAAGGAAGGTCCAGGGCCCTACGAACAAGAAAGTTCTACTCATGTACGCTAGTGAAATGGTGTACTGAATAGGTTGTGAGATATAAATCTTAGTAGGTCGACACCACCAGTGTCTAAACCATTCCATACAATGTAATATAAATTAACTTGGGTGCAAGCATGAATATATAAAGTAATAAATACGTTATAACTAAATACCCAAGTACCTACATCATCCATCAGATGGTGTCTGGACATGTAATCAGTTCATTAATTGAATATTACCTGTTAATGCATAGGTCACGTTTGGTTAAGTTTCCTACTGAGTCCAAGGAGATTCCTCCATGGTAAAATGGGGCAATGCAACGACTGGGCCCGATGGGCTATAACCAGGGCACCTACATGTCAAAGATGGACCCAATCAGGTTATCCTTGGAATCTGTTTGTGATATTTAGTAATAAAGTACCAATGTAATATCCATGGAAACAACCTATAGATATTATATGCAGTGAAGGTTCTATGACATAATAAGGTAACCTGACAAAGATATATGGTGAGGGAGTTATAGGGAAAAAGCCATGGTAATGTAAATCTCACAGAAAGATAAATCAGTAGTATCTGAGTCTAGCTATCAGCTAAGAGTGTCATACTGGGAGTGTAATCCATGGAATTCCATATTAAGGTGTATACTCATTCAAAGGAGTTCATCCAATGTAAAATCAGTCAAAGCAAGTACTGGGTCCAAGGAGTGTATCCTAGGCACCTACTTGTCAGTGATGGATCCAAGTAGTGTTTTCAAACTATCCTGAAATACTACAAATGGTACCCAACTCTAGTATACTAGGATTACAATGATAAGACATGGAACATATCTTGGTGGTACTGAACCTTAACAACCCATCCTTGAATATGGAATAGGGTACATGAGTGCTCATGGTATTCTCTAATCAGAAAAAATGAAAATCTCAAGTCTAATAATTCCAATTTAAAAATGAAGTCATGAAATGATTCACATTGGTCTAAGCCTTGAATTTATTTAGTGTGGAATGGTTTCGTATCATTGAAACTATTTATTATTTTTTAAATCCTTTCCTTCCATTACTATGGAGTGGAGATGTATAATTTCAACCATTTAGTAAAAATCCATTAAAAAATATTAATTAATTAAGGTTTACTCCACTACCTTCCATTAACAAGGAAAGGGGTGCTTGGGACATGTGAACATTGATCAATTACTCTCAATAAGGATAACTGATATACTCAAAATACATTCCAATTCACATTTCACATTTAATTTTCAATTCAAATCACTTACCTTAGGCGGGTAAAGTGACGAGTATACATTGTACCTTAAATTATGCAATTCATAGGATAATTCAACCATTTAATATAGAAGGTATTGCCTTTATAATGGATAATCTAGTCACACTAGAACAGTGTCACAAAAATGTCAAAAAACAAAATGAAAACTATGGAAAGCATCACACATGGTTAAATCCAACTCAAGACTTGGCCTAGCACTTAGGAAGTGACTTGGCCATTTTCCTTATTTCAAAAATATAACATTGTTTCTCTAATTAAAATAGTACTATGTCCTCAACATTCCATATTTTAATATAATATCAAGCCATAATAATTTTAAATAGAATAAGTCATGAAACAAAGGGCTAAAAACAAATTATTGTCATGAAGGAAGAGCACCTCCGTTGGAGAGGTTTTATTCTCAAAACATGATATTTTTATCAACAAATAATTTAATAGATTTTAATTCAAATAATTAACATGCTAAATTTATATTTCTTAAGCATTGGATATAAAACATCTATGAATAAATTAATTTATAACAAAGTGTTGTAAGAAACTTTACTAATGCATTTATCAAGATTGAGGACATGGAAAGGAACCCTACCCCAAGTGGAGCAAAGCCATCCACTACTGCCCTTGTAGCATGCTTACTCATGTAGACAAACCTCTTGGGTGAATATAAATTATATATATTTGTGTATACCCTTATCCCGTTGCTTGTATTCCCCGTGCCCTAAGGAAATAGGAATATAAGCTATATATATATATCCATCATTATATTCTAGAGATCATTCTGAAGGCACATAAACTCACTACACCAACATCTAACATCCATAAACACCACACAAAAATCAAAAGGGAAGTGAAAAACCTTACAATAGCAATAAAGCCATACCACGGTTGGCGGAGGAGAATCAAAACGAGGTGAAACCACACTGCGAGGCTCAAAGAACTATAAGAAACATTCCCAGTACTCATAAATACAAAAAACCATAAAATATAACAATGAAATGATGAGAATAGTTACCCCAAAGAAAATATGGTAGACCGAAACCACCCGAACCGCCTCGACTTTTGTATTATTTTCTGGAACACACACCCTCATCTCCTAAGAGACCTTCTATACAAACCTATACCGAAAGAGAACCACAAAATTATATTACCAAACAACCCTAGGGTTCAATAGGTTCTCATATGATAACAATGAATCTAAATCATGGATGGAAAATATGAGGAGATGAGAGAGAGGATCACACCATGATGATTCGTAGAGGAAAGCACAAGGAATCCTGTTGGAGGAATAAAGACCGGCAGATCACTATGGAGGGGGTCTTGTTCATTGAACTGGAGAGCCCCATGGGATATGCATCACGATTAGAGGGAGGGAGAGTGATATTATATTAGGTTTTGTTTTTATTTTATTTTAATTAAATTTAATTTCATTTAAATAAATAAAATTTCAAAAATTGGTCATCACACACGGTTTAATCCGCATAGTTTTCCAAACTTTTCATAAACTGTATGGTGTATTCTACGTCCAAGACATGTCCCACATGGGATAGGCACACATTTTAAAAAATTGTGTGCAGACCATGTTCAAATCCACTATATCATTCTCTATAGGGTGACAAGGCTACCTACAACGGGCCGCACGATTAAGCAGACCATGTGTAAACATTGATCCCTCTACTATCTCTAAAAACATGATGTTTTTCCAGTTTGGAGATCGCGAAACTTCTAAAGTCACACAAAAGACTAATCGAGCCTTCACCCAAGACCAAAAATAAAACGTAGGAGTAATCCAACTCTCAAAATTATGTTTTGAAGCTTGATTTTAAAAAATACCAGTTTAGTAAACGAAAAAGTTCAAAAACCATCACACTTTTGTCTCATTCACGAACACGAGATTATACCTAAATAAACTATTTAGTTAATGATGATTTCACTATATTTTTTTAACATTATAATTTGATATAAGCCTTTTAATTAGAAAAATATGTTTTGTTCTTTAATCTATTATTTTTCTCTTTAATAGTTTTACATGATTTATTTAAATGATTAATGTCATCCAAAAACATAGTAAAATTTATCTCTTACCCTCATTATTATTTGAAAAAATATATTTTAACTTGTTATTCTTGAATAATAGTTTCAGATATTCTGTATTAAAATTTCTCTATTTTTTATATTTTTATTTTCAAAATCAACCATTATTGTCTTTCCAATAATAATAGAAATAGTTTTTCCACATTGATAATTGTTTTGTTTTCACTAATTGGTTATTTATTTTTCCCTTGTAATTATATATATATATATTTAATTCTTACATTATCCTTTTATAATTTATCATTTTATTATATTAATTATTTATCATAAAATATATAATATAAATCATAACAATAATTGGAATCTGAATCAGTATCGACCACATTTATAACTGTATCCATCGAGGTCAGGAAATCCAGCTCCTTTCCTCATTCGAAATCACTACCAATGTCTAATTATTCTATAAGACCCCACCCATACATCATTTCATGATTCTTATTCTTCTTATAAATCATATTGTTTATATGTTCTTTACCTTTTTACAATTTGACTTTATATGTCCCTTCATTCCCCAAAAATAACATGTTATTTTATAAGAATTATTATATTTAATAACATTTAATATATTTTTTCTACTATACTTCTTATGATATTGTTTAGATCATTTATTCAATCTATTATTTCAGTTCATCATTTAATTAACTCATTTAGTCAAGTTAGTTAATTAATATTTTTAATTTTTCTATATTTCAAAGTCGAAAGAGGTTACAGAAATACTTATTTTTTATTTGAATGAAAAATTGTTATTATTGGAGGTCTCCTTGAATGAAATATTAATTATATAGAGTTTGTAATATAATATTAAAACAATGAGTTCATCGATATTTCACTCTATAAAATTCTTACTCTCATCGATCACTTCATTATTCTCTTTCCACTTTTTATTTTGGGACCAATACACCCTTCATAGTAGCATAGTATTTTCTATTTCTATATTAAGTGAAATAATACCATTTATGATGCCCATAAATATATGAAAGATATGGTTCATAGATTCATATTCTACCGTAATGAATTATATGTACTCATCATATATCATTCCAGGATTTAATTACATGATATTCTCATAGCTTTATAATAAAACATAAAGTATTCTTATCTTTTATTACGATTTCGTTCACATGGATACATGGCTAAGAAATATTAAACTAAAAACACAATATAATATAATAATAACCTTTCAATTCAAAAATAAAATTTCACATCATTTCTTTGGATAAATATTTTTATGACATGATTATAATAAATAAATAACAAAATGGACCTATACCAAAATTAAGTAATTTTTTATATCAATTTTAATCCCAATATAAAATGTTTAACTGGTCTAATAGGGGGGTTAATAGACCATTTCCTAATATATTAATATTATTTAGATTAAAATACAAGTTTTTAATAATAATGTTTTGTTCATGAAAACCCATATTTATATATAAAATATATAAAAAATTTGTGATTGTAATTTGAAAATAAATATGAACAACGAACACCGATTTTTTATTGTTCTTTGGATAAATGAGATAATACATATTCTCTACTCTAATATCTTCTCTATGAGATATATGGAACCCATAAATCACAAACATCACTTTTTAAAGGTAATGATAACTCACTACAAAAAACAGTAAATTATAGGGGGTTATTTATAGGGGGTTATGCACAACCCTCACTAAATTCATTTTCTGTAACATTAGAGGGGGTACTATACAACCCCCTCTAATCATCGAATTTAGATGGGGTTATAAACCCCATCTAAATTAATTTTCATAAAAAATTAGAGAGGGAGTATATACAACTCTCCCTAATCATTGAATTTAGAGGGGGGTTATGGAGCGCCTTTATTTCTAAATTAGACGAGGTTTTGAACCCCTCTATATTTTTTAACAAAATTATTTTTAAAATCTAGTTGGATTTTTGAGGGAGGTCAAAACCCCACTAATATTTTAAATTTGAGGGGGTTGATAAGCCCTATAATGTCTTAAATTAGAATTAGGTCAACCCCCCCTCTAATTTCATAAATTAGAGGGGGTTCATAACACCCTCTAATATCAGTAATTTAGAGGGGGTTTAAAAAAGCCATATAATGTCTTTAATTTAGAGGGTGTTCAAACCCCCCTATAATTTAAAAAATTAAAGGGGTTGTGAACCCCCACTATTTAAATAAAGAATATTTATTGACATATATATATATATATATAATCAAAACACAATATATAAATATTTTTAAATACATTTTATGAACATATTTTTTAAATATTTATATGATTGTATTTAATTTTATTTATATGTATACATAAATATAATTTTATAATATTAGGTAAGTTAATATGTATTTATTTGTAAAAATTGAATTTTATATAATATTAATTTTTTATAATATAAAAGCCTAAACATATTATATAAATATATACATAAATAAAATTTATGTAAATAATATATCGTATGAAAAATCAAGATTCTAGTTTTTATAAATTATATAATAATAATAATAAATATATTTTTATATAATATGTTTATTCCTTTATATTATATATAATTAATATTTTATGAAATAGAGTTTATAAAAATAAATTTTTTATAATGTATATTTATTGAAATAATAATATATTTATATATATATCAATATACATAATAATAAATATATGTATTAAAATACATTATATAAATATTTTTATATGTTTTATTCCATATCATATTAGTTGTCTATAATATAAAATTGTATTTCATATAATATTATGAATATTTTTCTATAAATTGTATATCATATAATACTGATTATATATAATATGCATACTAATCATATATAATATAAAATTTATTTCATATAATATTGATTACATATAATATACATATTCATTAGATATAATAAAATATTAATTAGATATAATATAATATTAATTATATATAATATAATATTAATTATATATAATATAATATTAAATATATATAATATAATATTAATTAGATATAACATAATATTAATTAGTTATAATATAATATTAAATTTATATAATTTTAATATTTGTATAAATTATAGTTCATATAATAATAATATATTAATATTAAATAATATTATACAGTTTATACAAATAAATATAATTATTAATATAAATAATAATAAATATATTTATTGAAATCGATTACATAAGTATGTTTTCAAAGACCTTATATAAATATATTAGGTAAATACTTATATATACATATTCTTTAAATAAATAAAAAATATATATATAATAGAAATATGTATTTAATTATATAAATAATATACTTAAATATATATTACAAATGTATTTAATATAATATATATTTGATATAAATCATAAAATAAATGTATAGAACTTATAAAACAAACATATAATTTTTATAGATTAAAAAATAGATGTAATAAGAATTATAATAATGAATCATATTATTATTATCACACACACACACATATATATGTACAATATATAAATATATATAATTGTAATATATTAAGGTGATATATAAATATATAATGTAGAATATATATAATTTCATATACATATAAATATAGTAAATAATATATCTATAATTATTATTTAAAAGTATGTAAATAAATTATGCTAATAATATTTATTATAATAACCAGCCAAACACATATATATACAATAATGCGCAATAGATATATCAAAAAAACAATTACCTTATTGGTTGGTTGTTGATGGTCCGATAGCGGTTCTATTGTGAGGTTCAAGATCGAAACTCGGTGGCTTCATTTTACACTCTGAGGGTGGGAATTATATGGAGGTAGCTGGAACTAGGAGGCAAAGTGGAGGCTGGGGGCTTGGGGTGTTGATGTAGCAACCGAAGGCTGGGGGCTTGGGGCATTGACGGAGGAACTGGAGGCAAGGATGGGGGAACTGAGAGATGGGGAATCGGGACAAGATGGAGGTAGGGATGGAGGTCGGGATGGAGTGGAATGGGAGTGGGGATGGGATGGGGAATGTGAGGGGAGTGGGGATGGCATGGGAGGCTGGGAGGAGAGTGGATGTTTATAAAAAAATCACATAGATTTAGTGGCAGTTTTCACAACATCCCCTAATGGAATACTTTATTTAGGGGCGGCTTATCCACCCCAAAAGCCTTCCATGTAGTGGCGGTTGTAGAATTGCTCGTGTATTATGTTAACATTACAAGGGGTTTAAACCCCCTCTAATGCAACCACTGCTAAAGTCACCATTACTTTGGCAGCGCTTACTCAAGAATACCAATAATGAAAGTAGGTCTCCACATTAGTGGTGGTTACTCAAATCCGCTACTAATTTCTTTAGAAGGGGTTATAACCCATTCTAATGTAAAAAAATAACCCCCTCTACTGTAATCAATTTTTTGTAGTGATTTTTTATCACCTTCCTTTTTCTCACCTTGCAACACAACCCAAACTTATGCTACATTTCTATGGATAAAGGAACACTGATGAACAAACATGAGTTTTGATGAGAGGCACAACAAGATAGATATACCTTTTTAGGTGGTATATCCATAAATAAAAAAGATATAATTTTATAAGGGAAATCATAATCTTATTATATGTCCAAAAAAATTAAATAAAATACATTAAAAACAAAAATATAAATGAATAATGGAATATTATTTGAATCATGATTACACATTAAAAAATATACCACATTTAGTCTCTTTCTTGATGACACAATAGATTGTCGTTGAAGTGGAATAATCTCAATAAATTTGTATTTTCATACTTATATATCACTAAAAATCTTCCTTGATCATGATTTACAAAAAATATCCCAATGGTCAGTAGTAAAGAAATCTATGATCATCTATATGTGGGTTTTCATATTTTTCATCACCTTATTGATCGTTAAAATGTCTTTCAAAAACTCACACAATTCCTATTCTAGAACAATAAAATAGTAAAATAATAAAATATTCCAATAAAATCCACATAAAAATGAAACCAGATAAGGGTGTTTTATCATAAGTGTAATTTATATAAGCATAATTCATGTACCATAATCTACATAAACACAATTCAAATTAATCCACATCAGGAAAGGATAAATCATGCAAAGATAAATAATGTTTTACACAAGAATAATCTCCATCTATGAAAATATCATTTTAGATCCATTGTAAACATGATTTTACAGTTCTTGAGGACCATATTCTATCACTTATTAAGACTCAATTTATACATTGTATAATCATGAATTGTATATTGAATTTTAGTAAATCCCAAATCACTAATGATTTTTTAGTGAGTTTGACTCATATCAAGAATACATATAATTTTTTATATTTAAAAAAAATACCCAGTTATTTTATAATTCTATATAAAAACATTAGACATGTTAATAAATCCTAGGAATGATAATATAAAAAAAATTAACTATTTTTGAGATTATTTATTATTAACTAAATTAAAATTATCTAATTCAGTAATAATGATATGTAATGTATTATTAAATATATAAAATGTAAAAAAACATCAACACTAAAAATATTCCAAAATATGAAATCAATCATATGACTAAAAATTACATACACAAAATATGAAAATAAAATTAATGTAGATATCCCCCCAAATATATCATATAATATAAGGATCATCTACTCATTTTAATCATCCTCATATGGGTGGCTTCTAGAAAAAACAAAATTGGGTACCAAATACATGTTGTAATACCTTTTATATTAGTGATATAAACGAGGATATGATTAGATATTACTATCCTTAGAACACTATAAATCATTCAAACCACCCCCATATTAGGATTCACTACACTGCCCATTGAATTTGATTATTTAATTATTATGGAATAACATGATTTCATCAATTGATATATGATTACCAAAATAGAACCATCCTTATCAACATATGTAGAATTCCCATAATGAAATCCATTGAAATATCATCCCACATCCACTATGTAATTTACAAGTTGTGTAACAACCCATATGAAACATCATTTTTGGATTTCATCTATTAACTCTCAAGGAATCTAGGAATAAACTTATCTATTCCCTTCATTATAATAGGACACCAAGACAAACTCCTAAAATAATGATATTTCACTAAAAAATTTGGATGCATGAGAAAGTATGAACCAAGGAGCTCTTTAGAAACAAATATCTACATGTTATGATATTCATGTAACTTCCCATGTTATAACAATTGATACTTATATTCAGATAAACAATTGAAAAAATCAACAACAAATTTATGATTTACTTGTCTGGATCACTCAATAATTGTAACTTTAATGGTGGCCACCTGGCCTCAAGCATGCCTCCCCTTATTCTAGAGGGTTCGGGCTAGTAGTGAGGGTCTGTAATGGTATTTTTGGGAGACTATACTGCCATGATTTGAGTGGATCACGATAGAATAATAATAAAAATAAACAACCAAAGCATAATAATTAACTATCAAAATAATATTAAATCATATATATATCATAATCAAACTAGTATTAAACATATCCAATGTCATATACAAACTATTAATCATGTCATGCTATAAAAATTGGAATAAAAGGGATACAAAGCAGAAGGAATATAAAAAATGCTATAAAAATGAACAAAAACACTAATTTTATCTTCTATAGAATCATGAGCATAAAATCCATCCTCTATTATCGTATTAAAGAAATAAATATAAATACCATGCATACCTGTAAATCCACTTTTCCTTGTCCCTAAAAGTATCCATGAAGTCTATCTGGGTACAAATCGGTGGCACGAACTGGTTGTGAGATATACTCAGTTGGCCACCACCTATGGTGTATAATTCCATATAATGTGTGAGTATGTAAGAAAAATTCAAGGTAATAACTAAGTTCATAAATGAAATATGTAACTAACATGTTGAATCACGTTCCTATTGGGACACTTGACCGATTCCACCTGATTTCGCCAATGATGTAATGCCTTTGAGTGATTGTCATTTATGACTATATTAGTAAAAGAGGCTCAGTATCTTACCCAATCCAGGGTATCCCCATTCATCATATTCATTATAAAGGATGAATTCATACCATTTATTACACCTGATAAATTGAATATAATAAAGAAATCAATTATACAATGTATTTTCTAAATCAAAGTGTGTTTTTCAGTTTGAAAATTTGTTATTTCAAATTATTAACCAATTATTTTATTTGGAACAAGATCATGTCCATGTAATTTCATACGAGGAACCCATTTATCACTCCAGGTGTATTATGACCCCATTACCCCAAAACCCCATCCATGGAATTACACATAGGACCCTTGGTATTTCTCTAGGTGTGGTATAAATACATCATCCTCTCAGTCTACACTTGGTGTTCCATGTAAGAAACCCATTTGTCACTTATGGCATAACATAAATCATTACCTTTAGAGAATATCCTTGTAATTCAATTTAATGATCAAATGTATCAATTATAGAACAATGAAATCCAACCACCCAATTGTTCCCATCCATGGAATCTATATGATAACCCTTGTACTGCCCACGACATCATCTAAATATATTTAATTATTTATGTTAATACAATAGGCCTAATGAGTCCACCCATGGAATTGTGAGTCAAAACCCACATATCACCCTTAGTATAGAATAAAAAATATCCATGGGCTCTCATTAAAACCAAACCATTTAACATCACTTTTAATCTAGTAGATATATATAATTTATAAAGGATATGTACAACTCACCTAGGATGGTAGTTCAATTTCATATCCTATGTTTAAAAGGACTAATATATAATAAATCCATAAATAATTTTAATGAAGACACTTTTTGTTTAATTAAATTATAACCTCCCTATTACATGGTGTAAATATCACATCTTTGATGGTGAACCAAATTCAATAGAAACTCATGGTTCGTTCCCATGTTTAGATACACACCCAAAGGGGGGGGGTTCTATTTTGGTTCCTTAATCCTCATATATGATTATCCGTCACAATGTTCATATAAACCTAGGCCCCCATATTTTATTTATGAAAAAATGAATTAAATAGGTTACACATGGGATGTTCATCGCATTGAACAATGGTATAATATATTGACACATAAAATTTAAGGGAAAATAATGACACCACATAAAATATATTTTTTTAATGGTCGTGCCATGGAAAAATATCAAATCACAATTATATAAAAAAACTAACATATTCATGTAGTCAATTCCTCATGTTTTATTAGCCTCTAATCATAGGGTGAAAATAAGAAATTAAGGAAATAGAATAACTAACTAAAAATAGGTAATGTTTCCTCTCATTATTTTTTCATTCTATAATGGCAGATAAATGAAGAAAAGAAGAAAGAATATTGTAGAAAATATTGGTGGATATCCAATGAAACTGATGCTGAGTGATTCACATCTTAGATTAAAAAGGATGATAAAATAGTGTGAGGAGAGGTTTTTATCTTTCCATGTGTGAGGCCCACTATGTAAAAGCAAATAGAAGATAAGTTAGAGATTAAGAGGAGGTACAACAAAAAAAGGCATATCACTTATCATTTAAATAGGCACATGGTTTGGCCAAACGGTTTAGATAAACAATTTGGACAAAATATCTTCCAACTATACAAACAAATTTTTATGTGGAACTAAGTGTGTGATCTATGAACATAGATTAGGAAAACCATCCACAACTCATGTTCCCATCTGAAGACCCTCTACAACACCCCCATGGTTTACACTAACCATGGGTACTTAGGCACATAGTTTAAACAAATTGTGCATCCTACCTGTTATCTCCAAAATTTTGGGCTCCAAGATCTAAACTATCCCTAAACACTCCTAAAATACTATTATTTTTCTAATATTTCAACAATAATTTTACGGATTTGTACCTCATAATAAAATTTAGGATCATACAATATCCCCACGTTAATGAAACACATCCTCATGTGTTTTCTTTAGAGGGTGGTAAAGCTTAATATGAGAATAAAATTAGCCACTAAACACAAATAACATTTTCTCATTCCCAGGTCACATTCTATTGATAGTTGTTCTTTTATAGCACAAGTACTAGGGGAACTAGTCATCCAAGGATGAACATCCTATTTTGATAAAAAATACATATTGGTTTCTCCTAAAATATTTCATCTTCCTCAGACTCAACCTCATCAAGATAATTAATATGGGACTAGGTGAAATGATAATAATAAAGCTATAAAGCATGGGTGATTCTACGGTTGGATCTGAACCTATGAGCTAAATGCATCTGATATGCTATTATCCAGACTCTCTCCAAGATATCAAATGGACCGACATAAAATTAATATGTCTTAACTTGTTTTTGAATCCTTCTATCATCTGTCTTGATGACCTATGCATGAAATATTGACACCCACCTAAGACTCAAGTGGCAGTGGTGTCGATTGACATAATTGTTCTACCTAGACTGAGTTATTTCCAAAGGCTTTCGAGTAAGATATACATACTATGAATTGTATAAAATGAGATGAGGACCCAGTAAAACTACCTATCATTCCATTAACAAACCAAGGGGTGAATTCTATGACTTAATATATAAAATATAATAGGGATACATCTTTATAATTTATGAAAGTATGATATTATAATGAATTTCGACAAGTGACTGGTGTCTCTCCCAATAAACACCAAAATCAAGGATACATGCCTAGAAAATATCCACCATCACCAGTATCATAATTTTAGACTTTCAATCAGTCTACAAGTGATAGGTTTTACCTAGAAGTAACTATTAATCTAATTCACTAAACAAACTACTCTAGAATAGTTTTTTAAAATGATCGTATTTAACTGATATGATAGTACATAGAATAATGTAAAGGAATATGATCTCTTGTACAAATATCATTTCTAGCACACCCACTAAAAAGGCCTATCTAAAAGGTAATAATTGAGTGACCATCATCAATTTTTATATGATCATACATACCCTATCCTAACATTATGGTGACTACAGTAATATCATCAATAAATACATAGTGAAATCCTACAATTTCAACTCAGGAATCGTAAATTATTGTAAGATACTTATTGTATAATGGTCTGCCTCCTTCACCTTTTGAAAAGTGGAACACAAAGTAACCAAACTAGTTATCTACATTTTTATACCAATATACCAATAGTAGCCTAAAAAATAACTTTACATCTTGGTAAGATCAATAAATTCTTATAATGAAGAGGTAAGAGACACTTGAATCACCTCAAATCAGATATCTGTAGGTACCTGAATGACTCCATGAATTAACGCGACCTCATCCCCATCAACTTTCCATCCATGTAGTGGATCCTTTCCAGAAACACTCTCCCAAATGACTAAACCCTACGGATCAGAAAATGCCTCATATTCACTATATCTCAATGTTTAAAGGTTATAGATAATTATATTAGTCTAGGATGTTCAAAATGGTTCAAAAACATGAATTTATTTTATAGAAAATTTCCATCAACTTCCACTATTTACTAGCCTCATTATCGTCATGTTTTCGAGTCGTCCAGCTTAGTGAATTAGCAATATCATTTCCTTTATCGGACATAAAAGAAAGATCAATGTTAAATGACTATAGGCATTCAACCCAATTCAATTTATGATGTTAATTTCAATATTTGTGAATATATATTTGATGTTTTTTTTGGACTGTATACACCACAAAACAGTATCCTAAAAAATAGCGCCTCTATTAACACAAGGCAAGAACCACAACTGCTATCTCGAGATCATGTATTGGGTTATTACCCTCATGTGACCTCAACTGATGAGACCCTTACATCATGATATGATATACCTAAATTTGTATAGCTCCATTCTTGATGCCTAATGCATTACATTAAACAATATATCTTATGCTAGTATTGTGTAATTTTGGGATCATAGATGTATTCAATCACACATTCAGCTCTCGAAAGGATTTCCCTCATGCTTTAGACCATATAAACATGACACCCTTATTTTTCAATCATGTATGTAGTATTTTAGGACATGATAAATACTATATACTATTCATATAATGACCATTCATCTCTATGATACTCTATATCAAAGTGGTTCATGGGATAGTCGTAGGAAACTATAGCCCTCACCTTCTCTGGCTCAACTGATTATACTATATCTGAGATAATGTGACATACGATGCCATTTTTATTGGTAAAGATGTGGAATTTTTATAGACTATTATGCAACTAATGCTATATCATTTCATTGAAAATTATTTCAAGGTTTTGGGAATGATCATGTTGATTATTTGAGTACACCAATATTTCAACCATGAGGACTACAAAAAATGATTTTGTATATGTGTATAGGACCTGATTCTTCAAATTCATGAATAATGATAGGTCGTTCATAATGTCTAACAACATGAAGAAATACTCATACAAGAAATATCTAATGTTTAATTTCATGTGTTGAATATATAAAGGTATAACATGAAATTAATGATATTACAACTTTAGATCGATCATGGAGACAACCATTTCTCCATGGATATGGTTGAAGAGGTCATCTTTATGTGGAAGTGGAAACCATTAATTAACAATAAGTTGATTCAACTAATATTAATCGATGTAAATCCTATGGTAACAATATTACATCAAGAAGAAAAGTATATGAAAACCCCATGAATATTTATTGGGATACATAATAACGTTAGATTTCATGTTATCTAGTCTCCTCTAAATCTCCTACCACTCAATAGTATCCATCTTATAAAAAGGAATGATTAATGGTGCTGCTCATAACAATTGATAAATAGTAAATACTACATATCTGTTATGTTTTAGTCTATAAAATTCAATAGGGAATATATCCCTGAAACAAGATACTACGGGAGGTATATTAGTCTAACGTGTTCCCCAATCATCTATAGAAAGAAAATATATCTAGGATGTCACTCTACCTATCTCACAAGGCTTCATTTGAACTTTATATTCCTAGACATCCCATTGATACTTATCAATATAACTACCTCCATCAGGTGATGTGAAGGAAACAATGTAGTTATATAAATAAATATAAACATGATAAATAACCAACTAGTCCATCTATAGAGTGATGAAAAATCCATCATCTCAAGAATAAAGAGGTTTCATAAGAAATTATACCCATATATTTCAAAGAGGTACTCCTTGCACTGGCAGAAATTCTATGACCGAATTCCGAAGGGAGAATCGAGTTCCCTCACAGCAAAATAAATACTGAATCTTGATCCTATAGTTCTATATAAAATAAAGAAATATGATGGAGTGGGATGTGAATGTATTAAATAAAGTAGAAACTAGAGTCAAGGTTACTAATATTTTACCTCTAACCATAGACGGATAGGCACTCTGCTCCTCATGGATCACCAATACTTAATATATATATCCATATCCAAGGCCCTAATATATATCCTAATTACCCTAGGTATGACCACTCTACATGGCATTAAAGTCATGTGTATGGATCCCTCCACCATGACCAACTCCTCAGCTTGATCAGTCAGTAGTACTCCATCTCCCAACCTGAGGAGGGGAAACTAACCCTACGCATGAATGTGGAGTTGGTACAGATCCCCCTCACATACCACTATAGGTAATTATCAATAAAATGCATAATATGACCCATATTTCCAAAATCTCGGCACTCATCTGGAACCCTGATACATTTATTCATTATAGGTAATAGACTATTGAAATGATTTAATACCACCTAGCTACCTGAGATCGCACTTTTTCTATCACGAATTCTATGAGAAGTCTCCAAACAGTACTTTCGTCCACTTGTTGAAGCAGTTTTAGGTCTAAGAGATGAACCAACCTAGATGAAACCATCATCCTATCTTAGGTTACATTCATTAAAGAGAGCCTAATTCACCATCCAAGATGTTTTAGTCAACCATAATATGTTTACCTATGATTGGATTTCATACCTGAGATCATACATGAATCAATTATCATGGGGTAACCCATATCATAGTAGGATCCATGAAAATCACTAGATCCCAATAAATCATGTGGATTAGTGCATAACTGATAAATATCTCTACTCCAGGTTTATAAACACTAAATCTCTATCATCCCTCAACATATCAGGATAGAAAAAATCATAGAAGTTCATATAGAAATCCCTCGAAAACATATACCTATGATTATCTATGTATTTAATAATGTCCCACCATCTCTAGAAGCATCTAATAAAATATACATACTGAGCATCACTCTCCTCTCACAAGGTGTCTCAAGATGCTCGAAAATATATATCTTGAACCCTATCAATTACTTAATAGGTTATGGAGTGCCATCCCCAAAAAATGTGGGCAGATGATACTGCTCAAAATTTTGCATCAACATTTCCATAGTAGGGATAGTTCATGAGTCTCTCTTTATATTATTTATGATCAATAAGAATTCCTATAAAATAGTCCTTGTTTACCAAGTCAAGGATAATATGTGGTTCCACTAGTGGAAATATAGGAGGTAATTTTGATGGATTAGGGCACACATCCTCCAGATCATCACCGATGTGACCCTCTTGGTTCTTGATTCAATGCCCCCATGGGTTAATATCTCAATCATTTCAAAGAACAATCCTTAGAAAATATTTTATAATGATATAGATCACCACATAAGAGTAGGAAATGTACAATCCTTCTGATGTAAAATTAACATCCATCCTTCTACTCCTAAATACAATACAATCTAAAATATAAGCCCATGAATAATCCAAAGAGATACTTTATATTTCCCGAAACAAAGGTTCAGTCAGATTCTATTTCTCTATTTTAAATTTGGGGATCAAGTATAGAGTGTGTCAATTTCTAGTTATAGAGGAAAACAATCATTAAGATACAATTGAAACCAACATTTATAGGAACCCATTTAAATTAGTTTTTAAGAATCAACATATCATAATGATTTATATATATAATGTTCCATTTATATGAGTAACCATTCCAAAATTATAAAGCCCTACACATTATAAGTTGAAATCACTATATCATGTAACTACTACCATGTTTTTACATTTAGTCTTATAATTTAATAACTTCATATATGAGTTATTTATTATATGGGTAACCCTTACCAGTTAATAAATACTCATAATATTTATAAATTATTATTATATACCATTTAATAAAAATCATAAATGTTTCATATAATGAAAACAATGCTCCATGGATAAAGCATGTCTTAATTGGTGAATTAAGGTTCCACCATTAACCTATAAGGTAAAACACCATTTAGTAAGATGATAAAAATTAAAATCCAAAATTTTATCATAGATATAATAATCCATGATGTCAGAAATAAATAATACCAGTAAACAATAAAATAATCACAAAATTATGGTAGTGAGATAAAATAAAAGATAATCATGTAGTTAAAGAACATTAAAATGTTGCAACAATGAATGTAGTAAACTATAATTGTCCTGGAATATTCATGGAATTTGAATCCTCAAGTGCCCCCTATGATTCATGATACAAAACCCCATTTACATACTAGTAAAGGGAAAATTGAATCCACATTAACAATAATTAATGATACATATCATGTATGTCACCCAACATTGAAATTAATAAAACTAAAATTTGAAAAATCCTCTAAAATATCCCTTCCATGTTAATCTGGATTTTCCCTATATTTGGGTCATCTACTCCAAGTCCCAGGCTCATTACCAAATCCTAACATGTCCCTATACTCATTTCTATTAAATAAATTAAATATAAAAATGAAAATATTAACTTATACCACTTTGTGAGATCCTGTCATGGATCACTTGATAATAATTTATGAACAAGTGACCACAAATCCTGAAGCATGCATCCCCATATGCCAATGGATACCCTCTTGAAGCGAGGGTCTGCAATAGTATGGTTGGAGACTACACCCTCTTGATCGGAGTGGTTCACTATGGAATCATAATAGTAATAAAGTATGGAAGCATAAAAAATAACCAGAATTGGAATAGTAAATCATATAGATATTATAAATAAACCCATATAAACCATATCCAATGTAAAATACAAAATAATGATTATGAAATTCTATACAGATAGGGGATACAAGGGATACATGGGAGCATACATATAAAACATTCTATTATAAATGAAAAAAAACTCAAAAGTGTTCTCTAAGAGCATAATGGGAATAACCTCAGTCAAATTCTCTTATACTCCATCGTATTATAGGAAATTAAACTACCCCTAGTATTCCACTTTCCATTTTCCCTACATGTTAACATGAAGTATTCTTAGGTACTAATCATCAAACCAAACATGGTGTTAGATATATTCATTAGGCCACCACAAAAAGTTTCTAATTCAATCCAATCCATGTGATTATAAAAAAATCATTTTTAGGTAATTAAAAAACCATAAATGTAATATGTAATAGATATTTCGATATGAGTTTTTAATGGGACACTAGGTTGATACCATCTACATCAACATATTATTGAATGTTTCTATATTATTATCATATAAATTTAAATTTTTAATGGAGTCTTCAGTCATTGATCATAGCCAATACATACCATGTTGATCATATTTAGTATAAGAGATGAATGTGTCTATTATTAATACACTTGATAGATGGAATATAACAAGTCCATAATGTATAAAAAGTATTGACTAAATCAAAGTATGGTCATTGACTTGGAATATGCATCATTTAAATAAGTCAACCAATTAGTTTATTAGAAACCTAATCCCATCTAAAGAATTTATTATAAAGAATGAAGGTACACCTCAAGTTGTAATAGGAACCCATCAACCTACAAGATCATCGTTTTCATTCCGGATAGGAACCTTGGAATCTCTCTAGACTTGATATAAAGACATGTCCCTTTAAGTCTGTCCTTGGTATTCCCCATAATGAACTAGAGATCCAGTCATGTATTAATATAAATAAATACACTCAGAGTCCGTATATTATCATTATATGTAATAAAACCATGTTTCAATCATGGAAAAATGTAATCCATCCACCTATGTGTTCTTATCTATGGAATCTATATGAGAACCCACGTATTTCCCACAACATGATGTAAATTGTTTTAATAATTCATTTTAATTCAATAAGAATGAGGTGTTATTTAATGGAATTATGAGTTATAACCCATGTATCACCCTTAACATGGAATATCATATGGTTATGGGATCTCAATATCTTTATTCCATTTATCATTAATTTTAATCTAATTGGTCCATATCTTTAATAAATTGTATGTTTAAGTCACCTAAAATGGTAGTCCAATTTCATAAAATATGATTATAAGACCACAAATTTGTTATCGTTATATTCAATTTAATTAATACTATTTTTATTTAATTAAATTATAACATCATTATTACAAGGAAAAATGAACACAACATAGAAGGTGTGTAAAATAATTAAAATATCATGGTTTTTTGTCTAGTTTAGAAATACAAATAAAGGGGTTGTTATATTCAGTGTCCTTAATCATATTATGTGGTAACATTTCACATACATAACTTATTTTAAAGTTAAATTTCATTTAATTTTCATTCATGATTCGTTTTGGGGGTTTCTCAAGCTTTTATGGAGGAATGAGTGAGTTTTCTTGAATTAGGCCAAACTATGAGCCCAATTCCAGATTTAAAAATAAACATTGATTCCTTTAAAACTCCTTCATTTATCGACAATTTTTATCCATTCTAATCCTACTTTTCATCCCCTGACCTATTAAGACCACCATATTAATTTGGACCATTTAGGAATCCGTAATCATGGTGGATATGGGTTTTTCTTTAATGGATTAGTTCTGCCTGAAAGCTCATTTCCTGCAGTAAAAATATTTTTTAGTTATCTAATATCTCTTTAAATATTTACATTTTTTGGTGATTCCAACTCTCCCCCAAGTCCAAATACCAAAGGCACGCCCCCATGCTCTCCTCCCCCTCTTTGGAGCTCGGTTTCATCACCAATTAGGATGAAATGTTTCTAAATATCTCAAATCACCCAGATTTGAAGAGGTAAATTGATTATTTTATAACTCCATTATTTATCACTATTTTCCCACATTTCTATTCCTAAATTATCTTTTAAACCTTGTTCGAATCTCCCTTGAATGTTTGGTTGTTTTAAAATTCAAATACTATTGTATTTGGGGTGATTTAATCAATATTTTTCAAGGTAAGTGATTCCTTCTTGGTTTCTTCCTTTTCCCTTAGGGTTTCCTACCTCTTTTAATTATGTTCTAAAATTTCCAAAAGTTAGGGTTTGAACATAGGGTTTGATTTGGTGTTTTATGTTCAAATATTGTGGTCTAGGGCTGGATTTATCTTCCTTTTGCTGCAGCGGTGGTGCAGTTGATGTTTTGCACCTTGTTTTAAAGGATTCGACACTTTCGGTAGGTGGTTCCATTAGTAAAAAATTATTGATTTCTCAGCTTGCTGTATTTACTCATTATTCATATTCCAAATATGTTTTTTGTGGTGAATGAACTATTCATGATTTATTTGGTTAAGTTTTTATTTTATTGTTTCATTTTAGCTTGAAATTGGGTGTTTTTCATGTGTAACACTTGGGGTATTATTTTGGTGTATTTTAGAACATATGAAATTGGTTTACTAAATATTGTTTGGGATACCAATTCTACTTTGGTAGGGTCTTGGTGTTCCATTGGGTTAGAAATAGTTTTTTTTGGAATAGGTTTGTTGTGTAAAACATTGTTATTCTTCTTGAGAGCATTTTATGTAAATAAGTGTTTTCATTTGTATCATTCATCGTTTTATCCAACGTAATTTTATATCACTTCAATGTGGTTCTATAAATTTCTCTTGGGCTGTCATTATTTGGTTTGATACCTTTTTAATGGACTTTAAACATAGTTATAACTCATGTAATTCTGTTTTGAAATTTTTCAAAAGACAGTTTTAGTTGAAAAATGCAGATTTGTTTTGTTGATTTTGATTATTTTTTAATGTTTATTAACTCAGGTAAGGTACGACCCATTAAGAGTTAGTTCACAACTAAAGTAAAACCTAGATTGTTTCACCATTTGATGACCCTACAGTTGATCAATATATAGAATCTTTTTATTGAGATTTTTAGATTGATTCTACACCCTTTACTTTATTTGTTTTTTGTATCCTTATTTAGTGGGAGAGTGATCATGGATGGTTGAAAGAGACCTTGTCCTCTTATGTTTCCTGATGTTCCAAAGGTGGATGTGGTCTGGGGTTGTTAGCATGGATGAGTATCGTGATGGTGTCTAAGAGGTCCTATCGGTCCTTCGTAGTCTCTTCAATGTAGAAGTTCACGTTAATTTCCAGTGTGGGAAATATATTCATGAGAGGCTATTGTGGCCACATTATATAATTGTGTGTTGTTTTGGGATGTTGTATAAGGTCCCTCCCCATGCATTTTTTATAGCATTCACAATTTTCATTTTCGGTAACTTCTTGAGATTTCATGCGCTTGACTGACAGTAAGGGTGAAAGTCGTGCAATCCTCTAAGAGTATCTGTTATGTTGGGAGAATGTATCCTGTGATAAAACTTCAAAATATTCCTTTTCAGAGGAAGGTGAGTATAGGTGTTCTTTACTTCTATAGTTTCTCACTTGAATAAACAAGGTGCGATGTGTGTGCATTTTCTAAACCCTTGTTTCAGTGAAATATCAATTTAGGGTAAACTGTGTTTGGAATGTGATATGTCTTGGAAATCTTATTGGGGATTTCAGTGTAGTTGTTAGTGGCACCTAAAGAAGAATTCTCATTCAGGGGGTTTCCAAAGCCAAACTATGAGGTTAAATATGCTTCAATCATTTTAGCTCCAGCCATAGGTCTCGGAGAAAATCTGACTCATAGTCAAGTTAAATCCTTGGGTCATTTAAACCCTTGTACAATGACCCATCCTCAGTAAGAAATATAGGAAGAGTTTAAACCTCTGGTGTTATCATCATTCTTTTGTTGTTCCAGTTCGGTGGAAACTGGTTGAGTGCCTTGTACACATGTCATCACCTAATTTCATTCCCTCCCCATTTTATTTCTATTGATTCATTAGAGAATGGTTGGAAATTTAGATAGACATGTTGATGAAATAGTTTGTACACAATTTGTAACGCCCCGACCCCAGCTACCTAGAGTCGGTGCATTATTACATAACATTGGCATGATCACAAGAAAGATCAAATCCCGAAAGACCGATTGGTTTAGTAGCCTTGGAAACACTAGATATAATCATAAAGTTTTACATTACATTTCAAAGTGAAAAACTACTACAACAACAAAGTCTTCATATCCACACTATTAGCCCCTCATAATATCCCTGCAAGTCATTCATAATTTACTTCTTCACTACCTGGGAAAAATAAAACATAGAAAAGGGGTGAGCTCAAATGCCCAGTAAGGATAACAATATAGCGGAACATTCAAAATAATCATAAACATTTAAGGAAATGAGTTACTAAAACAAAAGCCTTTTAAAATTGAACTTCAACATAGTGTGGCAAAAGTAAAATGAAATAATGCCATTTACTTATTCACATGGATATTCTACTAATCGAGTAATCACATGCAATATCAATAACCACTTTCATAATGTTGGAATGCATAATGCCAGACTATCATAACCACATAGCCAAGGCCTCGTGCCAAGACTACAAATAAGATTTTGTCAAGGCCTTGTGCCAAGACACTAGTTTGTCTCATGAGACCTACTGATGCATCGAGGAGCTATAGCGGGCTCCACCCGTCACTTATTAAGTCCAATGCATTCCCATATGAAAAGGTTTAAACATAACATAAACATTCGTATTAAAACTAGCATACGAAATGTCAATAATTTCACCATAAACTATGAATGGTATAAAAATAGCACATCCACAGTCAAACATATCACAAAACCTTCAATACAATATAGAAGTTTTGTATCATAATAAATCAACTTCAAATAATCTTAAAATCCATCAAAGGATGTTGACATAGATGAAATCAAAACACTTTTTAGAGAAATATCTATTTTTATTTTTGAAATCATTTAAGAGTCATATAAAATAAAACATTTTCTTGAAAATATTCTTATAAGCTTGTAAGGAAAGCTTTGAAGATTTTATAACGGCGGAAAATAACCGCACCCGCCGTATAATTAAAAAAAACATTCTTACCTCAATTCTGTCGAAAAGGTTAAAAAGGACCTTGTTTTGAAAACGACGGAAAGATTCCTTAATAAACCTCTTATAAAAAGTCAAACAAGGGTATAAATGACTTTAACCCATATTCTTGTAAATAATAAATATGTTTTGAAATACATTTTGAAGAAACATGGATGTGGATGATAAAGAGATCCCAGTAGATTATTACGTATAAACAACCTTGGCTAATGAAGAGGTTGTAAAGTAAACCCTTACCTTGTACTTTTCCTTGGTTGGGGTAGGTTAACCTCATTAATAATAGTGAAATAATTGTTACTAAATTATACAAGAATCATATACATTAATATGATATCATATATGTTCTTTTAATATTGATTTGATAATAATATCTTAGTATTATCGTCGTTTCGGGTGTTAACTTACTCATTTTCTTTATATGTTTTGTTACATAAGTCATGTTTGTTGTATCTTATTCATATCCAGAATGATATCAAGTCCTTAAACATCATTTTTAAATCATTAAATGATAATTATACTTGAATGGATACGATGGAGAATAAATCTCATCGCGTTCGTGGAGACGGTAGTCCGTACGTACGCACGAACGCTATTTCCATTTAATTTTTATTTTAAAAGAATCGAATCCAAATGATACATAGGTATATTACTATTCCAGTATAATATAATATTTTATATATGTTACTTAAGTTCATTAACACCATCCTTTATACGTTCCATGTGTGGTATGAACGAGTCATATCATTTTAAGGGGGCGGTAGTCCGCACTTCCTCAAATGAAATTATCGTATGTATATACAACATGAAACGAATAATGGTATGAAATAAAATGGAATTACAGAAGCTTATATATATAAAATATATATCATTAATATCATATTTAATTACAGTGCCATCATAATGGACACCATGAGAGGCGGTAAGATGTATTTGAACAATCATCGTTTCGTGAGGCGTTAGTTTGCCATCCACAGAAACATTATGTTCGTCATCCATTAGATGGAGTTGTGTGTATGTGTAGTTTGAATACTTCTTATAACAACATCCTAGTATATTGTGGATACTGTTGTTGTTACAAAAGAAAGGAAATAAAAAGAGTTTGGGGATTGGAGAAGCAAAATAAATGAAAATAATTTAAGAGAAATCGTTACCTTTAATTTAGGTAACTCACTTTGGTTGGAACCAAAGGACTTCTTGAAATGCTTTCTGCATAAGGGGATGCTTCAAGGAGGAGGAGAGGGATGTGGGGAGCTTATTTGGGCAGGGTTTGGACGAGCCAAGTGGCTTGAGAGGTGTGAGGAATGAGTAGAAGTGGTCTCCTTTTATAAGGGAGAGGAGGGGCTCTTTAGGAAAGAGTGAATGTATTACTTTATAATATAATTATATTCGGTTTATAATGGTCCAAAAATCATTGAGGTCGAAGATAAGATGACTAATATTCTAAATAACATCAACCAATAAGAATTGGACAGGTTTTAGATAATATTTTAATCATTATAATCTTATTTATTTAAATGATTTATTAATGAGGTAAACATTGCATCATTATTGTGTCATTAATAATTTAAATTATTTGATGTCTAAAAATTATAAATAAAATATCATCATGTAGGAAATCTTTTTATCTTTCTAATGAATATTTATAATCGAAAATCCAACATGTATAACTCTATGGAAAAATTGTTCTTCTAAAAGATGTAAGCTTATGCCATTTTTATTTTTATTTTAACTTTATTAATATAATGTGTCCCTACCACATACAAGTGGCTCCAAGGGGTCCCCAAATTGACCCAAGGATGCCCGTGGTCGGGTATGTGTCCACCAATAAGGTTAGGACACGTTTTAGGGTAATTTTGTATTATTATAATATTATTTTTTAACCCTTATTTACCGGATTTACCCTTTAACCATGGTAAATAAAATATTTACCACAGTAACTATTCAAAATGTCTAAAAATAAATGTTACCTATTTACACAATTTGAACATCCTGATTCCAAATATGGAATCCATTTTCCTAAATTCAAAACACAGAAGTGGCAGAAATTAATTTAAAATTAATTCCCGCTGTCAAAACAAAAAGTGTGTTTTTAAGAGATAATAACTATCAAAAGATTGACACTTGTTTATGTTCGGTTTAATTGTAAAATTATGTCCAATGACCAACATTATATTAAATGGTAAAAATATATTCTAAATATACTTTAAAACCACTCAAATTAAAAATTTATCACTATTAATTATTTTGATTAAAAAAGTTGTTTAAAATTTAGTAATTTTCACTATTCATCAAAATATGAAAGTTATCCGAAATCTACCAAAATTTCACCTTAGGCTAAATTCGATATTCCGAGTCAAAAAATGAAGTCCCTTTTCAAATATAATATATATAATTTCAATAAGTAGGTATTACTATTTACAACAGCTAGTTTAATTAGTTGTGGTGTGTGTTAGAACTCGAGGTTGCGTACAACACACGCTATCGCATTATTCGAAGGGAAACGTACCGTGGAAGCTTGGGGTGTTACATTCTCACCTCCTTCAAATAATTGCGTCCTCGCAATTTCTAGGGTATTACTGCATAAAAAGACTCGGGTGGTTCTTCATCATAAGTTCCTCGGGTTCCCACGTTGCCTCTTCCATCTTATGGTTTCTCCACAAAACTTTTACCAGACGCGTCGTCCGGTTTCTCAGCAGTTGTTCTCTCGTATCAAGAATCTTGACGGGCTCTTCGCAATAAGACAGATCGGGTTCCAGTTCTAATTCCTCATAGGTGAGTACATGCGTCGGATCAGGCATGTATTTCCTTAATAGAGATACGTGGAACACATCGTGAACTTTGGAGAGACTTGGCGGCATTGCCAATCGGTAAGCTACAGCCCCAATTTGTTCTAGAATTTCGAAAGGTCTGATGTACCTGGGACTCAATTTACCTTTCTTACCAAAACGTATGACTCCCTTCCATGGAGATACCATTAGGAAAACAAGATCACCGACCTGAAATTCCAAATCCTTCCTTCGATTATCGGCATAGCTCTTCTGCCTACTTTGAGATGCTTTGATGTGATTTTGGATTACCTTCACCTTTTCCACCGTTTCCTCCACCAGTTCTGGGCCTACAAGTTTTCTTTCACCAACGTCATCCCAACAGGTTGGTGTACGACATCTCTTTCCGTATAACACTTCATATGGTGCCATCTGAATACTTGAATGGAAGCTATTGTTATAGGAAAATTCTACTAGTGGTAAATATTGATCCCACATACCCTGAAAATCAAGTGAGCAAGATCTCAACATGTCTTCTAAGGTCTGAATAGTCCGTTCTGATTGTCCGTCTGTCTGAGGGTGGTATGCAGTGCTCAAATGAAGTTCAGTATCCAGGGATTTCTGAAGAATTTTCCAAAATCTTGAAGTAAAACGGGGATCACGATCAGAAACAATCGATAGGGGAACTCCATGATGTCTCACAACTTCATTAATGTATAGTCTTACTAGACGTTCCAGGGGTAGATCTTCTCTTATAGCAAGAAAATGTGCTGACTTGGTAAGACGATCAACAATAACCCATATTGAATCGTTCCTTCTAGGAGTCTTTGGTATCCCCATGACAAAGTCCATCGTAATATTGTCCCATTTCCACTCCGGTATGGGAAGAGGTTGCATGACTCCTCCAGGCTGTTGCCTTCCAGCTTTCACTTGTTGAAAAACCATACATCTTGACACAAAATCAGCAATCTCCCTCTTCATGTTGTCCCACCAAAAATGTTCCTTCAAATCTCTATACATTTTGGTGCTCCCAGGGTGTATAGAGAAATTGGAACTATGAGCGTCATCCAGCAATTCCCTTTTTAGATCAGGTATATTGGGAACACAAAGTCTCTTCCCAAATTTCAAAATTCCATCTTCATACACAACGTCTCTCAATCTCCCATCATTCACAGCTTTAATCTTCTTCTGAAATTCTTCATCATCGGTCTGGGAACTCTTAATCCTTTCTAGTAAAGATGGTTTGGCAACCATTTGAAAAAGCATTGATGTTTCACCATCCCTGGTTATTCCCATGTCCATCTTCACTAGATCCATAAAAATTGGATCCCTTTCAATTCTCATATTGTTCAAAACTCCATGGTCTTTTCTACTCAAAGCATATGCCACCTTGTTTGCCTTCCCTGGGTGGTAGTGTATCGTACAATCATAATCCTTGAGTAATTCAAGCCATCTCCTTTGCCTCATGTTGAGTTCTTTTTGTGAGAAAATATACTTCAAACTCTTATGATCAGTATAAATATCACATTTTTCACCATAGAGGTAGTGCCTCCATATCATCAAAGCAAAGATCACTGCTGCTAACTCGAGATCATGAGTAGGATAGTTTTGTTCATGAATTTTCAACTGTCGTGATGCATAGGCAATAACTCTATCATTCTGCATAAGGACACAACCAAGTCCTTTCTTTGATGCATCACTATAAATAACGAACCCATCATTCCCCGATGGTAGAGTCAATATATGAGCATTGACTAATCTTCTCTTCAGTTCTTCGAAACATTCTTCACACTCTTTTGTCCAAATAAATTTAAACCCTTTACGTGTGAGCTTCGTTAATGGGTTAGCCAATCGGGCAAAATTCTGGACGAAACGTCGATAATAACCTGCCAACCCAATAAAACTACGTACCTCAGTTATACTCGTAGGTGCTGGCCATTCTTGGATTGCCTTGGTCTTAGAAGGATCAGCAGAGATTCCATCTTTAGAGACAATATGGCCAAGAAAAGAAATCTCCTGAAGCCAGAATTCACACTTGCTAAACTTTCCATATAATTCATGCCTCCTCAGAGTCTTCAAGATAATGCGCAAGTGATTTTCATGATCTTCATAGGTTTTGGAGTATACCAAGATATCATCAATAAATACCACCAAAAATTTATCGAGATACTCCTTGAAAACTCTATTCATTAGATCCATGAATACAGAGGGTGCATTAGTTAATCCAAACGGCATTACAGTAAACTCGTAATGCCCATACCTGGTTCGAAATGCTGTCTTCGGAATGTCTTCCTTCTTCACACACAACTGATGGTATCCAGATCGAAGGTCAATCTTTGAAAAGTATTGAGCTCCATGCAGTTGGTCAAATAAATCATCAATACGAGGTAGGGGATACTTGTTCTTTATCGTTATAGCATTGATCTCCCTGTAGTCAATACATAACCTCATAGATCCATCTTTCTTTTTAACAAAAAGAATAGGGGCTCCCCATGGAGAAACACTAGGGTGAATATATCCCTTGTTACTCAATTCCTCTAGTTGTTTCTTTAGTTCGACTAACTCTACAGTGGCCATTCTATAAGGGGTCTTCGATATAGGCCTTGATCCAGGAATCAAATCAATGGAAAACTCAACTTCTCGTTCTGGAGGATGTCCAGGTAAATCTTCCGGAAATACATCTACAAATTCTTTCACAACAAGTACATCCCCTATTTGAACATTCCTTTCCTCACCGACAGTTATTTCATTCTCTTCCTCCCCAATAATTGAATTAAGTTGAGCTACTGGGGGTGGATCTAAATAAGAATTAGGTGGTGACGATTCTGCTCTAAAAATAAGGTGTTCCTTATCATTATCATCAAGAATCGTAACCTCTTTCTTCTTACAATAAATCTTCGCATCATAGTCCGAAAGCCAATCCATACCGAGGATTATATCAAACTCAATCATTGCTATGACGATGAGATCAGCAGATAAAGAAATTTTATGTGCTCTAATGGGGACTGATTCACAAAACTTTGTTGCAAGGATACTTCCCTTAAAAGTTTTAACTGACAACTCCCTTATTAAATCAAATTGGAAATATCTAATTTTCATAGCAAACTGGGAAGATATGAAACAATGCGATGATCCAGAATCAAATAATGCATTTGCTAAACTTGAGGAAACCATTAAATTACCTGCCACCACGTCTTTCGGAGCTTCTACCTCAGAAGTAGTGATAGCATAAGCCTGGCCATGATCCCTTGTCCTTTTCTGAGGTAAGTTCTCCTGATGCTTAGGACATTCATTTGCATAATGCCCCATCTCCCTGCAATTGTAGCACTGAACGTTGGTAGCTTCCTTCTTCCCCTTGCAATCACGAGCTTGGTGGCCTTTTTCACCACACTTGTAACAGACTCCCATTCCCTTCAAGCAAGTACCAAGGTGTTTCTTCCCGCATTTACCACAGGATGGATATTCAACCTTTCCCTTCTTCCCCTTATTTCCATTCCCAGATTGATCAGCAGGTCTCTTCTTCTCTTGCTTTTCTTTAAAGTCATAAGACTTAGAGAATTCCTTTTCGGTCTTGATAGCACATGAGACAATGTCTTCGTACGATGAAAAGGATTGTGAGACTAATGCTAGACGAAGAAATGGTTTTAACCCATCAAAGAAACGATCAATCTTACTTCTTGGGTTGCGAATATAATCTCCAGCATACCTCGCTAACCTTGTAAAGTTAGCCTCATACTTTGTGACATTCTCATCCTCCTTTTGTCTCAGACTCAGAAATTGCCTTTCCATATCCTCTCGATGGTCACGAGGAAAGTATTTTTCTAAAAACAGATCTTTGAACTCCCTCCATTCCATATTTGATACTTCATCATCTTCCTTCATGTTTTGAATCAATGACCACCATTGATCAGCATCTCCAGTGAGGCGGTAAACTGCCATGATAACTTTTTCCCTTTCACTGCTCCCCAAAGCCTGAAATATTTTCTCTAGGGAATTTATCCATTGCTCAGCTACTAAGGGATTTGTATTCCCATTGAACGTTGGTGGTTGTTGCCTCATGAATCGATCTAACATTGATCCTCCACGCTGCGGATCAGGGTGTTCCATACTGGTAAGGTAATTATTCATAACCTGAGTAAGTTGTCCCAGTATGGTGATTAGCTGATCGGCACCAGTTGCATCACCAGCCCCACTATAATTATCTTGAGCAGGAGGGAAATCCCTACATGGAGTGCATGCATTGATACTGTTTCCATTTCTTCCACTAGGCGCCATTTCTAAACAATGGCATAAACTAGATCAGTTTATGAATCAAAATACATAATCACATACTTATAAAACTCTTAACATAAATTGAACTATTTATGGATATAATCCATAATCATAAAAAATGTTTTCTTTGAGGAAGTATATACTCATAAACCCTTCATAATGATTTGTAAAGAAAATGAGAGTTATCCTAAGCATATCCCCCGGGAGTGTCGTAACCAAGAGTGCAGCAAGGCCCGTTGTCGTGCACCAGTTCCCGTTCGAGTCTAGCTCAAAGCGGTGTTTTCGGGTTTTACCCCTAGGTACATCTGTGCCAGAGCTGCCTCTACCTGCTCGTATCCAGACAGGGATGTATTGCTCGGAAAACTCACAAAATCTCTACAATACAAAAATTCTAGGAAGTTCTTCTATACTAATTCTCAAAGTTCATCTTAGGTCTACGTGCTCTAATCATAGTTTATCTAAATCTATCTTCCAAGGTTTGTACTAAACTTCCTCTGATACCAACTGTAACGCCCCGACCCCAGCTACCTAGAGTCGGTGCATTATTACATAACATTGGCATGATCACAAGAAAGATCAAATCCCGAAAGACCGATTGGTTTAGTAGCCTTGGAAACACTAGATATAATCATAATGTTTTACATTACATTTCAAAGTGAAAAACTACTACAACAACAAAGTCTTCATATCCACACTATTAACCCCTCATAATATCCCTGCAAGTCATTCATAATTTACTTCTTCACTACCTGGGAAAAATAATACATAGAAAAGGGGTGAGCTCAAATGCCCAGTAAGGATAACAATATAGCGGAACATTCAAAATAATCATAAACATTTAAGGCAATGAGTTACTAAAACAAAAGCCTTTTAAAATTGAACTTCAACATAGTGTGGAAAAAGTAAAATGAAATAATGTCATTTACTTATTCACATGTATATTCTACTAATCGAATAATCACATGAAATATCAATAACCACTTTCATAATGTTGGAATGCATAATGCCAGACTATCATAACCACATAGCCAAAGCCTCGTGCCAAGACTACAAATAAGATTTTGTCAAGGCCTTGTGCCAAGACACTAGTTTGTCTCATTAGACCTACCGATGCATCGAGGAGCTATAGAGGGCGCCACCCGTCACTTATTAAGTCCAATGCATTCCCATATGAAAAGGTTTAAACATAACATAAACATTCGTATTAAAACTAGCATACGAAATGTCAATAATTTCACCATAAACTATGAATGGTATAAAAATAGCACATCCACAGTCAAACATATCACAAAACCATCAATACAATATAGAAGTTTTGTATCATAATAAATCAACTTCAAATATTCTTAAAATCCATCAAAGGATGTTGACATAGATGAAATCAAAACACTTTTTAGAGAAATATCTATTTTAATTTTTGAAATCATTTAAGTGTCATATAAAATAAAACATTTTCTTGAAAATATTCTTATAAGCTTGTAAGGAATGCTTTGAAGATTTTATAACGGCGGAAAATAACCGCACCCGCCGTATAAGTAAAAAAACATTCTTACCTCAATTCTGTCGAAAAGGTTAAAAAGGACCTTGTTTTGAAAACGACGGAAAGATTCCTTTATAAACCTCTTATAAAAAGTCAAACAAGGGTATAAATGACTTTAACCCATATTCTTGTAAATAATAAATATGTTTTGAAATACATTTTGAAGAAACATGGATGTGGATGATAAAGAGATCCCAGTAGATTATTACGTATAAACAACCTTGGATAATGAAGAGGTTGTAAAGTAAACCCTTACCTTGTAATTTTCCTTGGTTGGGGTAGGTTAACCTCCTGTATAATAGTGAAATAATTGTTACTAAATTATACAAGAATCATATACATTAATATGATATCATATATGATCTTTTAATATTGATTTGATAATAATATCTTAGTATTATCGTCGTTTCGGGTGTTAACTTTCTCATTTTCTTTATATGTTTTCTTACATAAGTCATGTTTGTTGTATCTTATTCATATCCAGAATGATATCAAGTCCTTAAACATCATTTTTAAATCATTAAATGACAATTATACTTGAATGGATACGATGGAGAATGAATCTCATCGCGTTCGTGGAGACGGTAGTCCGTACGTACGTACGAACGCTATTTCCATTTAATTTTTATTTTAAAAAATTCAAATCCAAATGATACATAGGTATATTACTATTCAAGTATAATATAATATTTTATATATGTTACTTATGTTCATTAACACCATCCTTTATACGTTCCATGTGTGGTATGAACGAGTCATATCATTTTAAGGGGGCGGTAGTCCGCACTTCCTCAAATGAAATTATCGTATGTATATACAACATGAAACGAATAATGGTATGAAATAAAATGGAATTACAGAAGCTTATATATAAAATATATATCATTAATATCATATTTAATTACAGTTCCATCATAATGGCCACCATGAGAGGCAGTAAGATGTATTTGAACAATCATCGTTTCGTGAGGCGTTAGTTTGCCATCCACAGAAACATTATGTTCATCATCCATTAGATGGAGTTGTGTGTATGTGTAGTTTGAATCCTTCTTATAACAACATCCTAGTATATTTTGGATACTGGTGTTGTTAAAAAAGAAAGGAAATAAAAAGAGTTTGGGGGTTGGAGAAGCAAAATAAATGAAAATAATTTAAGAGAAATCGTTACCTTTAATTTAGGTAACTCACTTTGGTTGGAGCCAAAGGACTTCTTGAAATGCTTTCTGCCTAAGGGGAAGCTTCAAGGAGTAGGAGAGGGATGTGGGGAGCTTATTTGGGCAGGGGTTGGACGAGCCAAGTGGCTTGAGAGGTGTGAGTAATGAGTAGAAGTGGTCTCCTTTTATAAGGGAGAGGAGGGGTCTTTAGGAAAGAGTGAAAGTATTACTTTATAATATAATTATATTCGGTTTATAATGGTCCAAAAATCATTGAGGTCGAAGATAAGATGACTAATATTCTAAATAACATCAACCAATAACTATTGGACAGGTTTTAGATAATATTTTAATCATTATAATCTTATTTATTTAAATGATTTATTAATGAGGTAAAAATTGCATCATTATTGTGTCATTAATAATTTAAATTATTTGATGTCTAAAAATTATAAATAAAATATCATCATGTAGGAAATCGTTTTATCTTTCTAATGAATATTTATAATCGAAAATCGAACATGTATAACCCTATGTAAAAATTGTTCTTCTAAAAGATGTAAGCTTATGCCATTTTTATTTTTATTTTAACTTTATTAATATAATGTGTCCCTACCACATACAAGTGGCTCCAAGGGTTCCCCAAATTGACCCAAGGATGCCCATGGTCGGGTATGTGTCCACCAATAAGGTTAGGACACGTTTTAGGGTAATTTTGTATTATTATAATATTATTTTTTAACCCTTATTTACCGGATTTACCCTTTAACCATGGTAAATAAAATATTTACCACAGTAACTATTCAAAATGTCTAAAAATAAAAGTTACCTATTTACACAATTTGAACATCCTGATTCCAAATATGGAATCCATTTTCCTAAATTCAAAACACAGAAGTGGTTGAAATTAATTTAAAATTAATTCCCGCTGTCAAAACAAAAAGCGTGTTTTTAAGAGATAATAACTATCAAAAGATTGACACTTGTTTATGTTCGGTTTAATTGTAAAATTATGTCCAATGACCAACATTATATTAAATGGTAAAAATATATTCTAAATATACTTTAAAACCACTCAAATTAATAATTTATCACTATTAATTATTTTGATTAAAAAAGTTGTTTAAAATTTAGTAATTTTCACTATTCATCAAAATATGAAAGTTATCCGAAATGTACCAAAATTTCACCTTAGGCTAAATTCGATATTCCGAGTCCAAAAATGAAGTCCCTTTTCAAATATAATATATATAATTTCAAAAAGTAGGTATTACTATTTACAACGGCTAGTTTAATTAGTTGTGGTGTGTGTTAGAACTCGAGGTTGCGTACAACACACGCTATCGCATTATTCGAAGGGAAACGTACCGTGGAAGCTTGGGGTGTTACACAATTAGTAGTGATTGTGTTCCAGTAATTCGTGCAGAAAGATTGACCTAGACAGTTAGTGCACAGTTTCCCAAATCGTGTGGACTGACCCTGCGCCCTTCCCTATTCATTAAAAAAAATTGGCCTTTCTATTTTAGCCCATACGGGTCAGTTAAGATGGTTGGTTCTTAGGGTTAAGAGACCCACTATGTTTCTCACATACATTCTTTAATCAACATTAAATGGAATTATACCATTTTTACTAGGGTGTTCATTCCGGCCTCCCCTATTAATGTATTGGTTCTCTCTCAGAAAAATAAAGGTTGCCTCTTATGGTGGGGTGCCTATTTGTATTCCCCAATACTAATAGCTCAGATTTATCCATGTTCATGGCATGGAGTTAATTAGTCTCATTTGGGAATATCTAGTTACCTACATCTTCATTATGTAATCATTGGGATTGGAGATCCCCAAATGGTTTAATTAAATTAAGGAAAGTGTAACCTTGTTCGAAGTTGTTGTTCGTTTGGGTGAATTACTTGAGTGTTGTTCGGATAGTGATTGAGGAGTTTTCTTTTGGTATAAAGTATGAATATGATTGATCATTTAAATAAAGTGGTGTAAGTTTTGGTTTTGAGATTAATCATTCATTAATTGATCAATGGAGGTGTTATGGCCGTTGGGGGTGATGCTTGGCAAAGAAATATATCTTGGTTAATCGGTTGGGTTTGGTTTTTATATCTGGCCTTTATGTGGATTTCTAGGGATAGAAAGTTTTCATGGTAAAGATATTTTCACATATATGATTTATTTTGAAGTCAAATTCCATTTAATTTCCATTAATGCTTTGTTTTGGGGGTTTCCCAAGCTTTTATGGAGGATTGAGTGAGATTTCATGAATTAGGCCAAACCGTGAGCCCAATTCCAGATTTAAAAATAAATTTTGATTCCTTTTTAACTCATTCATTTATCGACATTATTTTATCCATTCCAATTCATACTCGTCATTGCCTGACCTATTAAGACCACCATATTAATATGGACCATTTAGGAGTCCATAATTTTGGTGGATATGGGTTTTTATTTAAGGGATTGGGTCTGCCCGAAAGCCAATTTCATGCATTATTTTTTTTAAATCTTTAATATCGCCTTCAATATTAAATTTTTTCAGATATTCCAACTGTCCCCCAAGTCCAAATACCCATGGCGTGCCTTCATACTCTCCTCCCCCTCTTTGGAGCTTGGTTCCATCACGAATTTGGATGGAACATCTTTGAATTTCTCAAATCTCCCAGATTTGATGAGTAAATTGAATATTTTATAACTCCTTCATTTATCACTCTTTTTCCCCCATTCCAATTCCGAAATTACTTCTTAATCAATGTAATAATCTACCTTGAATGGTTGGTGGTTTTCAAATTCATATACTATTGTATTTGGGGCGATTTCTTCAATACTTTTCAAGGTAAGTGATTCCTTCTTGGTTTCTTCCTCTTCACTTAGGGTTTCATCCATCTTTCATTATGTTCAAAAATGTCCATAAGTTAGGGTTAGAACCTAGGGTTTGATTTGGTGTCTTTTTGGTCAAATATTGTGGTATGGGGCTGGATTTATTTTCAGTGTGGTGCGGCAGGGGTGCGGTTAATGTTTTGCACCAAGATTTGAGGGATTCAACTCTTTCGATAGGTGGTTCCATTAGTAAACAATTTTTGATAAGTTATGTTGCTTTATTTACTCATTATTTATATTCTAACTATGTTCTTTGTGGTGAAAAAACTGTTCATGGTTGATTTGGTTAAGATTTTAATTTTACTGTTTCATTTTAGCTTGAAATTTTGTGTTTTTCATGTGTAACACTTGGTGTATTATTAGGGTGTACTTTATAACATATGAAATTTCTTTAATGAATATAGGTTGGGCTTCCAATTTTATTTTGGTAGGGTCTTGGTGTTCCATTGGGTTTGAAATAGTCTTTTCTAGAATGGTTTTGTTGTGTAAAACATTGTTATACTTCTTGAGAGAATTTTATTAAAATGGATGTTTTCATTTGTATCATTCGTGATATTATACAATGCAATTTTATAAAACTTGAAATTGTTTTTATAAATGTCTCTTGGGATGACCTTATTTTGTTTCATACCTTTTTAATGGTCTTTAAAAATAGTTTTAACTTATGTAATTCGGTTCTGAAATTTTGCAAAAGACAATTTTAGTTGAAAATCCAGATTTTTTTTACTGAATTTTTCTGTTGTTTAATTTTTATAAACTCAGGTAAATCATTCCCATATTCATTTTATCATACCCATGCACATGTTCCATCCGGTGGGGATCGATAATGCCCTTCGGGCCTTGTTTCAGGCTCGGTAAGGAGCCAATTTTGATGGCGACCAGATTCTGTTCTTGACATAACTGAACACATGGGTCTTATAAATATAATTCAAACCATTTAATTTTATAAAAAAAATCATTTAATATGTGTAACACCCCATGCTTCCATAGTATGATGTCCTTTGATTCATATAGTATCTTGTGTTGTACGCAAATCGAGTTCTAACACACACACCACAACCAATCAAACTAGCCGTTATGAATAGTAATACCCACTTTTTGAAATTTTATAAATTTTATCATTAAAAATGGACTTCATTTTTTGATTTGGAATATCAAAATTATCTTAGCGTGGAATTTTGGTATTTTTCTGAAAACAATAAAATTTTTATGAATAGTGATAAAACACTAAGTTATAGTTTAAAACCAAATTTTTATTTAAATAATTGTTTATTATATTTAATTTTAATTAAGATCAAAATTGATACATAATACCTATATAAGTTCAATGTAATTCATTGGAGTTAGTTTAAAATAATATTAGATATATAAAAATTTTATTGAATTTTTCACTGTCTTTTACCCACCTCCTAGGAGAATTTGGAAATTCATATAAAACATAATTTTACCACTTTTTTAGTAGAATTTAGAAAATCTGAGAGACATGGTTAATATTAAGGAGTAAAATGTGTTTCAATGAGATGAAAATAATTGTTGGTGAATAGTAACTTTTAACTTTTATTTACCATGGTTAAAAGTAAATAGGGTAATTAAGGGAAACAAAGATATTAATATTAGCCTAACACATGTCCTAATTCGATTGGACAAGTTTATCTCGACCAAAATCAACCTCATGAATAAAATATTATCATTTAGGTCCACATGTATTAGATTAGGACAATTATAATTATACAATTCAATGAAGAGTTAAAAGAGTTAAAATCAAAGTTTATTTACTAAAACACATTTAATATATGGTTATACATAAGATAAATTAGATTGTAAATATTCAATATAAAGACAAAAAAAAATTACTACATAATTGTATTTTATTTAAAATTTTGTGACATTAAATAATTTAATTTATTTATGACACAATGCTGATGCATTAATTACCTATTTAAGAAAATATTAAAATAATTGATATTATAAATATCAAAAGAAATGTAATTTGAGACTTTTTATAAATTACACTTATTTTAAAGGTTAATATTACATATTTGGATTGATTATATAAATTGTTTCGAAGTAATAATGATTTTATGAATATATCAAAAACAAAATACCCAATAGTGTCAAAATTGACATAAATGAGTTTTTAAAACAAATATTTTATTATTAATTTATATTCATTTCCTAAAAATATAAGGTTCGGAAAAAAGACATATATCATGATAGGTGTATCATTAATGGACACATGGTGGTCTCTTAGAGGTATATAAAATATTTATTAACTCTATAATATAAAAATACAAAGTGTCATGGCAAGTGTCAGACTAATTAACTAAGAGTTAAAACTAAAAGATAAGGTTTATATAATGACCCAAACCTGTCTAAATATTACTGATTGGGTGGTTTTCGACCAATCCCCACCTTAACCATTAAATAATCCACTTTTATCCATTATAAACCGAATATAAATTTATTATACAATAATATTTCTAGCTTTTCCAAACGTGCCCCTCACCCCTCTTATAAAAGTGAACTCCCCATTCTCACTAATTCACACATTCATAGCCTTTTGGATCAGCAAAACCCTACCCAAATACTCTCTCAACTTCCCCCAATTCAACCTTTACGCCTTAGATTGATCATAAATCCATCCTAAGGAGCCCTTTTGATCAAATCAAAAGGAAGAACCCGAAGAAAATGTAATGTTTTCACCACCCTCATTCAAGTTTCTTTCTTCTTCAACTTTTTCTTTCATTGTTATTCAAATTATAATATAATTACTCAAATATATTATATATACTGTGATGTTATTATAAATATGGTACAACCATATTCAGTAATCTATCCATGCTTTGAATGACATGTCGCCATAGGTGCGTACATACGGCTTACCGTCTCCACGTCGTGGTGTAATTTTTATTCAATAAATTATTATTTGGATGGGTATAATAATGATGTGTAATTCATGTAAATAAAAAAATAACATGATAATGATTTTTTATATATGATATAACATTCAATAAAATATTATTTTAATATCAAAAGAATGATATTGTCGCGTGTGTGTACGTACGGACTACCGTCCCCATGAACGCGATGAGATTCATTCTACATCGTATCCATTCAAGTATAATTATCATTAGATGATTTAAAAATAATGTTTAAGGACTTGATATCATTCTGGATATGAATAAGATACAACATATCCATAACAAACACGACATATATAACAAAACATATACGAGTATGTTATCACCCGAAACAACGATAATACTAATATATTACAAACAAAGTAATGTTAAAAGATCATATATGATATCATAATAATGAATAGGATAATTTTATAATTTAAAAACAATTATTTAACATTTATACAGGAGGTTAACCTACCCCCAACCAAGGAAAATTACATGGAAAGGGTTTATTTCACAATCTCTTCATTATCTGAGGTTGTTTATACGTAATTATCTAATGGGACCTCTATATCATCCACATCAATGTTTCATAAAAATGTATTACAAATCATTTTTTCAATTTTAAAGACTATGGGATAAAGTCATTTATACCCTTGTTGACATTTTATAAGAGGTTTATTAAGGAATATTTCTGTCATTTTCCAAACAAGGTCATTTTTAACCTTTTCGACAGAATTAAGGGAAGAATGTTTTTTTAACTTATACGGCGGGTGGGGATATTTTCCACCGTTATAAAATATTTGAAGCTTCCCTTACAAGATAATAAGAATATTTTCAAAGAAAATGTTTTATTTTATAATTATATTACTTTTAAATGATTTCAAAATAGAAAGAGATGTTTATCTAAAAAGTTTTTAAATTTCATCTATGTCAACATCCTTTGATGAATTTTAAGTTTATTTGGAGTTGATTTATTATGATACAAAAATTCAAAATTGTATTGATGGTTTTTTGATATGTTTGACTATGGATTTATTATTTTTATAAAATTCATGGTTTATGAAAAAGTATTGACATTCTGTATGCTAGTTTTAATACGAATGTTTATGTTACGTTTAAACATGTTCATATGAGGAATGCATTGGACATAAAAAGTGACGTGTGGAGCCCGCTATAGCTCCTTGATGCATCGGTAGGTCTAATGAGACAAACTAGTTTCTTAGCACAAGGCCTCGACAAAATCTTATTTGTAGTCTTGGCACGAGGCCTTGGCTATGTGGTTATGATAGTATGTCATTATGCATTCCATCATTATGAAAGTTGTTATTGATATTGCATGTGATTGTTCGACTAGTAGAATATCCATGTGAATAAGTATATGGAATTAATTCATTTTATTTCTGCCATATTATACTGAAGTTCAAGTTTTTAATGGCTTTTGTTTTATTTATACATTGCCTTAATTTTTTAATCTTATTTATGAATCTTTCTGCTATATTATTATCCTTACTGGACATTTGAGCTCACCCCTTTCTATGTTTTATTTTTCTCAGGATGTGAAGAAGTATTTTAGGAATGACCTTCAGGGATAGTATGTGGGGATAAGAGTGTGGACTATGGAGACTATATTGTTGTAGTTTTTCAGTTTATGATGTCATGTAAACTTTATGATAGTTTCTAATTATTCCAAGGCTACTAAACTAATCGGTATTTTGAGACTTGATCTTTCTTGTGATCATGCCAATGTAATGTACTAAAGCACTGACTCTGGGAAAATAGGGTTGGGGAATTACAATATGTGACTCTTGGTAAGTGTAGTGGGTGGCACAACATCGTAATATAGAGAAAAATATACTTCAATGGAATATAATGGGTGCACATACCTTAGACATTTAGTGGTTAAATCATCCATTGTTATCCTCTAATCTGGAATAGAACATGGGAAATTGATGAAATTGAATAATTCCATGGAAATATGTCATATCAGGTCTCACATATTTCGTATTCTATACATCGAGATAAATGATGAAAAAATCAATTGGATTGGAGATCCTACCGATGAATATCCAACAAAACCTTTGGATAGTTATTATAATCACAAATTAATAAGGAGTCTGATATCCAATGAGTATAAGTTTATATATCTCAAGGAATGTGGGGAATTGAAAAAAAAATAGAATATATGAGATATTTTAATTTGATAGGAGAAATATAAAAATGACACTTCACCTGTTATTTGAAGTGGCCCACGGTTTGACCACATGGTTTAGAAAAACATACCACCAACCATTCTCACCCACTTTTTAAGTGTCACTATTTGTGTGAGATAGGTGCCCATTTTTGAAGAAACATGGACAGCCCATCAATCCCTCTATATAGCCTCTACAACACCTTGTATACATATCCATAACCAAGAAAACTCAAGAACATGGTTACAACAAATCTTTTAGTCAACCTATTTTCTATAAAAATTCTGGTCTCCAAATAAGCCCCAAACACTCCTCATTATCTAAGGACCTATCACATGGATCAAATGAAAAATTTAAACCTAAATTTAAGGGATTCATACCTCCTAATAAATTTATGGATCTCTCACAATCTCTGCATGCTTCCACATTAAAATCTCTACCACATGAATCATCCACCTATCTTGTGAATGAATATTTTATCCTAATTTAATAAATATATATTACAATATAATTATCATCATAACCAAGTTGGGGTAATTCCCACAATTTCATCTCTTTAAACTTCATAATCAGTTGCACATCATCCTCGCCATAAGCCTATTTTGACTCAATCATTTAGCCACCACATTTACCTTTATAATAGTATATATGGTATCAAAATAATAATCCTTGTGATATTCAACCCACCAGACCTACCATTTATTCAAATTTGTTTATGAAAATATATATCTCATACCCCTATGATATGAAGTATCGAAAAACATTCTTCAAGAAAATAATGACTCCAAATATTTACCATAAACATCATAACTACATGCTCTAAATAATGAGATACATATTTATGTACATGGAGTCATTTAGAGACTAATAAGAAATAATTTCTATATATTCATCTAGAAAGATCCAAAATTCTATTCAGATGAATCATAATAGCCCTCATAAGTACACCATATTCTAGTAAACAACAAATTAAATCACTTTAAAAAACCCCCCTAATAATATAAAATGTATATTAAAAATACACTTTATATGATCAATAATAATTTATATTTGATAAATAATTTAATTGAGTAATAATATTAAAAAATAAATGTAAAAAATTAAATATTATGTAGTTAATACAATTATTCAACTTACATAAGAAACATTATTTTTTGAATTCCATGCAAAAAATGCCTCAACCTTAGAAAGGAAAATTTATATATGATTCATTTAAATAACATAACCTAAAAAATACACCTCGCTTATCTTGAATTTACACTTATACAAATTCTTATGAAATAGTTCTTCTTCAAAAAAATCCATGACCATCATGAGATACTAATAATCACCCTACTTCATCTTCTAATAAAAGAAAATTTATTCAGAGAAGACAACGATGATATTATTAAGCTAATATTGAAATACTTATTCATAATCCCCATAAACATATACGGTACCATAAAAACTATATGAGGTGTACCCAAACACTCCAAATTACAAAAAAAAATACCGAAAATGTTATTTGAAGAATTTAATCACCCACAACCCTCAACTGGAAAAAAATTGATAACATATCAATCCTATATAACAAATATGTTCTAGTTTCTATGGGATCTAACACACATTATAGACATATATAATGTTATTAAAGAAACCCAATCCAAGATCACCTTTCTCAAATTCTAAACCATGTATAAATAGAAAAATAAGAATTCTATAAATGTATACATTACACTATTGATTATAGAAGCATCAATCCTTGCACATGGATGATAAAGAAACTATAAAATGTAACTTACATGTTCAGTTGTGATTATTATTTTCACAAAGACATGATAGAACCTTGTTGTGAAAAAGGGAAAAATAAATTGATATTTGGGAAAATGGGGAATGATCAGTTTCAGGAAAGAATGCATACACACACCATTATAGGGAAGGTGGTTTTATAAATCCCCTTAGGATGATATTTTGGAGATAATGTACTAAAATAAAGAAATAAATTCCATGAAAAATTCATGAACCTATTTCATAAATTTATCTTCATAGAATTACATATTATGGAAAAAATATATAATATTGGAAAATATGGAATACAAACTAAAATGATAATGATTTTCATTCATATACAATAATTATCAATTATAGAAACATCATATCAAATATGTCATATGATATGGTTAATGGTACTCTATGACTTTTCCATGAAACCATATTATGATATTTATTAATTATAACTTATGATTAAAAAGCATGTGGAATGAAATAATATTATACACTTTTAGATATGTTCAAATCATATAATAAGATTGGGATAATGAAAGCACATAAATAATGGATTTATGGCCTATATCATTCAATCTAGAACTTACAGTA